>CM056384.1:62764942-62814554 GCA_029718625.1 Synaphobranchus kaupii | reverse complement strand
TAACTAGTTTTAAGACATTTATGATGAAAAATGTGTTTTGTGGGAAATAAAAAACATAAGCATAAAAAAAAAACATAAAAAACATAAGTCCAAAATGGGCAAAAATGGTAAAAAAAATTAAAAATGCCCTTTTTTGATTCCGATGTATAGGAAACTACATTTACTTAAATAACTGTGCTGAAATGAGTGGAAAATAACTAGTTTTAAGACATTTATGATGAAAAATGTGTTTTGTGGGAAATAAAAAACATAAGCATTAAAAAAAAACATAAAAAACATAAGTCCAAAATGGGCAAAAATGGTCAAAAAAATTAAAATGCCATTTTTTGATTCCGATGTATAGGAAACTACATTTACTTAAATAACTGTGCTGAAATGAGTGGAAAATAACTAGTTTTAAGACATTTATGATGAAAAATGTGTTTTGTGGGAAATAAAAAACATAAGCATAAAAAAAAAACATAAAAAACATAAGTCCAAAATGGGCAAAAATGGTAAAAAAAATTAAAATGCCATTTTTTGATTCCGATGTATAGGAAACTACATTTACTTAAATAACTGTGCTGAAATGAGTGGAAAATAACTAGTTTTAAGACATTTATGATGAAAAATGTGTTTTGTGGGAAATAAAAAACATAAGCATAAAAAAAAAACATAAAAAACATAAGTCCAAAATGGGCAAAAATGGTAAAAAAAATTAAAATGCCATTTTTTGATTCCGATGTATAGGAAACTACATTTACTTAAATAACTGTGCTGAAATGAGTGGAAAATAACTAGTTTTAAGACATTTATGATGAAAAATGTGTTTTGTGGGAAATAAAAAACATAAGCATAAAAAAAAAACATAAAAAACATAAGTCCAAAATGGGCAAAAATGGTCAAAAAAATTAAAATGCCATTTTTTGATTCCGATGTATAGGAAACTACATTTACTTAAATAACTGTGCTGAAATGAGTGGAAAATAACTAGTTTTAAGACATTTATGATGAAAAATGTGTTTTGTGGGAAATAAAAAACATAAGCATAAAAAAAAAACATAAAAAACATAAGTCCAAAATGGGCAAAAATGGTAAAAAAAATTAAAATGCCATTTTTTTGATTCCGATGTATAGGAAACTACATTTACTTAAATAAACTGTGCTGAAATGAGTGGAAAATAACTAGTTTTAAGACATTTATGATGAAAAATGTGTTTTGTGGGAAATAAAAAACATAAGCATAAAAAAAAAACATAAAAAACATAAGTCCAAAATGGGCAAAAATGGTAAAAAAAATTAAAATGCCATTTTTTGATTCCGATGTATAGGAAACTACATTTACTTAAATAACTGTGCTGAAATGAGTGGAAAATAACTAGTTTTAAGACATTTATGATGAAAAATGTGTTTTGTGGGAAATAAAAAACATAAGCATAAAAAAAAACATAAAAAACATAAGTCCAAAATGGGCAAAAATGGTCAAAAAAATTAAAATGCCATTTTTTGATTCCGATGTATAGGAAACTACATTTACTTAAATAACTGTGCTGAAATGAGTGGAAAATAACTAGTTTTAAGACATTTATGATGAAAAATGTGTTTTGTGGAAATAAAAAACATAAGCATGAAAAAAAAAACATAAAAAACATAAGTCCAAAATGGGCAAAAATGGTCAAAAAAATTAAAATGCCATTTTTTGATTCCGATGTATAGGAAACTACATTTACTTAAATAACTGTGCTGAAATGAGTGGAAAATAACTAGTTTTAAGACATTTATGATGAAAAATGTGTTTTGTGGGAAATAAAAAACATAAGCATAAAAAAAAAACATAAAAAACACAAGTCCAAAATGGGCAAAAATGGTAAAAAAAATTAAAATGCCATTTTTTGATTCCGATGTATAGGAAACTACATTTACTTAAATAACTGTGCTGAAATGAGTGGAAAATAACTAGTTTTAAGACATTTATGATGAAAAATGTGTTTTGTGGGAAATAAAAAACATAAGCATAAAAAAAAACATAAAAAACATAAGTCCAAAATGGGCAAAAATGGTAAAAAAAATTAAAATGCCATTTTTTGATTCCGATGTATAGGAAACTACATTTACTTAAATAACTGTGCTGAAATGAGTGGAAAAATAACTAGTTTTAAGACATTTATGATGAAAAATGTGTTTTGTGGGAAATAAAAAACATAAGCATAAAAAAAAACCATAAAAAACATAAGTCCAAAATGGGCAAAAATGGTCAAAAAAATTAAAATGCCATTTTTTGATTCCGATGTATAGGAAACTACATTTACTTAAATAACTGTGCTGAAATGAGTGGGAAAATAACTAGTTTTAAGACATTTATGATGAAAAATGTGTTTTGTGGAAATAAAAAACATAAGCATAAAAAAAAAACATAAAAAAACATAAGTCCAAAATGGGCAAAAATGGTCAAAAAAATTAAAATGCCATTTTTTGATTCCGATGTATAGGAAACTACATTTACTTAAATAACTGTGCTGAAATGAGTGGAAAATAACTAGTTAAGACATTTATGATGAAAAATGTGTTTTGTGGGAAATAAAAAACATAAGCATAAAAAAAAAACATAAAAAACATAAGTCCAAAATGGGCAAAAATGGTCAAAAAAATTAAAATGCCATTTTTGATTCCGATGTATAGGAAACTACATTTACTTAAATAACTGTGCTGAAATGAGTGGAAAATAACTAGTTTTAAGACATTTATGATGAAAAATGTGTTTTGTGGGAAATAAAAAACATAAGCATAAAAAAAAAACATAAAAAACACAAGTCCAAAATGGGCAAAAATGGTAAAAAAAATTAAAATGCCATTTTTTGATTCCGATGTATAGGAAACTACATTTACTTAAATAACTGTGCTGAAATGAGTGGAAAATAACTAGTTTTAAGACATTTATGATGAAAAATGTGTTTTGTGGGAAATAAAAAACATAAGCATTAAAAAAAAACATAAAAAACATAAGTCCAAAATGGGCAAAAATGGTAAAAAAATTAAAATGCCATTTTTTGATTCCGATGTATAGGAAACTACATTTACTTAAATAACTGTGCTGAAATGAGTGGAAAATAACTAGTTTTAAGACATTTATGATGAAAAATGTGTTTTGGGGGAAATAAAAAACATAAGCATAAAAAAAAAACATAAAAAACATAAGTCCAAAATGGGCAAAAATGGTAAAAAAAAATTAAAATGCCATTTTTTGATTCCGATGTATAGGAAACTACATTTACTTAAATAACTGTGCTGAAATGAGTGGAAAAATAACTAGTTTTAAGACATTTATGATGAAAAATGTGTTTTGTGGAAAATAAAAAACATAAGCATAAAAAAAAAAACATAAAAAACATAAGTCCAAAATGGGCAAAAATGGTAAAAAAAATTAAAATGCCATTTTTTGATTC
Source organism: Synaphobranchus kaupii (assembly GCA_029718625.1). Classification (NCBI taxonomy): domain Eukaryota; kingdom Metazoa; phylum Chordata; class Actinopteri; order Anguilliformes; family Synaphobranchidae; genus Synaphobranchus; species Synaphobranchus kaupii. The sequence goes on along the minus strand of CM056384.1, from coordinate 62,811,132 downwards.
CGATGTATAGGAAACTACATTTACTTAAATAACTGTGCTGAAATGAGTGGAAAATAACTAGTTTTAAGACATTTATGATGAAAAATGTGTTTTGTGGGAAATAAAAAACATAAGCATAAAAAAAAAACATAAAAAAACATAAGTCCAAAATGGGCAAAAATGGTAAAAAAAATTAAAATGCCATTTTTTTGATTCCGATGTATAGGAAACTACATTTACTTAAATAACTGTGCTGAAATGAGTGGAAAAATAACTAGTTTTAAGACATTTATGATGAAAAATGTGTTTTGTGGGAAATAAAAAACATAAGCATAAAAAAAAAACATAAAAAACATAAGTCCAAAATGGGCAAAAATGGTAAAAAAAATTAAAATGCCATTTTTTGATTCCGATGTATAGGAAACTACATTTACTTAAATAACTGTGCTGAAATGAGTGGAAAATAACTAGTTTTAAGACATTTATGATGAAAAATGTGTTTTGTGGAAAATAAAAAACATAAGCATAAAAAAAAAACATAAAAAACATAAGTCCAAAATGGGCAAAAATGGTAAAAAAAATTAAAATGCCATTTTTTGATTCCGATGTATAGGAAACTACATTTACTTAAATAACTGTGCTGAAATGAGTGGAAAATAACTAGTTTTAAGACATTTATGATGAAAAATGTGTTTTGTGGGAAATAAAAAACATAAGCATAAAAAAAAAACATAAAAAACATAAGTCCAAAATGGGCAAAAATGGTAAAAAAAATTAAAATGCCATTTTTTGATTCCGATGTATAGGAAACTACATTTACTTAAATAACTGTGCTGAAATGAGTGGAAAATAACTAGTTTTAAGACATTTATGATGAAAAATGTGTTTTGTGGGAAATAAAAAACATAAGCATAAAAAAAAAACATAAAAAACATAAGTCCAAAATGGGCAAAAATGGTAAAAAAAATTAAAATGCCATTTTTTGATTCCGATGTATAGGAAACTACATTTACTTAAATAACTGTGCTGAAATGAGTGGAAAATAACTAGTTTTAAGACATTTATGATGAAAAATGTGTTTTGTGGGAAATAAAAAACATAAGCATAAAAAAAAAACATAAAAAACATAAGTCCAAAATGGGCAAAAATGGTAAAAAAAATTAAAATGCCATTTTTTGATTCCGATGTATAGGAAACTACATTTACTTAAATAACTGTGCTGAAATGAGTGGAAAATAACTAGTTTTAAGACATTTATGATGAAAAATGTGTTTTGTGGAAAATAAAAAACATAAGCATAAAAAAAAAACATAAAAAACATAAGTCCAAAATGGGCAAAAATGGTAAAAAAAATTAAAATGCCATTTTTTGATTCCGATGTATAGGAAACTACATTTACTTAAATAACTGTGCTGAAATGAGTGGAAAATAACTAGTTTTAAGACATTTATGATGAAAAATGTGTTTTGTGGAAATAAAAAACATAAGCATAAAAAAAAAACATAAAAAACATAAGTCCAAAATGGGCAAAAATGGTAAAAAAAATTAAAATGCCATTTTTTGATTCCGATGTATAGGAAACTACATTTACTTAAATAACTGTGCTGAAATGAGTGGAAAATAACTAGTTTTAAGACATTTATGATGAAAAATGTGTTTTGTGGGAAATAAAAAACATAAGCATAAAAAAAAAACATAAAAAACATAAGTCCAAAATGGGCAAAAATGGTAAAAAAAATTAAAATGCCATTTTTTGATTCCGATGTATAGGAAACTACATTTACTTAAATAACTGTGCTGAAATGAGTGGAAAATAACTAGTTTTAAGACATTTATGATGAAAAATGTGTTTTGTGGGAAATAAAAAACATAAGCATAAAAAAAAAACATAAAAAACATAAGTCCCAAAATGGGCAAAAATGGTAAAAAAAATTAAAATGCCATTTTTTGATTCCGATGTATAGGAAACTACATTTACTTAAATAACTGTGCTGAAATGAGTGGAAAATAACTAGTTTTAAGACATTTATGATGAAAAATGTGTTTTGTGGAAAATAAAAAACATAAGCATAAAAAAAAAAACATAAAAAAACATAAGTCCAAAATGGGCAAAAATGGTAAAAAAAATTAAAATGCCATTTTTTGATTCCGATGTATAGGAAACTACATTTACTTAAATAACTGTGCTGAAATGAGTGGAAAATAACTAGTTTTAAGACATTTATGATGAAAAATGTGTTTTGTGGGAAATAAAAAACATAAGCATAAAAAAAAAACATAAAAAACATAAGTCCAAAATGGGCAAAAATGGTAAAAAAAATTAAAATGCCCTTTTTTGATTCCGATGTATAGGAAACTACATTTACTTAAATAACTGTGCTGAAATGAGTGGAAAATAACTAGTTTTAAGACATTTATGATGAAAAATGTGTTTTGTGGGAAATAAAAAACATAAGCATTAAAAAAAAACATAAAAAACATAAGTCCAAAATGGGCAAAAATGGTCAAAAAAATTAAAATGCCATTTTTTGATTCCGATGTATAGGAAACTACATTTACTTAAATAACTGTGCTGAAATGAGTGGAAAATAACTAGTTTTTAAGACATTTATGATGAAAAATGTGTTTTGTGGGAAATAAAAAACATAAGCATAAAAAAAAAACATAAAAAACATAAGTCCAAAATGGGCAAAAATGGTAAAAAAAATTAAAATGCATTTTTTGATTCCGATGTATAGGAAACTACATTTACTTAAATAACTGTGCTGAAATGAGTGGAAAATAACTAGTTTTAAGACATTTATGATGAAAAATGTGTTTTGTGGGAAATAAAAAACATAAGCATAAAAAAAAAACATAAAAAACATAAGTCCAAAATGGGCAAAAATGGTAAAAAAAATTAAAATGCCATTTTTTGATTCCGATGTATAGGAAACTACATTTACTTAAATAACTGTGCTGAAATGAGTGGGAAAATAACTAGTTTTAAGACATTTATGATGAAAAATGTGTTTTGTGGGAAATAAAAAACATAAGCATAAAAAAAAAACATAAAAAACATAAGTCCAAAATGGGCAAAAATGGTCAAAAAAATTAAAATGCCATTTTTTGATTCCGATGTATAGGAAACTACATTTACTTAAATAACTGTGCTGAAATGAGTGGAAAATAACTAGTTTTAAGACATTTATGATGAAAAATGTGTTTTGTGGGAAATAAAAAACATAAGCATAAAAAAAAAACATAAAAAACATAAGTCCAAAATGGGCAAAAATGGTAAAAAAAATTAAAATGCCATTTTTTGATTCCGATGTATAGGAAACTACATTTACTTAAATAAACTGTGCTGAAATGAGTGGAAAATAACTAGTTTTAAGACATTTATGATGAAAAATGTGTTTTGTGGGAAATAAAAAACATAAGCATAAAAAAAAAAACATAAAAAACATAAGTCCAAAATGGGCAAAAATGGTAAAAAAAAATTAAAATGCCATTTTTTGATTCCGATGTATAGGAAACTACATTTACTTAAATAACTGTGCTGAAATGAGTGGAAAATAACTAGTTTTAAGACATTTATGATGAAAAATGTGTTTTGTGGGAAATAAAAAACATAAGCATAAAAAAAAACATAAAAAACATAAGTCCAAAATGGGCAAAAATGGTCAAAAAAATTAAAATGCCATTTTTTGATTCCGATGTATAGGAAACTACATTTACTTAAATAACTGTGCTGAAATGAGTGGAAAATAACTAGTTTTAAGACATTTATGATGAAAAATGTGTTTTGTGGGAAATAAAAAACATAAGCATGAAAAAAAAAACATAAAAAACATAAGTCCAAAATGGGCAAAAATGGTAAAAAAAATTAAAATGCCATTTTTTGATTCCGATGTATAGGAAACTACATTTACTTAAATAACTGTGCTGAAATGAGTGGAAAATAACTAGTTTTAAGACATTTATGATGAAAAATGTGTTTTGTGGGAAATAAAAAACATAAGCATAAAAAAAAAACATAAAAAACATAAGTCCAAAATGGGCAAAAATGGTAAAAAAATTAAAATGCCCTTTTTTGATTCCGATGTATAGGAAACTACATTTACTTAAATAACTGTGCTGAAATGAGTGGAAAATAACTAGTTTTAAGACATTTATGATGAAAAATGTGTTTTGTGGGAAATAAAAAACATAAGCATTAAAAAAAAACATAAAAAACATAAGTCCAAAATGGGCAAAAATGGTCAAAAAAATTAAAATGCCATTTTTTGATTCCGATGTATAGGAAACTACATTTACTTAAATAACTGTGCTGAAATGAGTGGAAAATAACTAGTTTTAAGACATTTATGATGAAAAATGTGTTTTGTGGGAAATAAAAAACATAAGCATAAAAAAAAAACATAAAAAACATAAGTCCAAAATGGGCAAAAATGGTAAAAAAAATTAAAATGCCATTTTTTGATTCCGATGTATAGGAAACTACATTTACTTAAATAACTGTGCTGAAATGAGTGGAAAATAACTAGTTTTAAGACATTTATGATGAAAAATGTGTTTTGTGGGAAATAAAAAACATAAGCATAAAAAAAAAACATAAAAAACATAAGTCCAAAATGGGCAAAAATGGTAAAAAAAATTAAAATGCCATTTTTTGATTCCGATGTATAGGAAACTACATTTACTTAAATAACTGTGCTGAAATGAGTGGAAAATAACTAGTTTTAAGACATTTATGATGAAAAATGTGTTTTGTGGGAAATAAAAAACATAAGCATAAAAAAAAAACATAAAAAACATAAGTCCAAAATGGGCAAAAATGGTCAAAAAAATTAAAATGCCATTTTTTTGATTCCGATGTATAGGAAAACTACATTTACTTAAATAACTGTGCTGAAATGAGTGGAAAATAACTAGTTTTAAGACATTTATGATGAAAAATGTGTTTTGTGGGAAATAAAAAACATAAGCATAAAAAAAAAACATAAAAAACATAAGTCCAAAATGGGCAAAAAATGGTAAAAAAAATTAAAATGCCATTTTTTGATTCCGATGTATAGGAAACTACATTTACTTAAATAAACTGTGCTGAAATGAGTGGAAAATAACTAGTTTTAAGACATTTATGATGAAAAATGTGTTTTGTGGGAAATAAAAAACATAAGCATAAAAAAAAAACATAAAAAACATAAGTCCAAAATGGGCAAAAATGGTAAAAAAAAATTAAAATGCCATTTTTTGATTCCGATGTATAGGAAACTACATTTACTTAAATAACTGTGCTGAAATGAGTGGAAAATAACTAGTTTTAAGACATTTATGATGAAAAATGTGTTTTGTGGGAAATAAAAAACATAAGCATAAAAAAAAACATAAAAAACATAAGTCCAAAATGGGCAAAAATGGTCAAAAAAATTAAAATGCCATTTTTTGATTCCGATGTATAGGAAACTACATTTACTTAAATAACTGTGCTGAAATGAGTGGAAAATAACTAGTTTTAAGACATTTATGATGAAAAATGTGTTTTGTGGGAAATAAAAAACATAAGCATGAAAAAAAAAACATAAAAAACATAAGTCCAAAATGGGCAAAAATGGTCAAAAAAATTAAAATGCCATTTTTTGATTCCGATGTATAGGAAACTACATTTACTTAAATAACTGTGCTGAAATGAGTGGAAAATAACTAGTTTTAAGACATTTATGATGAAAAATGTGTTTTGTGGGAAATAAAAAACATAAGCATAAAAAAAAAACATAAAAAACACAAGTCCAAAATGGGCAAAAATGGTAAAAAAAATTAAAATGCCATTTTTTGATTCCGATGTATAGGAAACTACATTTACTTAAATAACTGTGCTGAAATGAGTGGAAAATAACTAGTTTTAAGACATTTATGATGAAAAATGTGTTTTGTGGGAAATAAAAAACATAAGCATAAAAAAAAACATAAAAAACATAAGTCCAAAATGGGCAAAAATGGTAAAAAAAAATTAAAATGCCATTTTTTGATTCCGATGTATAGGAAACTACATTTACTTAAATAACTGTGCTGAAATGAGTGGAAAATAACTAGTTTTAAGACATTTATGATGAAAAATGTGTTTTGTGGGAAATAAAAAACATAAGCATAAAAAAAAAACCATAAAAAACATAAGTCCAAAATGGGCAAAAATGGTCAAAAAAATTAAAATGCCATTTTTTGATTCCGATGTATAGGAAACTACATTTACTTAAATAACTGTGCTGAAATGAGTGGAAAATAACTAGTTTTAAGACATTTATGATGAAAAATGTGTTTTGTGGGAAATAAAAAACATAAGCATAAAAAAAAAACATAAAAAACATAAGTCCAAAATGGGCAAAAATGGTCAAAAAAATTAAAATGCCATTTTTTGATTCCGATGTATAGGAAACTACATTTACTTAAATAACTGTGCTGAAATGAGTGGAAAATAACTAGTTAAGACATTTATGATGAAAAATGTGTTTTGTGGGAAATAAAAAACATAAGCATAAAAAAAAAACATAAAAAACATAAGTCCAAAATGGGCAAAAATGGTCAAAAAAATTAAAATGCCATTTTTTGATTCCGATGTATAGGAAACTACATTTACTTAAATAACTGTGCTGAAATGAGTGGAAAATAACTAGTTTTAAGACATTTATGATGAAAAATGTGTTTTGTGGGAAATAAAAAACATAAGCATAAAAAAAAAACATAAAAAACACAAGTCCAAAATGGGCAAAAATGGTAAAAAAAATTAAAATGCCATTTTTTGATTCCGATGTATAGGAAACTACATTTACTTAAATAACTGTGCTGAAATGAGTGGAAAATAACTAGTTTTAAGACATTTATGATGAAAAATGTGTTTTGTGGGAAATAAAAAACATAAGCATTAAAAAAAACATAAAAAACATAAGTCCAAAATGGGCAAAAATGGTAAAAAAAATTAAAATGCCATTTTTTGATTCCGATGTATAGGAAACTACATTTACTTAAATAACTGTGCTGAAATGAGTGGAAAATAACTAGTTTTAAGACATTTATGATGAAAAATGTGTTTTGTGGGAAATAAAAAACATAAGCATAAAAAAAAAACATAAAAAACATAAGTCCAAAATGGGCAAAAATGGTAAAAAAAATTAAAATGCCATTTTTTGATTCCGATGTATAGGAAACTGTGCTGTGCTGAAATGAGTGGAAAATAACTAGTTTTAAGACATTTATGATGAAAAATGTGTTTTGTGGGAAATAAAAAACATAAGCATAAAAAAAAACCATAAAAAACATAAGTCCAAAATGGGCAAAAATGGTCAAAAAAATTAAAATGCCATTTTTTGATTCCGATGTATAGGAAACTACATTTACTTAAATAACTGTGCTGAAATGAGTGGAAAATAACTAGTTTTAAGACATTTATGATGAAAAATGTGTTTTGTGGGAAATAAAAAACATAAGCATAAAAAAAAAACATAAAAAACATAAGTCCAAAATGGGCAAAAATGGTCAAAAAAATTAAAATGCCATTTTTTGATTCCGATGTATAGGAAACTACATTTACTTAAATAACTGTGCTGAAATGAGTGGAAAATAACTAGTTAAGACATTTATGATGAAAAATGTGTTTTGTGGGAAATAAAAAACATAAGCATAAAAAAAAAACATAAAAAACATAAGTCCAAAATGGGCAAAAATGGTCAAAAAAATTAAAATGCCATTTTTTGATTCCGATGTATAGGAAACTACATTTACTTAAATAACTGTGCTGAAATGAGTGGAAAATAACTAGTTTTAAGACATTTATGATGAAAAATGTGTTTTGTGGGAAATAAAAAACATAAGCATAAAAAAAAAACATAAAAAACACAAGTCCAAAATGGGCAAAAATGGTAAAAAAAATTAAAATGCCATTTTTTGATTCCGATGTATAGGAAACTACATTTACTTAAATAACTGTGCTGAAATGAGTGGAAAATAACTAGTTTTAAGACATTTATGATGAAAAATGTGTTTTGTGGGAAATAAAAAACATAAGCATTAAAAAAAACATAAAAAACATAAGTCCAAAATGGGCAAAAATGGTAAAAAAAATTAAAATGCCATTTTTTGATTCCGATGTATAGGAAACTACATTTACTTAAATAACTGTGCTGAAATGAGTGGAAAATAACTAGTTTTAAGACATTTATGATGAAAAATGTGTTTTGTGGGAAATAAAAAACATAAGCATAAAAAAAAAACATAAAAAACATAAGTCCAAAATGGGCAAAAATGGTGAAAAAAATTAAAATGCCATTTTTTGATTCCGATGTATAGGAAACTGTGCTGTGCTGAAATGAGTGGAAAATAACTAGTTTTAAGACATTTATGATGAAAAATGTGTTTTGTGGGAAATAAAAAACATAAGCATAAAAAAAAAACATAAAAAACATGTCTAAAATGGGCAAAAATGGTAAAAAAAATTAAAATAGCTAAAAATAGCTTATGTTTTTTATTTACCCCAAAACACGTCTGTCCGCCTCTCCCACTCTCTTTGCTGTAAATAGTGTCTATGCGTCTCTCCGCACTCTCTTTGCTGTAGTTGGGGTCTATGCTTCTCTCCTCACTCTCTTTGCTGTAAATAGTGTCTATGCGTCTCTCCTCACTCTCGTTGCTGTAGTTTGGGTCTATGCGTCTCTCCTCATTCTCGTTGCTGTAAATAGTGTCTATCCGCCTCTCCCACTCTCTTTGCTGTATAGTGTCGATGCGTCTCTCCGCACTCTCTTTGCTGTGGTGGGGTCTATGCGTCTCTCCGCACTCTCTTTGCTGTAAATAGTGTCTATGCGTCTCTCCGCACTCTCTTTGCTGTAGTTGGGGTCAAATGTGCTCTCCTCACTCTCTTTGCTGTAGTGGGGTCTATGCGTCTCTCCTCATTCTCGTTGCTGTAAATAGTGTCTATCCGCCTCTCCCACTCTCTTTGCTGTATAGTGTCGATGCGTCTCTCCGCCTTCTCTTTGCTGTGGTTGGGGTCTATGCGTCTCTACTCACTCTCTTTGCTGTAGGTGGTGTCTATGCGTCTCTCCTCATTCTCGTTGCTGTAAATAGTGTCTATCCGCCTCTCCCACTCTCTTTGCTGTATAGTGTCGATGCGTCTCTCCGCCTTCTCTTTGCTGTGGTTGGGGTCTATGCGTCTCTCCTCACTCTCTTTTGCTGTAGGTGGGGGTCTTTGTATCTCTCCTCACGCTCTTTTGCTGTAGTTGGGGTCTATGCGTCTCTCCTCATTCTCGTTGCTGTAAATAGTGTCTATCCGCCTCTCCCACTCTCTTTGCGGTAAATAGTGTCTATGCGTCTCTCCGCACTCTCTTTGCTGTAGTTGGGGTCTATGTGTCTCTGCTCACTCTCTTTGCTGTAAATAGTGTCTATGTGTCTCTCCTCACTATCTTTGCTGTAAATAGTGTCATGCCTCTCTCCGCATTCTCGTTGCTGTAGTTGCGGGTCTATGAGTCTCTCCTCACTCTCATTGGCTGTGAATAGTGTCGATGCGTCTCTCCGCACTCTCTTTGCTGTAAATAGTGTCTATGTGTCTCTCCGCACTCTCTTTGCTGTAGTTGGGGTTTATGCGTCTCTCCTCACTCTCTTTTGCTGTAGTAGGTGGGGGTCTTTGTGTCTCTCCTCACGCTCTTTTTGTAGTTGGGGTCTATGCGTCTCTCCTCATTCTCGTTGCTGTAAATAGTGTCTATGAGTCTCTCCGCACTCTCTTTGCTGTAGTTGGGGTCTATGTGTCTCTCCGCACTCTCTTTGCTGTAGTTGGGGTCTATGAGTCTCTCCTCACTCTCATTGATTGTGAATAGTGTCGATGCGTCTCTCCGCACTCTCTTTGCTAAATAGTGTCTATGCGTCTCTCCTCACTCTCTTTGCTGTAAATAGTGTCTATGCGTCTCTCCGCACTCTCTTTGCTTGTAGTTGGGGTCTATGCGTCTCTCCTCACTCTCTTTTGCTGTAGGTGGGGGTCTTTGTGTCTCTCCTCACGCTCTTTTTGTAGTTGGGGTCTATGCGTCTCTCCTCATTCTCGTTGCTGTAAATAGTGTCTATGAGTCTCTCCGCACTCTCTTTGCTGTAGTTGGGGTCTATGTGTCTCTCCGCACTCTCTTTGCTGTAGTTGGGGTCTATGAGTCTCTCCTCACTCTCTTTGCTGTAAATAGTGTCTATGTCTCTCTCCTCACGCTCTTTTGCTGTAGTTGGGGTCTATGCGTCTCTCCTCACTCTCTTTGCTGTAGTTGGGGTCTGTGCGTCTCTCCTCACGCTCTTTTGCTGTAGGTGGGGTCTATGCGTCTCTCCTCATTCTCGTTGCTGTAAATAGTGTCTATGCGTCTCTCCGCACTCTCTTTGCTGTAGTTGGGGTCTGTGCGTCTCTCCTCACTCTCTTTGATGCAGGTGGGGTCTATGCGTCTCTCCTCACTCTCTTTGATGTAAATATTGTCTATGCGTCTCTCCGCACTCTCTTTGCTGTAGTTGGGGTCTGTGCGTCTCTCCTCACTCTCTTTGATGCAGGTGGGGTCTATGCGTCTCTCCTCACTCTCTTTGATGTAAATATTGTCTATGCGTCTCTCCGCACTCTCTTTGCTGTAGTTGGGGTCTATGCTTCTCTCCTCACTCTCTTTGCTGTAAAATAGTGTATATGCGTCTCTCCTCATTCTCGTTGCTGTAAATAGTGTCTATCCGCCTCTCCCACTCTCTTTGCTGTAAATAGTGTCTATGCGTCTCTCCTCACTGTCTTTGCTGTAGTTGGGGTCGTGCTTCTCTCCTCACTCTCTTTGATGCAGGTGGGGTCTATGCTTCTCTCCTCACTCTCTTTGCTGTAGTTGGGGTCTGTGCTTCTCTCCTCACTCTCTTTGATGCAGGTGGGGTCTATGCTTCTCTCCTCACTCTCTTTGCTGTAAAATGGTGTATATGCGTCTCCCTCACTCTATTTGCTGTAGGTGGGGTCTATGCGTCTCTCCTCACTCTCTTTGCTGTAAATAGTGTCTATGGGTCTCTCCGCACTCTCTTTGCTGTAGTTGGGGTCTATGAGTCTCTCCTCACTCTCATTGGCTGTCAATAGTGTCGATGCGTCTCTCCGTACTCTCTTTGCTGTAAATAGAGTCTAATGCGTCTCTCCGCACTCTCTTTGCTGTAAATAGTGTCTATGCGTCTCTCCGCACTCTCTTTGTTGTGGTGGGGTCTTTGTGTCTCTCCTCATTCTCGTTGCTGTAAATAGTGTCTATCCGCCTCTCCCACTCTCTTTGCTGTATAGTGTCGATGCGTCTCTCCGCACTCTCTTTGCTGTAGTTGTGGTCTATATGTGTCTCTCCTCACTCTCTTTGCTGTAGTTGGGGTCTATGCGTCTCTCCTCACTCTCTTTTGCTGTAGTTGGGGTCTGTGCGTCTCTCCTCCACTCTCTTTGATGCAGGTGGGGTCTATGCGTCTCTCCTCACTCTCTTTTGCTGTAGTTGGGGTCTATGCGTCTCTCCTCACTCTCTTTTGCTGTAGTTGGGGTCTGTGCGTCTCTCCTCCACTCTCTTTGATGCAGGTGGGGTCTATGCGTCTCTCCTCACTCTCTTTTGCTGTAGTTGGGGTCGTGCTTCTCTCCTCACTCTCTTTGATGCAGGTGGGGTCTATGCTTCTCTCCTCACTCTCTTTGCTGTAGTTGGGGTCTGTGCTTCTCTCCTCACTCTCTTTGATGCAGGTGGGGTCTATGCTTCTCTCCTCACTCTCTTTGCTGTAAAATGGTGTATATGCGTCTCCCTCACTCTATTTGCTGTAGGTGGGGTCTATGCGTCTCTCCTCACTCTCTTTGCTGTAGTTGGGGTCTATGAGTCTCTCCTCACTCTCATTGGCTGTGAATAGTGTCTATGCGTCTCTCCGCACTCTCTTTGTTGTGGTGGGGTCTTTGTGTCTCTCCTCATTCTCGTTGCTGTAAATAGTGTCTATCCGCCTCTCCCACTCTCTTTGCTGTATAGTGTCGATGCGTCTCTCCGCACTCTCTTTGCTGTAGTTGTGGTCTATATGTGTCTCTCCTCACTCTCTTTGCTGTAGTTGGGGTCTGTGCGTCTCTCCGCACTCTCTTTGCTGTAGTTGGGGTCTATGCGTCTCTCCTCACTCTCTTTTGCTGTAGTTGGGGTCTGTGCGTCTCTCCTCCACTCTCTTTGATGCAGGTGGGGTCTATGGTCTCTCCTCACTCTCTTTGATGTAAATATTGTCTATGCGTCTCTCCGCACTCTCTTTGCTGTAGGTGGGGTCTATGCGTCTCTCCTCATTCTCGTTGCTGTAAATAGTGTCTATCCGCCTCTCCCACTCTCTTTGCTGTAAATGGTGTCTATGCGTCTCTCCGCACTCTCTTTGCTGTAGTTGGGGTCTATGCGTCTCTCCTCACTCTCTTTTGCTGTGGGTGGTGGTCTTTGTGTCTCTCCTCACGCTCTTTTGCTGTAGTTGGGGTCTATGCGTCTCTCCTCACTCTCTTTGCTGTAGTTGGGGTCTATGTGTCTCTCCTCACTCTCTTTGCTGTAGTTGGGGTCTATGCTTCTCTCTTCACTCTCTTTGCTGTAAAATAGTGTATATGCGTCTCTCCTCATTCTCGTTGCTGTAAATAGTGTCTATCCGCCTCTCCCACTCTCTTTGCTGTAAGTTGGGGTCTATGAGTCTCTCCTCACTCTCATTGGCTGTGAATAGTGTCGATGCGTCTCTCCTCACTCTCTTTGCTGTAGTTGGGGTCTATGCGTCTGTCCGCACTCTCTTTGCTGTAAAATAGTGTATATGCTTCTTTCCTCACTCAATTTGCTTGTAGGTGGGGTCTATGTGTCTCTCCTCACTCTCTTTGCTGTAAATAGTGTCTATGCGTCTCTCCGCTCTCTCTTTGCTGTAGTTGGGGTCTTTGTGTCTCTCCTCACTCTCTTTGCTGTAAATAGTGTCTATGCGTCTCTCCTCACTATCTTTGCTGTACATAGTGTCTATGCGTCACTCCGCACTCTCTTGGCTGTAGTTGGGGTCGTGCTTCTCTCCTCACTCTCTTTGATGCAGGTGGGGTCTATGCTTCTCTCCTCACTCTCTTTGCTGTAGTTGGGGTCTGTGCTTCTCTCCTCACTCTCTTTGATGCAGGTGGGGTCTATGCTTCTCTCGTCACTCTCTTTGCTGTAAAATGGTGTATATGCGTCTCCCTCACTCTATTTGCTGTAGGTGGGGTCTATGCGTCTCTCCTCACTTTCTTTGCTGTAAATAGTGTCTATGGGTCTCTCCGCACTCTCTTTGCTGTAGTTGGGGTCTATGAGTCTCTCCTCACTCTCATTGGCTGTGAATAGTGTCGATGCGTCTCTCCGTACTCTCTTTGCTGTAAATAGAGTCTAATGCGTCTCTCCGCACTCTCTTTGCTGTAAATAGTGTCTATGCGTCTCTCCGCACTCTCTTTGTTGTGGTGGGGTCTTTGTGTCTCTCCTCATTCTCGTTGCTGTAAATAGTGTCTATCCGCCTCTCCCACTCTCTTTGCTGTATAGTGTCGATGCGTCTCTCCGCACTCTCTTTGCTGTAGTTGTGGTCTATATGTGTCTCTCCTCACTCTCTTTGCTGTAGTTGGGGTCTATGCGTCTGTCCGCACTCTCTTTGCTGTAAAATAGTGTATATGCTTCTTTCCTCACTCAATTTGCTTGTAGGTGGGGTCTATGTGTCTCTCCTCACTCTCTTTGCTGTAAATAGTGTCTATGCGTCTCTCCGCTCTCTCTTTGCTGTAGTTGGGGTCTTTGTGTCTCTCCTCACTCTCTTTGCTGTAAATAGTGTCTATGCGTCTCTCCTCACTATCTTTGCTGTACATAGTGTCTATGCGTCACTCCGCACTCTCTTGGCTGTAGTTGGGGTCTATGTGTCTCTCCTCACTCTCTTTGCTGTAGTTGGGGTCTATGTGTCTCTCCTCACTCTCTTTGCTGTAGTTGGGGTCGTGCTTCTCTCCTCACTCTCTTTGATGCAGGTGGGGTCTATGCTTCTCTCTTCACTCTCTTTGCTGTAAAATAGTGTATATGCGTCTCTCCTCATTCTCGTTGCTGTAAATAGTGTCTATCCGCCTCTCCCACTCTCTTTGCTGTAAGTTGGGGTCTATGAGTCTCTCCTCACTCTCATTGGCTGTGAATAGTGTCGATGCGTCTCTCCTCACTCTCTTTGCTGTAGTTGGGGTCTATGCGTCTGTCCGCACTCTCTTTGCTGTAAAATAGTGTATATGCTTCTTTCCTCACTCAATTTGCTTGTAGGTGGGGTCTATGTGTCTCTCCTCACTCTCTTTGCTGTAAGTTGGGGTCTATGCGTCTCTCCGCTCTCTCTTTGCTGTAGTTGGGGTCTTTGTGTCTCTCCTCACTCTCTTTGCTGTAAATAGTGTCTATGCGTCTCTCCTCACTATCTTTGCTGTACATAGTGTCTATGCGTCACTCCGCACTCTCTTGGCTGTAGTTGGGGTCTATGTGTCTCTCCTCACTCTCTTTGCTGTAGTTGGGGTCGTGCTTCTCTCCTCACTCTCTTTGATGCAGGTGGGGTCTATGCTTCTCTCCTCACTCTCTTTGCTGTAAAATGGTGTATATGCGTCTCCCTCACTCTATTTGCTGTAGGTGGGGTCTATGCGTCTCTCCTCACTCTCTTTGCTGTAAATAGTGTCTATGGGTCTCTCCGCACTCTCTTTGCTGTAGTTGGGGTCTATGAGTCTCTCCTCACTCTCATTGGCTGTGAATAGTGTCGATGCGTCTCTCCGTACTCTCTTTGCTGTAAATAGAGTCTAATGCGTCTTTCCGCACTCTCTTTGCTGTAAATAGTGTCTATGCGTCTCTCCGCACTCTCTTTGTTGTGGTGGGGTCTTTGTGTCTCTCCTCATTCTCGTTGCTGTAAATAGTGTCTATCCGCCTCTCCCACTCTCTTTGCTGTAGTTGTGGTCTATATGTGTCTCTCCTCACTCTCTTTGCTGTAGTTGGGGTCTGTGCGTCTCTCCGCACTCTCTTTGCTGTAGTTGGGGTCTATGCGTCTCTCCTCACTCTCTTTTGCTGTAGTTGGGGTCTGTGCGTCTCTCCTCCACTCTCTTTGATGCAGGTGGGGTCTATGCGTCTCTCCTCACTCTCTTTTGCTGTAGTTGGGGTCTATGTGTCTCTCCTCACTCTCTTTGCTGTAGTTGGGGTCTATGCTTCTCTCTTCACTCTCTTTGCTGTAAAATAGTGTATATGCGTCTCTCCTCATTCTCGTTGCTGTAAATAGTGTCTATCCGCCTCTCCCACTCTCTTTGCTGTAAGTTGGGGTCTATGAGTCTCTCCTCACTCTCATTGGCTGTGAATAGTGTCGATGCGTCTCTCCTCACTCTCTTTGCTGTAGTTGGGGTCTATGCGTCTGTCCGCACTCTCTTTGCTGTAAAATAGTGTATATGCTTCTTTCCTCACTCAATTTGCTTGTAGGTGGGGTCTATGTGTCTCTCCTCACTCTCTTTGCTGTAAATAGTGTCTATGCGTCTCTCCGCTCTCTCTTTGCTGTAGTTGGGGTCTTTGTGTCTCTCCTCACTCTCTTTGCTGTAAATAGTGTCTATGCGTCTCTCCTCACTATCTTTGCTGTACATAGTGTCTATGCGTCACTCCGCACTCTCTTGGCTGTAGTTGGGGTCTATGTGTCTCTCCTCACTCTCTTTGCTGTAGTTGGGGTCGTGCTTCTCTCCTCACTCTCTTTGATGCAGGTGGGGTCTATGCTTCTCTCCTCACTCTCTTTGCTGTAGTTGGGGTCTGTGCTTCTCTCCTCACTCTCTTTGATGCAGGTGGGGTCTATGCTTCTCTCCTCACTCTCTTTGCTGTAAAATGGTGTATATGCGTCTCCCTCACTCTATTTGCTGTAGGTGGGGTCTATGCGTCTCTCCTCACTCTCTTTGCTGTAGTTGGGGTCTATGAGTCTCTCCTCACTCTCATTGGCTGTGAATAGTGTCTATGCGTCTCCCGCACTCTCTTTGTTGTGGTGGGGTCTTTGTGTCTCTCCTCATTCTCGTTGCTGTAAATAGTGTCTATCCGCCTCTCCCACTCTCTTTGCTGTATAGTGTCGATGCGTCTCTCCGCACTCTCTTTGCTGTAGTTGTGGTCTATATGTGTCTCTCCTCACTCTCTTTGCTGTAGTTGGGGTCTGTGCGTCTCTCCGCACTCTCTTTGCTGTAGTTGGGGTCTATGCGTCTCTCCTCACTCTCTTTTGCTGTAGTTGGGGTCTGTGCGTCTCTCCTCCACTCTCTTTGATGCAGGTGGGGTCTATGCGTCTCTCCTCACTCTCTTTGATGTAAATATTGTCTATGCGTCTCTCCGCACTCTCTTTGCTGTAGGTGGGGTCTATGCGTCTCTCCTCATTCTCGTTGCTGTAAATAGTGTCTATCCGCCTCTCCCACTCTCTTTGCTGTAAATGGTGTCTATGCGTCTCTCCGCACTCTCTTTGCTGTAAATAGTGTCTATGCGTCTCTCCTCACTCTCTTTTGCTGTGGGTGGTGGTCTTTGTGTCTCTCCTCACGCTCTTTTGCTGTAGTTGGGGTCTATGCGTCTCTCCTCACTCTCTTTGCTGTAGTTGGGGTCTATGTGTCTCTCCTCACTCTCTTTGCTGTAGTTGGGGTCTATGCTTCTCTCTTCACTCTCTTTGCTGTAAAATAGTGTATATGCGTCTCTCCTCATTCTCGTTGCTGTAAATAGTGTCTATCCGCCTCTCCCACTCTCTTTGCTGTAAGTTGGGGTCTATGAGTCTCTCCTCACTCTCATTGGCTGTGAATAGTGTCGATGCGTCTCTCCTCACTCTCTTTGCTGTAGTTGGGGTCTATGCGTCTGTCCGCACTCTCTTTGCTGTAAAATAGTGTATATGCTTCTTTCCTCACTCAATTTGCTTGTAGGTGGGGTCTATGTGTCTCTCCTCACTCTCTTTGCTGTAAATAGTGTCTATGCGTCTCTCCGCTCTCTCTTTGCTGTAGTTGGGGTCTTTGTGTCTCTCCTCACTCTCTTTGCTGTAAATAGTGTCTATGCGTCTCTCCTCACTATCTTTGCTGTACATAGTGTCTATGCGTCACTCCGCACTCTCTTGGCTGTAGTTGGGGTCTATGTGTCTCTCCTCACTCTCTTTGCTGTAGTTGGGGTCGTGCTTCTCTCCTCACTCTCTTTGATGCAGGTGGGGTCTATGCTTCTCTCCTCACTCTCTTTGCTGTAGTTGGGGTCTGTGCTTCTCTCCTCACTCTCTTTGATGCAGGTGGGGTCTATGCTTCTCTCCTCACTCTCTTTGCTGTAAAATGGTGTATATGCGTCTCCCTCACTCTATTTGCTGTAGGTGGGGTCTATGCGTCTCTCCTCACTCTCTTTGCTGTAAATAGTGTCTATGGGTCTCTCCGCACTCTCTTTGCTGTAGTTGGGGTCTATGAGTCTCTCCTCACTCTCATTGGCTGTGAATAGTGTCGATGCGTCTCTCCGTACTCTCTTTGCTGTAAATAGAGTCTAATGCGTCTCTCCGCACTCTCTTTGCTGTAAATAGTGTCTATGCGTCTCTCCGCACTCTCTTTGCTGTAGTTGTGGTCTATATGTGTCTCTCCTCACTCTCTTTGCTGTAGTTGGGGTCTGTGCGTCTCTCCGCACTCTCTTTGCTGTAGTTGGGGTCTATGCGTCTCTCCTCACTCTCTTTTGCTGTAGTTGGGGTCTGTGCGTCTCTCCTCCACTCTCTTTGATGCAGGTGGGGTCTATGCGTCTCTCCTCACTCTCTTTTGCTGTAGTTGGGGTCTATGTGTCTCTCCTCACTCTCTTTGCTGTAGTTGGGGTCTATGCTTCTCTCTTCACTCTCTTTGCTGTAAAATAGTGTATATGCGTCTCTCCTCATTCTCGTTGCTGTAAATAGTGTCTATCCGCCTCTCCCACTCTCTTTGCTGTAAGTTGGGGTCTATGAGTCTCTCCTCACTCTCATTGGCTGTGAATAGTGTCGATGCGTCTCTCCTCACTCTCTTTGCTGTAAAATAGTGTATATGCTTCTTTCCTCACTCAATTTGCTTGTAGGTGGGGTCTATGTGTCTCTCCTCACTCTCTTTGCTGTAAATAGTGTCTATGCGTCTCTCCGCTCTCTCTTTGCTGTAGTTGGGGTCTTTGTGTCTCTCCTCACTCTCTTTGCTGTAAATAGTGTCTATGCGTCTCTCCTCACTATCTTTGCTGTACATAGTGTCTATGCGTCACTCCGCACTCTCTTGGCTGTAGTTGGGGTCTATGTGTCTCTCCTCACTCTCTTTGCTGTAGTTGGGGTCGTGCTTCTCTCCTCACTCTCTTTGATGCAGGTGGGGTCTATGCTTCTCTCCTCACTCTCTTTGCTGTAGTTGGGGTCTGTGCTTCTCTCCTCACTCTCTTTGATGCAGGTGGGGTCTATGCTTCTCTCCTCACTCTCTTTGCTGTAAAATGGTGTATATGCGTCTCCCTCACTCTATTTGCTGTAGGTGGGGTCTATGCGTCTCTCCTCACTCTCTTTGCTGTAGTTGGGGTCTATGAGTCTCTCCTCACTCTCATTGGCTGTGAATAGTGTCTATGCGTCTCTCCGCACTCTCTTTGTTGTGGTGGGGTCTTTGTGTCTCTCCTCATTCTCGTTGCTGTAAATAGTGTCTATCCGCCTCTCCCACTCTCTTTGCTGTATAGTGTCGATGCGTCTCTCCGCACTCTCTTTGCTGTAGTTGTGGTCTATATGTGTCTCTCCTCACTCTCTTTGCTGTAGTTGGGGTCTGTGCGTCTCTCCGCACTCTCTTTGCTGTAGTTGGGGTCTATGCGTCTCTCCTCACTCTCTTTTGCTGTAGTTGGGGTCTGTGCGTCTCTCCTCCACTCTCTTTGATGCAGGTGGGGTCTATGCGTCTCTCCTCACTCTCTTTGATGTAAATATTGTCTATGCGTCTCTCCGCACTCTCTTTGCTGTAGGTGGGGTCTATGCGTCTCTCCTCATTCTCGTTGCTGTAAATAGTGTCTATCCGCCTCTCCCACTCTCTTTGCTGTAAATAGTGTCTATGCGTCTCTCCGCACTCTCTTTGCTGTAGTTGGGGTCTATGCGTCGCTCCTCACTCTCTTTGATGTAAATATTGTCTATGCGTCTCTCCGCACTCTCTTTGCTGTAGTTGGGGTCTATGCTTCTCTCCTCACTCTCTTTGCTGTAAAATAGTGTATATGCGTCTCTCCTCACTCTATTTGCTGTAGGTGGGGTCTATGTGTCTCTCCTCACTCTCTTTGCTGTAAATAGTGTCTATGCGTCTCTCCTCACTATCTTTGCTGTACATAGTGTCTATGCGTCACTCCGCACTCTCTTGGCTGTAGTTGGGGTCTATGTGTCTCTCCTCACTCTCTTTGCTGTAGTTGGGGTCGTGCTTCTCTCCTCACTCTCTTTGATGCAGGTGGGGTCATGCTTCTCTCCTCACTCTCTTTGCTGTAGTTGGGGTCTGTGCTTCTCTCCTCACTCTCTTTGATGCAGGTGGGGTCTATGCTTCTCTCCTCACTCTCTTTGCTGTAAAATGGTGTATATGCGTCTCCCTCACTCTATTTGCTGTAGGTGGGGTCTATGCGTCTCTCCTCACTCTCTTTGCTGTAAATAGTGTCTATGCGTCTCTCCGCACTCTCTTTGCTGTAGTTGGGGTCTATGAGTCTCTCCTCACTCTCATTGGCTGTGAATAGTGTCGATGCGTCTCTCCGTACTCTCTTTGCTGTAAATAGCGTCTATGCGTCTCTCCTCACTCTCTTTTGCTGTGGGTGGTGGTCTTTGTGTCTCTCCTCACGCTCTTTTGCTGTAGTTGTGGTCTATATGTGTCTCTCCTCACTCTCTTTGCTGTAGTTGGGGTCTATGCGTCTCTCCTCACTCTCTTTTGCTGTAGTTGGGGTCTGTGCGTCTCTCCTCCACTCTCTTTGATGCAGGTGGGGTCTATGCGTCTCTCCTCACTCTCTTTGATGTAAATATTGTCTATGCGTCTCTCCTCATTCTCGTTGCTGTAAATAGTGTCTATCCGCCTCTCCCACTCTCTTTGCTGTAAATGGTGTCTATGCGTCTCTCCGCACTCTCTTTGCTGTAAATAGTGTCTATGCGTCTCTCCTCACTCTCTTTTGCTGTGGGTGGTGGTCTTTGTGTCTCTCCTCACGCTCTTTTGCTGTAGTTGGGGTCTATGCGTCTCTCCTCACTCTCTTTGATGCAAATATTGTCTATGCGTCTCTCCGCACTCTCTTTGCTGTAAATAGTGTCTATCCGCCTCTCCCACTCTCTTTGCTGTAAATAGTGTCTATGCGTCTCTCCGCACTCTCTTTGCTGTAGTTGGGGTCTATGCGTCGCTCCTCACTCTCTTTGATGTAAATATTGTCTATGCGTCTCTCCGCACTCTCTTTGCTGTAGTTGGGGTCTATGCTTCTCTCCTCACTCTCTTTGCTGTAAAATAGTGTATATGCGTCTCTCCTCACTCTCTTTGCTGTAAATAGTGTCTATGCGTCTCTCCGCACTCTCTTTGCTGTAAATAGTGTCTATGCGTCTCTCCGCACTCTCTTTGTTGTGGTGGGGTCTTTGTGTCTCTCCTCATTCTCGTTGCTGTAAATAGTGTCTATCCGCCTCTCCCACTCTCTTTGCTGTATAGTGTTATGCGTCTCTCCGCACTCTTTGCTGTAGTTGGGGTCTATGAGTCTCTCCTCACTCTCATTGGCTGTGAATAGTGTCGATGCGTCTCTCCGTACTCTCTTTGCTGTAAATAGAGTCTATGCGTCTCTCCGCACTCTCTTTGCTGTAAATAGTGTCTATGCGTCTCTCCGCACTCTCTTTGTTGTGGTGGGGTCTTTGTGTCTCTCCTCATTCTCGTTGCTGTAAATAGTGTCTATCCGCCTCTCCCACTCTCTTTGCTGTATAGTGTCGATGCGTCTCTCCGCACTCTCTTTGCTATAGTTGTGGTCTATATGTGTCTCTCCTCACTCTCTTTGCTGTAGTTGGGGTCTGTGCGTCTCTCCGCACTCTCTTTGCTGTAGTTGGGGTCTATGCGTCTCTCCTCACTCTCTTTTGCTGTAGTTGGGGTCTGTGCGTCTCTCCTCCACTCTCTTTGATGCAGGTGGGGTCTATGCGTCTCTCCTCACTCTCTTTGATGTAAATATTGTCTATGCGTCTCTCCGCACTCTCTTTGCTGTAGGTGGGGTCTATGCGTCTCTCCTCATTCTCGTTGCTGTAAATAGTGTCTATCCGCCTCTCCCACTCTCTTTGCTGTAAATGGTGTCTATGCGTCTCTCCGCACTCTCTTTGCTGTAAATAGTGTCTATGCGTCTCTCCTCACTCTCTTTTGCTGTGGGTGGTGGTCTTTGTGTCTCTCCTCACGCTCTTTTGCTGTAGTTGGGGTCTATGCGTCTCTCCTCACTCTCTTTGCTGTAGTGGGGTCTATGCGTCTCTCCTCACTCTCTTTGATGCAGGTGGGGTCTATGCGTCTCTCCTCACTCTCTTTGATGTAAATATTGTCTATGCGTCTCTCCGCACTCTCTTTGCTGTAAATAGTGTCTATCCGCCTCTCCCACTCTCTTTGCTGTAGTTGGGGTCTTTGTGTCTCTCCTCACTCTCTTTGCTGTAGTTGGGGTCTATGCGTCTCTCCTCACTCTCTTTGATGTAAATATTGTCTATGCGTCTCTCCGCACTCTCTTTGCTGTAGTTGGGGTCTATGCTTCTCTCCTCACTCTATTTGTTTGTAGTTGGGGTCTATGCGTCTCTCCTCACTCTCTTTGATGTAAATATTGTCTATGCGTCTCTCCGCACTCTCTTTGCTGTAAAATAGTGTATATGCTTCTCTCCTCACTCTATTTGTTTGTAGGTGGGGTCTATGTGTCTCTCCTCACTCTCTTTGCTGTAAATAGTGTCTATGCGTCTCTCCGCTCTCTCTTTGCTGTAGTTGGGGTCTTTGTGTCTCTCCTCACTCTCTTTGCTGTAGTTGGGGTCTATGCGTCTCTCCTCACTCTCTTTGATGTAAATATTGTCTATGCGTCTCTCCGCACTCTCTTTGCTGTAGTTGGGGTCTATGCTTCTCTCCTCACTCTCTTTGCTGTAAAATAGTGTATATGCGTCTCTCCTCATTCTCGTTGCTGTAAATAGTGTCTATCCGCCTCTCCCACTCTCTTTGATGTAAATATTGTCTATGCGTCTCTCCGCACTCTCTTTGCTGTAGTTGGGGTCCATGTGTCTCTCCTCACTATCTTTGCTGTAGGTGGGGTCTGTGCGTCTCTCCTCACTCTCTTTGATGTAAATAGTGTCTATGTGTCTCTCCTCACCATCTTTGCTGTAAATAGTGTCTATGTGTCTCTCCTCACTCTATTTGCTGTAAATAGTGTCTATGCGTCTGTCCGCACTCTCTTTGCTGTAAAATAGTGTATATGCTTCTCTCCTCACTCTATTTGCTTGTAGGTGGGGTCTATGTGTCTCTCCTCACTCTCTATGCTGTAAATAGTGTCTATGCGTCTCTCCGCTCTCTCTTTGCTGTAGTTGGGGTCTTTGTGTCTCTCCTCACTCTCTTTGCTGTAGTTGGGGTCTATGTGTCTCTCCTCACTCTCTTTGCTGTAAATAGTGTCTATGCGTCTCTCCGCAGTCTCTTTGCTGTAGTTGGGGTCTATGCGTCTCTCCGCACTCTCTTTGCTGTAGTTGGGCTCTATGCGTCTCTCCTCACTCTCTTTGCTGTAGGTGGGGTCTATGCGTCTGTCCGCACTCTCTTTGCTGTAGTTGGGGTCTATGTGTCTCTCCTCACTCTCTTTGCTGTAAATAGTGTCTATGCGTCTCTCCGCACTCTCTTTGCTGTAGTTGGTCTATGCTTCTCTCCTCACTCTCTTTGCTGTAAAATAGTGTATATGCGTCTCTCCTCACTCTATTTGCTGTAGGTGGGGTCTATGCGTCTCTCCTCACTCTCTTTGCTGTAAATAGTGTCTATGCGTCTCTCCGCTCTCTCTTTGCTGTAGTTGAGGTCTTTGTGTCTCTCCTCACGCTCTTTTGCTGTAGTTGGGGTCTATGCGTCTCTCCTCATTCTCGTTGCTGTAAATAGTGTAATTGTGTCTCTCCAAACTATCTTTGCTGTAAATAGTGTCTATGCGTCTCTCCCACTCTCTTTGCTGTAGTTGGGCTCTATGCGTCTCTCCTCACTCTCTTTGCTGTAGTTGGGGTCTATGCTTCTCTCCTCACTCTCTTTGCTGTAAAATAGTGTATATGCGTCTCTCCTCACTCTTTTTGCTGTAGGTGGGGTCTATGCGTCTCTCCTCACTCTCTTTGCTGTAAATAGTGTCTATGCGTCTCTCCGCTCTCTCTTTGCTGTAGTTGAGGTCTTTGTGTCTCTCCTCACTCTCTTTTGCTGTGGGTGGTGGTCTTTGTGTCTCTCCTCACGCTCTTTTGCTGTAGTTGGGGTCTATGCGTCTCTCCTCACTCTCTTTGCTGTAGGTGGGGTCTATGCGTCTCTCCTCATTCTCGTTGCTGTAAATAGTGTAATTGTGTCTCTCCTCACTATCTTTGCTGTAAATAGTGTCTATGCGTCTCTCCGCACTCTCTTTGCTGTAGTTGGGGTCTATGAGTCTCTCCTCACTCTCATTGGCTGTGAATAGTGTCGATGCGTCTCTCCGCACTCTCTTTGCTGTAAATAGTGTCTATGCGTCTCTCCGCACTCTCTTTGCTGTAGTTGGGCTCTATGCGTCTCTCCTCACTCTCTTTGCTGTAGTTGGGGTCTATGAGTCTCTCCTCACTCTCATTGGCTGTGAATAGTCGATGCGTCTCTCCGCACTCTCTTTGCAGTAAATAGTGTCTATGCGTCTCTCCGCACTCTCTTTGCTGTAGTTGGGCTCTATGCGTCTCTCCTCACTCTCTTTGCTGTAGGTGGGGTCTATGCGTCTGTCCGCACTCTCTTTGCTGTAGTTGGGGTCTATGTGTCTCTCCTCACTCTCTTTGCTGTAAATAGTGTCTATGCGTCTCTCCGCACTCTCTTTGCTGTAGTTGGGGTCTATGCTTCTCTCCTCACTCTCTTTGCTGTAAAATAGTGTATATGCGTCTCTCCTCACTCTATTTGCTGTAGGTGGGGTCTATGCGTCTCTCCTCACTCTCTTTGCTGTAAATAGTGTCTATGCGTCTCTCCGCTCTCTCTTTGCTGTAGTTGAGGTCTTTGTGTCTCTCCTCACTCTCTTTTGCTGTGGGTGGTGGTCTTTGTGTCTCTCCTCACGCTCTTTTGCTGTAGGTGGGGTCTATGCGTCTGTCCGCACTCTCTTTGCTGTAGGTGGGGTCTATGCGTCTCTCCTCACTCTCTTTGCTGTAGGTGGGGTCTATGCGTCTCTCCTCATTCTCGTTGCTGTAAATAGTGTAATTGTGTCTCTCCTCACTATCTTTGCTGTAAATAGTGTCTATGCGTCTCTCCGCACTCTCTTTGCTGTAGTTGGGGTCTATGAGTCTCTCCTCACTCTCATTGGCTGTGAATAGTGTCGATGCGTCCTCTCCGCACTCTCTTTGCTGTAAATAGTGTCTATGCGTCTCTCCGCACTCTCTTTGCTGTAGTTGGGCTCTATGCGTCTCTCTTCACTCTCTTTGCTGTAGTTGGGGTCTATGAGTCTCTCCTCACTCTCATTGGCTGTGAATAGTCGATGCGTCTCTCCGCACTCCTTTGCAGTAAATAGTGTCTATGCGTCTCTCCGCACTCTCTTTGCTGTAGTTGGGCTCTATGCGTCTCTCCTCACTCTCTTTGCTGTAGGTGGGGTCTATGCGTCTGTCCGCACTCTCTTTGCTGTAGTTGGGGTCTATGCTTCTCTCCTCACTCTCTTTGCTGTAAAATAGTGTATATGCGTCTCTCCTCACTCTATTTGCTGTAGGTGGGGTCTATGCGTCTCTCCTCACTCTCTTTGCTGTAAATAGTGTCTATGCGTCTCTCCGCTCTCTCTTTGCTGTAGTTGAGGTCTTTGTGTCTCTCCTCACTCTCTTTTGCTGTGGGTGGTGGTCTTTGTGTCTCTCCTCACGCTCTTTTGCTGTAGGTGGGGTCTATGCGTCTCTCCTCATTCTCGTTGCTGTAAATAGTGTAATTGTGTCTCTCCTCACTATCTTTGCTGTAAATAGTGTCTATGCGTCTCTCCGCACTCTCTTTGCTGTAGTTGGGGTCTATGAGTCTCTCCTCACTCTCATTGGCTGTGAATAGTGTCTATGCGTCTCTCCGCACTCTCTTTGCGTAGTTGGGGTCTATGCGTCTCTCCGCACTCTCTTTGCTGTAGTTGGGGTCTATGCTTCTCTCCTCACTCTCTTTGCTGTAAAATAGTGTATATGCGTCTCTCCTCACTCTCTTTGTTGTAAATAGTTGGGGTCTGTACGTCTCTCCGCACTCTCTTTGCTGTAGTTGGGGTCTATGCGTCTCTCCTCACTCTCTTTGCTGTAGGTGGGGTCTATGCGTCTGTCCGCACTCTCTTTGCTGTAGGTGGGGTCTATGCGTCTGTCCGCACTCTCTTTGCTGTAAAATAGTGTATATGCTTTCTCTCCTCACTCTATTTGCTTGTAGTTGGGGTCTATGTTTCTCTCCTCACTCTCTTTGCTTTAAATAGTGTCTATGCGTCTCTCCGCACTCTCTTTGCTGTAGTTGGGGTCTATGAGTCTCTCCTCACTCTCATTGGCTGTGAATAGTGTCGATGCGTCTCTCCGCACTCTCTTTGCTGTAAATAGTGTCTATGTGTCTCTCCTCACTCTCTTTGCTGTAGTTGGGGTCTGTGCGTCTCTCCTCACGCTCTTTGCTGTAGTTGGGGTCTATGCGTTTCTCCTCACTCTCTTTGCTGTAGGTGGGGTCTATGCGTCTCTCCTCATTCTCGTTGCTGTAAATAGTGTAATTGTGTCTCTCCTCACCTATCTTTGCTGTAAATAGTGTCTATGCGTCTCTCCTCACTCTCTTTGCTGTAAAATAGTGTATATGCGTCTCTCCTCATTCTCGTTGCTGTAAATAGTGTCTATGCGTCTCTCCGCACTCTCTTTGCTGTAGTTGGGGTCTATGCTTCTCTCCTCACTCTCTTTGCTGTAAATAGTGTATATGCGTCTCTCCTCATTCTCGTTGCTGTAAATAGTGTCTATGCGTCTCTCCTCACTCTCTTTGATGCAGGTGGGGTCTATGCGTCTCTCCTCACTCTCTTTGCTGTAAATATTGTCTATGCGTCTCTCCGCACTCTCTTTGCTGTAGTTGGGGTCTATGCTTCTCTCCTCACTCTCTTTGCTGTAAAATAGTGTATATGCGTCTCTCCTCATTCTCGTTGCTGTAAATAGTGGCTATCCGCCTCTCCCACTCTCTTTGCTGTAAATAGTGTCTATGCGTCTCTCCGCACTCTCTTTGCTGTAAAATAGTGTATATGCGTCTCTCCTCACTCTCTTTGTTGTAAATAGTTGGGGTCTGTACGTCTCTCCGCACTCTCTTTGCTGTAGTTGGGGTCTATGCGTCTCTCCTCACTCTCTTTGCTGTAGGTGGGGTCTATGCGTCTGTCCGCACTCTCTTTGCTGTAAAATAGTGTATATGCTTTCTCTCCTCACTCTCTTTGCTTTAAATAGTGTCTATGCGTCTCTCCGCACTCTCTTTGCTGTAGTTGGGGTCTATGAGTCTCTCCTCACTCTCATTGGCTGTGAATAGTGTCGATGCGTCTCTCCGCACTCTCTTTGCTGTAAATAGTGTCTATGTGTCTCTCCTCACTCTCTTTGCTGTAGTTGGGGTCTGTGCGTCTCTCCTCACTCTCTTTGCTGTAGGTGGGGTCTATGCGTCTCTCCTCATTCTCGTTGCTGTAAATAGTGTAATTGTGTCTCTCCTCACCTATCTTTGCTGTAAATATTGTCTATGCGTCTCTCCGCACTCTCTTTGCTGTAGTTGGGGTCTATGCTTCTCTCCTCACTCTCTTTGCTATAAAATAGTGTATATGCGTCTCTCCTCATTCTCGTTGCTGTAAATAGTGTCTATCCGCCTCTCCCACTCTCTTTGCTGTAAATAGTGTCTATGTGTCTCTCCTCACTCTCTTTGCTGTAGTTGGGGTCTGTGCGTCTCTCCTCACTCTCTTTGCTTGTAGGTGGGGTCTATGTGTCTCTCCTCACTCTCTTTGCTGTAAATAGTGTCTATGCGTCTCTCCGCACTCTCTTTGCTGTAGTTGGGGTCTTTGTGTCTCTCCTCACTCTCTTTGCTGTAGTTGGGGTCTATGTGTCTCTCCTCACTCTCTTTGCTGTAAATAGTGTCTATGCGTCTCTCCTCACTCTCTTTGCTGTAGGTGGGGTCTATGCGTCTCTCCTCATTCTCGTTGCTGTAGTTGGGGTCTATGCGTCTCTCCTCACTCTCTTTGATGCAGGTGGGGTCTATGCGTCTCTCCTCACTCTCTTTGATGTAAATATTGTCTTTGCGTCTCTCCGCACTCTCTTTGCTGTAGTTGGGGTCTATGCTTCTCTCCTCACTCTCTTTTGCTGTGGGAGGTGGTCTTTGTGTCTCTCCTCACGCTCTTTTGCTGTAGTTGGGGTCTATGCGTCTCTCCTCACTCTCTTTGCTGTAGGTGGGGGTCTATGCGTCTCTCCTCATTCTCGTTGCTGTAAATAGTGTCTATGCGTCTCTCCGCACTCCTTTGCTGTAGTTGGGGTCTATGCGTCTCTCCTCACTCTCTTTGATGCAGATGGGGTCTATGCGTCTCTCCTCACTCTCTTTGCTGTAGTTGGGGGTCTATGCTTCTCTCCTCACTCTCTTTGCTGTAAAATAGTGTATATGCGTCTCTCCTCATTCTCGTTGCTGTAAATAGTGTCTATCCGCCTCTCCCACTCTCTTTGCTGTAAATAGTGTCTATGTGTCTCTCCTCACTCTCTTTGCTGTAGTTGGGGTCTGTGCGTCTCTCCTCACTCTCTTTGCTTGTAGGTGGGGTCTATGTGTCTCTCCTCACTCTCTTTGCTGTAAATAGTGTCTATGCGTCTCTCCGCACTCTCTTTGCTGTAGTTGGGGTCTTTGTGTCTCTCCTCACTCTCTTTGCTGTAGTTGGGGTCTATGCGTCTCTCCTCATTCTCGTTGCTGTAAATAGTGTCTATGCGTCTCTCCGCACTCTCTTTGCTGTAGTTGGGGTCTATGCGTCTCTCCTCACTCTCTTTGATGCAGGTGGGGTCTATGCGTCTCTCCTCACTCTCTTTGATGTAAATATTGTCTTTGCGTCTCTCCGCACTCTCTTTGCTGTAGTTGGGGTCTATGCTTCTCTCCTCACTCTCTTTTGCTGTGGGAGGTGGTCTTTGTGTCTCTCCTCACGCTCTTTTGCTGTAGTTGGTGTCTATGCGTCTCTCCGCACTCTCTTTGCTGTAGTTGGGGTCTATGCGTCTCTCCTCACTCTCTTTGATGCAGATGGGGGTCTATGCGTCTCTCCGCACTCTCTTTGCTGTAGTTGGGGTCTATGCGTCTCTCCTCATTCTCGTTGCTGTAAATAGTGTCTATGCGTCTCTCCGCACTCTCTTTGCTGTAGTTGGGGTCTATGCGTCTCTCCTCACTCTCTTTGATGCAGGTGGGGTCTATGCGTCTCTCCTCACTCTCTTTGATGTAAATATTGTCTTTGCGTCCTCTCCGCACTCTCTTTGCTGTAGTTGGGGTCTATGCTTCTCTCCTCACTCTCTTTTGCTGTGGGAGGTGGTCTTTGTGTCTCTCCTCACGCTCTTTTGCTGTAGTTGGTGTCTATGCGTCTCTCCGCACTCTCTTTGCTGTAGTTGGGGTCTATGCGTCTCTCCTCACTCTCTTTGATGCAGATGGGGTCTATGCGTCTCTCCGCACTCTCTTTGCTGTAGTTGGGGTCTATGCGTCTCTCCTCACTCTCTTTGCTGTAGTTGGGGTCTATGCTTCTCTCCTCACTCTCTTTGCTGTAAAATAGTGTATATGCGTCTCTCCTCATTCTCGTTGCTGTAAATAGTGTCTATCCGCCTCTCCCACTCTCTTTGCTGTAAATAGTGTCTATGTGTCTCTCCTCACTATCTTTGCTGTAAATAGTGTCTATGTGTCTCTCCTCACTATCTTTGCTGTGAATAGTGTCGATGCGTCTCTCCGCACTCTCTTTGCTGTAAATAGTGTCTATGCGTCTCTCCGCACTCTCTTTTCTGTAGTTGGGGTCTATGCGTCTCTCCTCACTCTCTTTTGCTGTAGGTGGGGGTCTTTGTGTCTCTCCTCACTCTCTTTGCTGTAGGTGGGGTCTATGCGTCTCTCTTCATTCTCGTCGCTGTAAATAGTGTCTATGCGTCTCTCCGCACTCTCTTTGCTGTAAATAGTGTCTATGCGTCTCTCCTCACTCTATTTGCTTGTAGGTGGGGTCTATGTGTCTCTCCTCACTCTCTTTGCTGTAAATAGTGTCTATGCGTCTCTCCGCTCTCTCTTTGCTGTAGTTGGGGTCTTTGTGTCTCTCCTCACTCTCTTTGCTGTAGTTGGGGGTCTATGTGTCTCTCCTCACTCTCTTTGCTGTAAATAGTGTCTATGCGTCTCTCCGCACTCTCTTTGCTGTAGTTGGGGTCTATGCGTCTCTCCTCACTCTCTATTGCTGTAGGTGGTGGTCTTTGTGTCTCTCCTCACGCTCTTTTGCTGTAGTTGGGGTCTATGCGTCTCTCCTCACTCTCTTTGCTGTAGGTGGGGTCTATCTCTCCTCATTCTCGTTGCTATAAATAGTGTCTATCCGCCTCTCCCACTCTCTTTGCTGTAAATGTGTCTATGCGTCTCTCCGCACTCTCTTTGCTGTAAATAGTGTCTATGTGTCTCTCCGCTCTCTCTTTGCTGTAGTTGGGGTCTTTGTGTCTCTCCTCACTCTCTTTGCTGTGAATAGTGTCGATGCGTCTCTCCGCACTCTCTTTGCTGTAGTTGGGGTCTATGCGTCTCTCCTCACTCTCTTTTGCTGTAGGTGGTGGTCTTTGTGTCTCTCCTCACGCTCTTTTGCTGTAGTTGGGGTCTATGCGTCTCTCCTCATTCTCGTTGCTGTAAATAGTGTCTATCCGCCTCTCCCACTCTCTTTGCTGTAAATGGTGTCTATGTTTCATCATAAATGTCTTAAAAACTAGTTATTTTCCACTCATTTCAGCACAGTTATTTAAGTAAATGTAGTTTCCTATACATCGGAATCAAAAAATGGCATTTTAATTTTTTTGACCATTTTTGCCCATTTTGGACTTATGTTTTTTATGTTTTTTTTTATGCTTATGTTTTTTATTTCCCACAAAACACATTTTTCATCATAAATGTCTTAAAACTAGTTATTTTCCACTCATTTCAGCACAGTTATTTAAGTAAATGTAGTTTCCTATACATCGGAATCAAAAATGGCATTTTAATTTTTTTGACCATTTTTGCCCATTTTGGACTTATGTTTTTTATGTTTTTTTTTTATGCTTATGTTTTTTATTTCCCACAAAACACATTTTTCATCATAAATGTCTTAAAACTAGTTATTTTCCACTCATTTCAGCACAGTTATTTAAGTAAATGTAGTTTCCTATACATCGGAATCAAAAAATGGCATTTTAATTTTTTTTACCATTTTTTGCTCATTTTGGACTTATGTTTTTTATGTTTTTTTTTTATGCTTATGTTTTTTATTTCCCACAAAACACATTTTTCATCATAAATGTCTTAAAACTAGTTATTTTCCACTCATTTCACCACAGTTATTTAAGTAAATGTAGTTTCCTATACATCGGAATCAAAAAATGGCATTTTAATTTTTTTTACCATTTTTGCCCATTTTGGACTTATGTTTTTTATGTTTTTTTTTTATGCTTATGTTTTTTATTTCCCACAAAACACATTTTTCATCATAAATGTCTTAAAACTAGTTATTTTCCACTCATTTCAGCACAGTTATTTAAGTAATGTAGTTTCCTATACATCGGAATCAAAAAATGGCATTTTAATTTTTTTGACCATTTTGGCCCATTTTGGACTTATGTTTTTTATGTTTTTTTTTTATGCTTATGTTTTTTATTTCCCACAAAACACATTTTTCATCATAAATGTCTTAAAACTAGTTATTTTCCACTCATTTCAGCACAGTTATTTAAGTAAATGTAGTTTCCTTATACATCGGAATCAAAAAATGGCATTTTAATTTTTTTGACCATTTTTGCCCATTTTGGACTTATGTTTTTTATGTTTTTTTTTTATGCTTATGTTTTTTATTTCCCACAAAACACATTTTTCATCATAAATGTCTTAAAACTAGTTATTTTCCACTCATTTCAGCACAGTTATTTAAGTAAATGTAGTTTCCTATACATCGGAATCAAAAAATGGCATTTTAATTTTTTTGACCATTTTGGCCCATTTTGGACTTATGTTTTTTATGTTTTTTTTTTTATGCTTATGTTTTTTATTTCCCACAAAACACATTTTTCATCATAAATGTCTTAAAACTAGTCATTTTCCACTCATTTCAGCACAGTTATTTAAGTAAATGTAGTTTCCTATACATCGGAATCAAAAAATGGCATTTTAATTTTTTTGACCATTTTGGCCCATTTTGGACTTATGTTTTTTATGTTTTTTTTTTATGCTTATGTTTTTTATTTCCCACAAAACACATTTTTCATCATAAATGTCTTAAAACTAGTTATTTTCCACTCATTTCAGCACAGTTATTTAAGTAAATGTAGTTTCCTATACATCGGAATCAAAAAATGGCATTTTAATTTTTTTTACCATTTTTGCCCATTTTGGACTTATGTTTTTTATGTTTTTTTTTTATGCTTATGTTTTTTATTTCCCACAAAACACATTTTTCATCATAAATGTCTTAAAACTAGTTATTTTCCACTCATTTCAGCACAGTTATTTAAGTAAATGTAGTTTCCTATACATCGGAATCAAAAAATGGCATTTTAATTTTTTTTACCATTTTTGCCCATTTTGGACTTATGTTTTTTATGTTTTTTTTTTATGCTTATGTTTTTTATTTCCCACAAACACATTTTTCATCATAAATGTCTTAAAACTAGTTATTTTCCACTCATTTCAGCACAGTTATTTAAGTAAATGTAGTTTCCTATACATCGGAATCAAAAAATGGCATTTTAATTTTTTTGACCATTTTGGCCCATTTTGGACTTATGTTTTTTATGTTTTTTTTTTATGCTTATGTTTTTTATTTCCCACAAAACACATTTTTCATCATAAATGTCTTAAAACTAGTTATTTTCCACTCATTTCAGCACAGTTATTTAAGTAAATGTAGTTTCCTATACATCGGAATCAAAAAATGGCATTTTAATTTTTTTGACCATTTTTGCCCATTTTGGACTTATGTTTTTTATGTTTTTTTTAATGCTTATGTTTTTTATTTCCCACAAAACACATTTTTCATCATAAATGTCTTAAAACTAGTTATTTTCCACTCATTTCAGCACAGTTATTTAAGTAAATGTAGTTTCCTATACATCGGAATTAAAAAATGGCATTTTAATTTTTTTTACCATTTTTGCCCATTTTGGACTTATGTTTTTTATGTTTTTTTTTATGCTTATGTTTTTTATTTCCCACAAAACACATTTTCATCATAAATGTCTTAAAACTAGTTATTTTCCACTCATTTCAGCACAGTTATTTAAGTAAATGTAGTTTCCTATACATCGGAATCAAAAAATGGCATTTTAATTTTTTTTACCATTTTTGCCCATTTTGGACTTATGTTTTTTATGTTTTTTTTTTATGCTTATGTTTTTTATTTCCCACAAAACACATTTTTCATCATAAATGTCTTAAAACTAGTTATTTTCCACTCATTTCAGCACAGTTATTTAAGTAAATGTAGTTTCCTATACATCGGAATCAAAAAAATGGCATTTTAATTTTTTTGACCATTTTTGCCCATTTTGGACTTATGTTTTTTATGTTTTTTTTTTATGCTTATGTTTTTTATTTCCCACAAAACACATTTTTCATCATAAATGTCTTAAAACTAGTTATTTTCCACTCATTTCAGCACAGTTATTTAAGTAAATGTAGTTTCCTATACATCGGAATCAAAAAATGGCATTTTAATTTTTTTTACCATTTTTGCCCATTTTGGACTTATGTTTTTTATGTTTTTTTTTATGCTTATGTTTTTTATTTCCCACAAAACACATTTTTCATCATAAATGTCTTAAAACTAGTTATTTTCCACTCATTTCACCACAGTTATTTAAGTAAATGTAGTTTCCTATACATCGGAATCAAAAAATGGCATTTTAATTTTTTTGACCATTTTGGCCCATTTTGGACTTATTTTTTTTATGTTTTTTTTTTATGCTTATGTTTTTTATTTCCCACAAAACACATTTTTCATCATAAATGTCTTAAAACTAGTTATTTTCCACTCATTTCAGCACAGTTATTTAAGTAAATGTAGTTTCCTATACATCGGAATCAAAAAATGGCATTTTAATTTTTTTTACCATTTTAGCCCATTTTGGACTTATGTTTTTTATGTTTTTTTTTATGCTTATGTTTTTTATTTCCCACAAAACACATTTTTCATCATAAATGTCTTAAAACTAGTTATTTTCCACTCATTTCAGCACAGTTATTTAAGTAAATGTAGTTTCCTATACATCGGAATCAAAAAATGGCATTTTAATTTTTTTTACCATTTTTGCCCATTTTGGACTTATGTTTTTTATGTTTTTTTTTTATGCTTATGTTTTTTATTTCCCACAAAACACATTTTTCATCATAAATGTCTTAAAACTAGTTATTTTCCACTCATTTCAGCACAGTTATTTAAGTAAATGTAGTTTCCTATACATCGGAATCAAAAAATGGCATTTTAATTTTTTTGACCATTTTTGCCCATTTTGGACTTATGTTTTTTATGTTTTTTTTTTATGCTTATGTTTTTTATTTCCCACAAAACACATTTTCATCATAAATGTCTTAAAACTAGTTATTTTCCACTCATTTCAGCACAGTTATTTAAGTAAATGTAGTTTCCTATACATCGGAATCAAAAAATGGCATTTTAATTTTTTTTACCATTTTTGCCCATTTTGGACTTATGTTTTTTTATGTTTTTTTTTTATGCTTATGTTTTTTATTTCCCACAAAACACATTTTTCATCATAAATGTCTTAAAACTAGTTATTTTCCACTCATTTCAGCACAGTTATTTAAGTAAATGTAGTTTCCTATACATCGGAATCAAAAAATGGCATTTTAATTTTTTTGACCATTTTTGCCCATTTTGGACTTATGTTTTTTATGTTTTTTTTTTATGCTTATGTTTTTTATTTCCCACAAAACACATTTTTCATCATAAATGTCTTAAAACTAGTTATTTTCCACTCATTTCAGCACAGTTATTTAAGTAAATGTAGTTTCCTATACATCGGAATCAAAAAATGGCATTTTAATTTTTTTTACCATTTTTGCCCATTTTGGACTTATGTTTTTTATGTTTTTTTTTTATGCTTATGTTTTTTATTTCCCACAAAACACATTTTTCATCATAAATGTCTTAAAACTAGTTATTTTCCACTCATTTCACCACAGTTATTTAAGTAAATGTAGTTTCCTATACATCGGAATCAAAAAATGGCATTTTAATTTTTTTGACCATTTTTGCCCATTTTGGACTTATGTTTTTTATGTTTTTTTTTTATGCTTATGTTTTTTATTTCCCACAAAACACATTTTTCATCATAAATGTCTTAAAACTAGTTATTTTCCACTCATTTCAGCACAGTTATTTAAGTAAATGTAGTTTCCTATACATCGGAATCAAAAAATGGCATTTTAATTTTTTTGACCATTTTGGCCCATTTTGGACTTATGTTTTTTATGTTTTTTTTTATGCTTATGTTTTTTATTTCCCACAAAAACACATTTTTCATCATAAATGTCTTAAAACTAGTTATTTTCCACTCATTTCAGCACAGTTATTTAAGTAAATGTAGTTTCCTATACATCGGAATCAAAAAATGGCATTTTAATTTTTTTGACCATTTTGGCCCATTTTGGACTTATGTTTTTTATGTTTTTTTTTTATGCTTATGTTTTTTATTTCCCACAAAACACATTTTTCATCATAAATGTCTTAAAACTAGTTATTTTCCACTCATTTCAGCACAGTTATTTAAGTAAATGTAGTTTCCTATACATCGGAATCAAAAAATGGCATTTTAATTTTTTTTACCATTTTTGCCCATTTTGGACTTATGTTTTTTATGTTTTTTTTTTATGCTTATGTTTTTTATTTCCCACAAAACACATTTTTCATCATAAATGTCTTAAAACTAGTTATTTTCCACTCATTTCAGCACAGTTATTTAAGTAAATGTAGTTTCCTATACATCGGAATCAAAAAATGGCATTTTAATTTTTTTTACCATTTTTGCCCATTTTGGACTTATGTTTTTTATGTTTTTTTTTTTATGCTTATGTTTTTTATTTCCCACAAAACACATTTTTCATCATAAATGTCTTAAAACTAGTTATTTTCCACTCATTTCAGCACAGTTATTTAAGTAAATGTAGTTTCCTATACATCGGAATTAAAAAATGGCATTTTAATTTTTTTTACCATTTTTGCCCATTTTGGACTTATGTTTTTTATGTTTTTTTTTATGCTTATGTTTTTTATTTCCCACAAAACCATTTTCATCATAAATGTCTTAAAACTAGTTATTTTCCACTCATTTCAGCACAGTTATTTAAGTAAATGTAGTTTCCTATACATCGGAATCAAAAAATGGCATTTTAATTTTTTTTTACCATTTTTGCCCATTTTGGACTTATGTTTTTTATGTTTTTTTTTTATGCTTATGTTTTTTATTTCCCACAAAACACATTTTTTCATCATAAATGTCTTAAAACTAGTTATTTTCCACTCATTTCAGCACAGTTATTTAAGTAAATGTAGTTTCCTATATATCGGAATCAAAAAATGGCATTTTAATTTTTTTGACCATTTTTGCCCATTTTGGACTTATGTTTTTTATGTTTTTTTTTTATGCTTATGTTTTTTATTTCCCACAAAACACATTTTTCATCATAAATGTCTTAAAACTAGTTATTTTCCACTCATTTCAGCACAGTTATTTAAGTAAATGTAGTTTCCTATACATCGGAATCAAAAAATGGCATTTTAATTTTTTTTACCATTTTTGCCCATTTTGGACTTATGTTTTTTATGTTTTTTTTTTATGCTTATGTTTTTTATTTCCCACAAAACACATTTTTCATCATAAATGTCTTAAAACTAGTTATTTTCCACTCATTTCACCACAGTTATTTAAGTAAATGTAGTTTCCTATACATCGGAATCAAAAAATGGCATTTTAATTTTTTTGACCATTTTGGCCCATTTTGGACTTATTTTTTTTATGTTTTTTTTTTTTATGCTTATGTTTTTTATTTCCCACAAAACACATTTTTCATCATAAATGTCTTAAAACTAGTTATTTTCCACTCATTTCAGCACAGTTATTTAAGTAAATGTAGTTTCCTATACATCGGAATCAAAAAATGGCATTTTAATTTTTTTTACCATTTTAGCCCATTTTGGACTTATGTTTTTTATGTTTTTTTTTATGCTTATGTTTTTTATTTCCCACAAAACACATTTTTCATCATAAATGTCTTAAAACTAGTTATTTTCCAATCATTTCAGCACAGTTATTTAAGTAAATGTAGTTTCCTATACATCGGAATCAAAAAATGGCATTTTAATTTTTTTTACCATTTTTGCCCATTTTGGACTTATGTTTTTTATGTTTTTTTTTTATGCTTATGTTTTTTATTTCCCACAAAACACATTTTTCATCATAAATGTCTTAAAACTAGTTATTTTCCACTCATTTCAGCACAGTTATTTAAGTAAATGTAGTTTCCTATACATCGGAATCAAAAAATGGCATTTTAATTTTTTTGACCATTTTTGCCCATTTTGGACTTATGTTTTTTATGTTTTTTTTTTATGCTTATGTTTTTTATTTCCCACAAAACACATTTTCATCATAAATGTCTTAAAACTAGTTATTTTCCACTCATTTCAGCACAGTTATTTAAGTAAATGTAGTTTCCTATACATCGGAATCAAAAAATGGCATTTTAATTTTTTTTTACCATTTTTGCCCATTTTGGACTTATGTTTTTTATGTTTTTTTTTTATGCTTATGTTTTTTATTTCCCACAAAACACATTTTTCATCATAAATGTCTTAAAACTAGTTATTTTCCACTCATTTCAGCACAGTTATTTAAGTAAATGTAGTTTCCTATACATCGGAATCAAAAAATGGCATTTTAATTTTTTTGACCATTTTTGCCCATTTTGGACTTATGTTTTTTATGTTTTTTTTTTTATGCTTATGTTTTTTATTTCCCACAAAACACATTTTTCATCATAAATGTCTTAAAACTAGTTATTTTCCACTCATTTCAGCACAGTTATTTAAGTAAATGTAGTTTCCTATACATCGGAATCAAAAAATGGCATTTTAATTTTTTTTACCATTTTTGCCCATTTTGGACTTATGTTTTTTATGTTTTTTTTTTATGCTTATGTTTTTTATTTCCCACAAAACACATTTTTCATCATAAATGTCTTAAAACTAGTTATTTTCCACTCATTTCACCACAGTTATTTAAGTGAATGTAGTTTCCTATACATCGGAATCAAAAAATGGCATTTTAATTTTTTTGACCATTTTGGCCCATTTTGGACTTATGTTTTTTATGTTTTTTTTTTATGCTTATGTTTTTTATTTCCCACAAAACACATTTTTCATCATAAATGTCTTAAAACTAGTTATTTTCCACTCATTTCAGCACAGTTATTTAAGTAAATGTAGTTTCCTATACATCGGAATCAAAAAATGGCATTTTAATTTTTTTGACCATTTTTGCCCATTTTGGACTTATGTTTTTTATGTTTTTTTTTTATGCTTATGTTTTTTATTTCCCACAAAACACATTTTTCATCATAAATGTCTTAAAACTAGTTATTTTCCACTCATTTCAGCACAGTTATTTAAGTAAATGTAGTTTCCTATACATCGGAATCAAAAAATGGCATTTTAATTTTTTTTACCATTTTTGCCCATTTTGGACTTATGTTTTTTATGTTTTTTTTTTATGCTTATGTTTTTTATTTCCCACAAAACACATTTTTCATCATAAATGTCTTAAAACTAGTTATTTTCCACTCATTTCAGCACAGTTATTTAAGTAAATGTAGTTTCCTATACATCGGAATCAAAAAATGGCATTTTAATTTTTTTTACCATTTTTGCCCATTTTGGACTTATGTTTTTTATGTTTTTTTTTTATGCTTATGTTTTTTATTTCCCACAAAACAAATTTTTCATCATAAATGTCTTAAAACTAGTTATTTTCCACTCATTTCAGCACAGTTATTTAAGTAAATGTAGTTTCCTATACATCGGAATCAAAAAATGGCATTTTAATTTTTTTGACCATTTTGGCCCATTTTGGACTTATGTTTTTTATGTTTTTTTTTTATGCTTATGTTTTTTATTTCCCACAAAACACATTTTTCATCATAAATGTCTTAAAACTAGTTATTTTCCACTCATTTCAGCACAGTTATTTAAGTAAATGTAGTTTCCTATACATCGGAATCAAAAAATGGCATTTTAATTTTTTTGACCATTTTTGCCCATTTTGGACTTATGTTTTTTATGTTTTTTTTTATGCTTATGTTTTTTATTTCCCACAAAACACATTTTTCATCATAAATGTCTTAAAACTAGTTATTTTCCACTCATTTCAGCACAGTTATTTAAGTAAATGTAGTTTCCTATACATCGGAATTAAAAAATGGCATTTTAATTTTTTTTTACCATTTTTGCCCATTTTGGACTTATGTTTTTTATGTTTTTTTTTATGCTTATGTTTTTTATTTCCCACAAAACACATTTTCATCATAAATGTCTTAAAACTAGTTATTTTCCACTCATTTCAGCACAGTTATTTAAGTAAATGTAGTTTCCTATACATCGGAATCAAAAAATGGCATTTTAATTTTTTTTTACCATTTTTGCCCATTTTGGACTTATGTTTTTTATGTTTTTTTTTTATGCTTATGTTTTTTATTTCCCACAAAACACATTTTTCATCATAAATGTCTTAAAACTAGTTATTTTCCACTCATTTCAGCACAGTTATTTAAGTAAATGTAGTTTCCTATACATCGGAATCAAAAAATGGCAT
This sequence comes from Synaphobranchus kaupii, assembly GCA_029718625.1. Lineage (NCBI taxonomy): Eukaryota > Metazoa > Chordata > Actinopteri > Anguilliformes > Synaphobranchidae > Synaphobranchus > Synaphobranchus kaupii. The sequence continues at coordinate 62,771,997 of CM056384.1, read as the reverse complement.
TTTAATTTTTTTTGACCATTTTTGCCCATTTTGGACTTATGTTTTTTATGTTTTTTTTTTATGCTTATGTTTTTTATTTCCCACAAAACACATTTTTCATCATAAATGTCTTAAAACTAGTTATTTTCCACTCATTTCAGCACAGTTTATTTAAGTAAATGTAGTTTCCTATACATCGGAATCAAAAAATGGCATTTTAATTTTTTTTACCATTTTTGCCCATTTTGGACTTATGTTTTTTATGTTTTTTTTTTATGCTTATGTTTTTTATTTCCCACAAAACACATTTTTCATCATAAATGTCTTAAAACTAGTTATTTTCCACTCATTTCACCACAGTTATTTAAGTAAATGTAGTTTCCTATACATCGGAATCAAAAAATGGCATTTTAATTTTTTTGACCATTTTGGCCCATTTTGGACTTATTTTTTTTATGTTTTTTTTTTATGCTTATGTTTTTTTATTTCCCACAAAACACATTTTTCATCATAAATGTCTTAAAACTAGTTATTTTCCACTCATTTCAGCACAGTTATTTAAGTAAATGTAGTTTCCTATACATCGGAATCAAAAAATGGCATTTTAATTTTTTTTTACCATTTTAGCCCATTTTGGACTTATGTTTTTTATGTTTTTTTTTATGCTTATGTTTTTTATTTCCCACAAAACACATTTTTTCATCATAAATGTCTTAAAACTAGTTATTTTCCACTCATTTCAGCACAGTTATTTAAGTAAATGTAGTTTCCTATACATCGGAATCAAAAAAATGGCATTTTAATTTTTTTTACCATTTTTGCCCATTTTGGACTTATGTTTTTTATGTTTTTTTTTTATGCTTATGTTTTTTATTTCCCACAAAACACATTTTTCATCATAAATGTCTTAAAACTAGTTATTTTCCACTCATTTCAGCACAGTTATTTAAGTAAATGTAGTTTCCTATACATCGGAATCAAAAAATGGCATTTTAATTTTTTTTTACCATTTTTGCCCATTTTGGACTTATGTTTTTTTATGTTTTTTTTTAATGCTTATGTTTTTTATTTCCCACAAAACACATTTTTCATCATAAATGTCTTAAAACTAGTTATTTTCCACTCATTTCAGCACAGTTATTTAAGTAAATGTAGTTTCCTATACATCGGAATCAAAAAATGGCATTTTAATTTTTTTGACCATTTTTGCCCATTTGGACTTATGTTTTTTATGTTTTTTTTTTATGCTTATGTTTTTTATTTCCCACAAAACACATTTTTCATCATAAATGTCTTAAAACTAGTTATTTTCCACTCATTTCAGCACAGTTATTTAAGTAAATGTAGTTTCCTATACATCGGAATCAAAAAATGGCATTTTAATTTTTTTTTACCATTTTTGCCCATTTTGGACTTATGTTTTTTATGTTTTTTTTTTATGCTTATGTTTTTTATTTCCCACAAAACACATTTTTCATCATAAATGTCTTAAAACTAGTTATTTTCCACTCATTTCACCACAGTTATTTAAGTGAATGTAGTTTCCTATACATCGGAATCAAAAAATGGCATTTTAATTTTTTTGACCATTTTGGCCCATTTTGGACTTATGTTTTTTATGTTTTTTTTTTATGCTTATGTTTTTTATTTCCCACAAAAACACATTTTTCATCATAAATGTCTTAAACTAGTTATTTTCCACTCATTTCAGCACAGTTATTTAAGTAAATGTAGTTTCCTATACATCGGAATCAAAAAATGGCATTTTAATTTTTTTGACCATTTTTGCCCATTTTGGACTTATGTTTTTTATGTTTTTTTTTTATGCTTATGTTTTTTATTTCCCACAAAACACATTTTTCATCATAAATGTCTTAAAACTAGTTATTTTCCACTCATTTCAGCACAGTTATTTAAGTAAATGTAGTTTCCTATACATCGGAATCAAAAAATGGCATTTTAATTTTTTTTACCATTTTTGCCCATTTTGGACTTATGTTTTTTATGTTTTTTTTTTATGCTTATGTTTTTTATTTCCCACAAAACACATTTTTCATCATAAATGTCTTAAAACTAGTTATTTTCCACTCATTTCAGCACAGTTATTTAAGTAAATGTAGTTTCCTATACATCGGAATCAAAAAAATGGCATTTTAATTTTTTTTACCATTTTTTGCCCATTTTGGACTTATGTTTTTTATGTTTTTTTTTTATGCTTATGTTTTTTATTTCCCACAAAACAAATTTTTCATCATGAATGTCTTAAAACTAGTTATTTTCCACTCATTTCAGCACAGTTATTTAAGTAAATGTAGTTTCCTATACATCGGAATCAAAAAATGGCATTTTAATTTTTTTGACCATTTTGGCCCATTTTGGACTTATGTTTTTTATGTTTTTTTTTTATGCTTATGTTTTTTATTTCCCACAAAACACATTTTTCATCATAAATGTCTTAAAACTAGTTATTTTCCACTCATTTCAGCACAGTTATTTAAGTAAATGTAGTTTCCTATACATCGGAATCAAAAAATGGCATTTTAATTTTTTTTGACCATTTTTGCCCATTTTGGACTTATGTTTTTTATGTTTTTTTTTATGCTTATGTTTTTTATTTCCCCACAAAACACATTTTTCATCATAAATGTCTTAAAACTAGTTATTTTCCACTCATTTCAGCACAGTTATTTAAGTAAATGTAGTTTCCTATACATCGGAATTAAAAAATGGCATTTTAATTTTTTTTACCATTTTTGCCCATTTTGGACTTATGTTTTTTATGTTTTTTTTTTATGCTTATGTTTTTTATTTCCCACAAAACACATTTTCATCATAAATGTCTTAAAACTAGTTATTTTCCACTCATTTCAGCACAGTTATTTAAGTAAATGTAGTTTCCTATACATCGGAATCAAAAAATGGCATTTTAATTTTTTTTACCATTTTTGCCCATTTTGGACTTATGTTTTTTATGTTTTTTTTTTATGCTTATGTTTTTTATTTCCCACAAAACACATTTTTCATCATAAATGTCTTAAAACTAGTTATTTTCCACTCATTTCAGCACAGTTATTTAAGTAAATGTAGTTTTCCTATACATCGGAATCAAAAAATGGCATTTTAATTTTTTTGACCATTTTTGCCCATTTTGGACTTATGGTTTTTATGGTTTTTTTTTTATGCTTATGTTTTTTATTTCCCACAAAACACATTTTTCATCATAAATGTCTTAAAACTAGTTATTTTCCACTCATTTCAGCACAGTTATTTAAGTAAATGTAGTTTCCTATACATCGGAATCAAAAAATGGCATTTTAATTTTTTTTTACCATTTTTGCCCATTTTGGACTTATGTTTTTTTATGTTTTTTTTTTATGCTTATGTTTTTTATTTCCCACAAAACACATTTTTCATCATAAATGTCTTAAAAACTAGTTATTTTCCACTCATTTCACCACAGTTATTTAAGTAAATGTAGTTTCCTATACATCGGAATCAAAAAATGGCATTTTAATTTTTTTGACCATTTTGGCCCATTTTGGACTTATTTTTTTTATGTTTTTTTTTATGCTTATGTTTTTTATTTCCCACAAAACACATTTTTCATCATAAATGTCTTAAAACTAGTTATTTTCCACTCATTTCAGCACAGTTATTTAAGTAAATGTAGTTTCCTATACATCGGAATCAAAAATGGCATTTTAATTTTTTTTACCATTTTAGCCCATTTTGGACTTATGTTTTTTATGTTTTTTTTTATGCTTATGTTTTTTATTTCCCACAAAACACATTTTTCATCATAAATGTCTTAAAACTAGTTATTTTCCACTCATTTCAGCACAGTTATTTAAGTAAATGTAGTTTCCTATACATCGGAATCAAAAAATGGCATTTTAATTTTTTTTACCATTTTTGCCCATTTTGGACTTATGTTTTTTATGTTTTTTTTTTATGCTTATGTTTTTTATTTCCCACAAAACACATTTTTCATCATAAATGTCTTAAAACTAGTTATTTTCCACTCATTTCAGCACAGTTATTTAAGTAAATGTAGTTTCCTATACATCGGAATCAAAAAATGGCATTTTAATTTTTTTGACCATTTTTGCCCATTTTGGACTTATGTTTTTTATGTTTTTTTTTTATGCTTATGTTTTTTATTTCCCACAAAACACATTTTTCATCATAAATGTCTTAAAACTAGTTATTTTCCACTCATTTCACCACAGTTATTTAAGTAAATGTAGTTTCCTATACATCGGAATCAAAAAATGGCATTTTAATTTTTTTGACCATTTTGGCCCATTTTGGACTTATGTTTTTTATGTTTTTTTTTTATGCTTATGTTTTTTATTTCCCACAAAACACATTTTTCATCATAAATGTCTTAAAACTAGTTATTTTCCACTCATTTCAGCACAGTTATTTAAGTAAATGTAGTTTCCTATACATCGGAATCAAAAAATGGCATTTTAATTTTTTTTACCATTTTTGCCCATTTTGGACTTATGTTTTTTATGTTTTTTTTTTATGCTTATGTTTTTTATTTCCCACAAAACAAATTTTTCATCATAAATGTCTTAAAACTAGTTATTTTCCACTCATTTCAGCACAGTTATTTAAGTAAATGTAGTTTCCTATACATCGGAATCAAAAAATGGCATTTTAATTTTTTTGACCATTTTGGCCCATTTTGGACTTATGTTTTTTATGTTTTTTTTTTATGCTTATGTTTTTTATTTCCCACAAAACACATTTTTCATCATAAATGTCTTAAAACTAGTTATTTTCCACTCATTTCAGCACAGTTATTTAAGTAAATGTAGTTTCCTATACATCGGAATCAAAAAATGGCATTTTAATTTTTTTGACCATTTTTGCCCATTTTGGACTTATGTTTTTTATGTTTTTTTTTATGCTTATGTTTTTTATTTCCCACAAAACACATTTTTCATCATAAATGTCTTAAAACTAGTTATTTTCCACTCATTTCAGCACAGTTATTTAAGTAAATGTAGTTTCCTATACATCGGAATTAAAAAATGGCATTTTAATTTTTTTTACCATTTTTGCCCATTTTGGACTTATGTTTTTTATGTTTTTTTTTATGCTTATGTTTTTTATTTCCCACAAAACACATTTTCATCATAAATGTCTTAAAACTAGTTATTTTCCACTCATTTCAGCACAGTTATTTAAGTAAATGTAGTTTCCTATACATCGGAATCAAAAAATGGCATTTTAATTTTTTTTAACCATTTTTGCCCATTTTGGACTTATGTTTTTTATGTTTTTTTTTTATGCTTATGTTTTTTATTTCCCACAAAACACATTTTTTCATCATAAATGTCTTAAAACTAGTTATTTTCCACTCATTTCAGCACAGTTATTTAAGTAAATGTAGTTTCCTATACATCGGAATCAAAAAATGGCATTTTAATTTTTTTGACCATTTTTGCCCATTTTGGACTTATGGTTTTTATGGTTTTTTTTTATGCTTATGTTTTTTATTTCCCACAAAACACATTTTTCATCATAAATGTCTTAAAACTAGTTATTTTCCACTCATTTCAGCACAGTTATTTAAGTAAATGTAGTTTCCTATACATCGGAATCAAAAAATGGCATTTTAATTTTTTTTACCATTTTTGCCCATTTTGGACTTATGTTTTTTATGTTTTTTTTTTATGCTTATGTTTTTTATTTCCCACAAAACACATTTTTCATCATAAATGTCTTAAAACTAGTTATTTTCCACTCATTTCACCACAGTTATTTAAGTAAATGTAGTTTCCTATACATCGGAATCAAAAAATGGCATTTTAATTTTTTTGACCATTTTGGCCCATTTTGGACTTATTTTTTTTATGTTTTTTTTTTATGCTTATGTTTTTTATTTCCCACAAAACACATTTTTCATCATAAATGTCTTAAAACTAGTTATTTTCCACTCATTTCAGCACAGTTATTTAAGTAAATGTAGTTTCCTATACATCGGAATCAAAAAATGGCATTTTAATTTTTTTTACCATTTTAGCCCATTTTGGACTTATGTTTTTTATGTTTTTTTTTATGCTTATGTTTTTTATTTCCCACAAAACACATTTTTCATCATAAATGTCTTAAAACTAGTTATTTTCCACTCATTTCAGCACAGTTATTTAAGTAAATGTAGTTTCCTATACATCGGAATCAAAAAATGGCATTTTAATTTTTTTTACCATTTTTGCCCATTTTGGACTTATGTTTTTTATGTTTTTTTTTTTATGCTTATGTTTTTTATTTCCCACAAAACACATTTTTCATCATAAATGTCTTAAAACTAGTTATTTTCCACTCATTTCAGCACAGTTATTTAAGTAAATGTAGTTTCCTATACATCGGAATCAAAAAATGGCATTTTAATTTTTTTGACCATTTTTGCCCATTTTGGACTTATGTTTTTTATGTTTTTTTTTTATGCTTATGTTTTTTATTTCCCACAAAACACATTTTCATCATAAATGTCTTAAAACTAGTTATTTTCCACTCATTTCAGCACAGTTATTTAAGTAAATGTAGTTTCCTATACATCGGAATCAAAAAATGGCATTTTAATTTTTTTGACCATTTTTGCCCATTTTGGACTTATGTTTTTTATGTTTTTTTTTTATGCTTATGTTTTTTATTTCCCACAAAACACATTTTTCATCATAAATGTCTTAAAACTAGTTATTTTCCACTCATTTCAGCACAGTTATTTAAGTAAATGTAGTTTCCTATACATCGGAATCAAAAAATGGCATTTTAATTTTTTTTACCATTTTTGCCCATTTTGGACTTATGTTTTTTATGTTTTTTTTTTATGCTTATGTTTTTTATTTCCCACAAAACACATTTTTCATCATAAATGTCTTAAAACTAGTTATTTTCCACTCATTTCACCACAGTTATTTAAGTAAATGTAGTTTCCTATACATCGGAATCAAAAAATGGCATTTTAATTTTTTTGACCATTTTGGCCCATTTTGGACTTATGTTTTTTATGTTTTTTTTTTTATGCTTATGTTTTTTATTTCCCACAAAACACATTTTTC
>CM056384.1:62508199-62764442 GCA_029718625.1 Synaphobranchus kaupii | reverse complement strand
TGTGGCAGTTCCACAGCTCCCCCTACTGGCCACTGGCGCTGCACCCACGCCGCGCTGCACCCTCCGCTTGTCCCGCAGCAGCATCTGAGGCAATATGATTCAAACGCTGCCGTGGGGCTTTTCTATGTTTAGCTGAAATACAGAGGCTATTATGTAAGACTTAATCACCCCCACCATGCCCCCCTTTCACACAATCATGAGAAAAGCATGAAAAGATGCCATCAAAAACGGCTGAGCGGGAGACAGCGAGAGAGGCATCTAAATGTCAAAGAGGCAGAGCCTTTTCTTCTCTCCAAGGACAAAGAGACACATCCGTGCCATGCAGAGCCCGCATGGACATTGGATGAAAGTAAGAATGTTTCAAGTCACGCATTTCATGCACGCTGACATGATATTCAGGACCAACAATAGGTTCACCCGCAGACTCCAGACTATTTGTTAGAGTATTCTACAGTCTGTGCGTGAACCTTGGTTTGTCATGTGCAGACGTGTCATAGAAAAGATTCTGATTTGCAGACACGCATCCCATATGTTGCTCCCATGCAGTAACTTACCAGTCCACTGGGGGGCGACGAGTGAATAATTATGACAGCAGGTTCCCATGAGAGGGTCACAGTTCTTTTTTTTTCTCTGTATTCTATGGTAGACACAGGGTTGACTTTAATTACTACTTTTGGTTTGGTCTGCTGAAATTCCTTCATCTATATGTAATTTGCCCACAGGGGAATTGTAAATATTGTATAGAATTGCCTTGTACGCTTTCTTTTTTGTACTCCCTGTGTGTGCATGCATGCGTGCGGGTATTAGTAATCAATTTTAGGATTGTTTAGCTAGACATTCAAATTTCAGGGAAAGATTAAAGGAAATTATTATTTTGTGCTGAGGTTATTTTGTAAGAGGTCGGTATGACAGGGTTATGTAAATGTAATGTGAGTGGGGACAGAACCAAGGTTTTTAAGCATCATAATTCAGCTTGATCTCCCCTTAGCTTAATAAAAATTAGAGGATAATTCCCTGGTCCTCTACTTGCACAGATGTTGTTTGGGTTTGGTAAATAAAGATTTGGTTTGGTAAATAAATATAACATTTTAAGTTGCATTATTCTAATTCATCTGTTTTATTTATAAGGTATTTGCAATATCTTCCTTTTGTGCAGGTTGCCTTAGTTTTAAATCGCCATCACAATGTATCTGTAACAAATTGCATGGCATTATAGCTAGATTCAAAAGAACACACAATTTTCAGCAGTGGAGCAAATGGATGAATGGCTCAGTATGCCATCGGATGGCGGATAATGATATTTCTCTATGCTAGGTAGGTGCTGGTACATAATTGTCTTTGTTTATATGTGAACACAGAGAATGCAAAGTTTGCAATCGAATGGGATGATGAAACCTCTGAACAAGAGAATGAAATCCCTCACCATCCAATGCAATACCTGAAAGCTCGTCCGCAGGTTGGACCGGACAAAACGCCAAATTCTTATCCAACTGTTTTTGTCCTCTAGGGACAGGAAGCAAAACACAAACATTGTTGTTAATAATATCACCCCTCCTCTGTATCGCTCTTATCTCCTTGTGGATTTATCTCACAACTGGATGCTGCTGGATTACAACACTTCCCAAGCTGGCTCGGATATCTCTATCACTGTTCTTTTGTGTGACAATAAGTTCTCCACTGTTTGTACGCCTTAGCTCTTTTGTGAATTTGCATAGCAGCAAACAGGTGGGAGATTACCATACACACACAAACACACAGTCGCTGAAGAGGCTCGCCCTCTTTAAACACTGGTTATGAGGTCCGGCGTGGAAGCCTGACCGCGCCGGGACTTACTTTGGGCGGCACCCCCGCAGAGCGACGTACGATTGGCTGTTGGCGGGGGTGACCGTTTCTCGTTACGTGTCAGCTGCATGTGTAGCGTACTCCTCCAATACAATGGTTGTACAGCTTAGCCAATAGACTGTGGAGGAAGAGAAGCAGCTGGCTACACATACAGTACTTAGAGAGAAGTCTTATGGTTTCATAGAAAGTCTGTGTTCCTCGTTATTCACAGAGAAATGACTGACATAGCTGCTAACAAGATTTGGATTTCTATCGTGAATTGTACAGACATCCGTTTGTACAACCCAGAAGTTATTGTTCATATGTAAATGATAATTTCACACAAAAAATATCACCTGCATAATTTCACGTGGTTCCCAGAGGTACACAACAGAGGTACTTTCTAAGGTAAAACCTTTCAGATTTAAAACAGGTACCTTCAGACGTGTACCTTCAGTTTTATATCTGACAGAAGTTCACAATATCCCCGGTGTTCCAGGGAATGACGCAGCACCTGGCCAAGTGGTGGCATAAGCAATATGAAGAGGTGCCTCCTTTGTCGCAAAAAAAAACAAATCACCTCCACAGATTTACAGACTGTGTGTGCCTGAATTTGTGTACTATGTGCATGTGTGCCTGTGTGTGTATGCGTGTGCATGTGTGTGCGTGCGTGTTTGTGTGTGATATATTAGACTGTAATCCACCACACTACCCTTTCCTTGACCGCCCTATATATCCTGGCAAAGGAATCTTCAACCTCACAGTAGCCTTTCTGCTCTGAGCAGAGCCCAGGCTGCCAGCCGGGGAATGGGTTTGCCATTGGCTGTGGCTCTGGATTCAAGAGGGCTCAGTAGCATGGTGTAGCCCAGGGGTCTTCAACCTTATCCCGCAAGGGCTTAGTCCTAACCCTCTAACCCTAACCCTTAGCAAAGACTCTAGTGATTGATTAGTAGAGTCAGGTGTGTAACTGCTTGCTTGGAACAAAAGCCTGCACCCACACTGGCCCTTGCGGGATAAGGTTGAAGACCCCTGGTTTAGCCACTCAAAAACCCCAATGCACTTTTGCCTATCCCAGAAGGAGGTGCAGTTGATCTTGAAAATAAATTATAATGTTAACACTGAAATGAGATCTGTACCTCCTGAGTTTGGGTTCAGGAAGAAATCATGAAATTCAAATCCCCTAAATAACAACACATGCTGTATTCTCTTGCTAGAAAACAGCAACTTTTTAAAAACAAAATGTCATGGCTTTTTCAGAAAGATATATCCGGTCATCATATCCACCCTGGCTCATCCATTTTGGATTGTCTTGGAGTAGGTATGGCAACTAGGAGCGCTCCTGTGAGCGCAATTACATTTCCACAGTCAACGTTCAGAGTCAAAACCCAGTGTTTTGTGTGTGGCTTTGAACCATTAGCACAGCTCACAGTCTTTAAGATTATTCTTACTAGGTATATTGAAGCTCCAAGCTTGGCTACAATTAAATACAGATAAAAACCTTCTTCTTTTCTTGTGCCTTTAATGACAATGATTGACGGCAGCGGGTTTTCATTGTGTAGTAGTGACACGAATAATCATTTACTCGCGGGTGGATAATTATGGGGCGGCACGGTGGTGCAGTGGTTAGCACTGTCACCTCACAGCAAGAAGGTACCGAGTTCGAATCCCGTCCGAGGACCTTTCTGTGTGGAGTTTGCATGTTCTCCCTGTGTCTGTGTGGGTTTCCTCCGGGTACTCCGGTTTCCTCCCACAGTCCAAAGACATGCAGGTTAGGCTAATTGGAGACTCTAAATTGCCCATAGGTATGAGTGTGTGAGTGAATGGTGTGTGTGCCCTGTGATGGATTGGCAGCCTGTCCAGGGTGGATTCCTGCCTCTCGCCCAATGCATGCTGGGATAGGCTCCAGCCCCCCCCCCCCCCCGCGACCTTGACCAGGAATAAGCGGCTTAGATAATGGATGGATGGACAATTATGTGGATAACCTGCCACAGGCTCTAAAGTTTTCATCTTTTGTTTCTTAACTATTTAATTTTATTGTATAATTATTTTTAGATCTTTTTCGTTGTCCATTATTAACTAAATAGAAGTCATTTGTACGGAAGATTCCACATTCTGTACATTATGAAGTTTATTGCTTTTAGTCCCTCTACTACCTTCCATGTTTATTTCCATATTTATTATTTTACTTTTAGACATACCTTAATATAATTTTATTGTTGGGGTTTAAGTGCCCTAGGTTCTATTGTTGGGGTTCAAGTCGCCTAGGTTCTATAGTTGGGGTTCAAGTCCCCTAGGTTCTATTATTGGGGTTCAAGTCCCCTAGGTTCTATTGTTGGGGTTCAGATCCCCTAGGTTGTTCAAGGCTTACCTGAAAGTAATTTTCTGAAAGTAGAATGTGCTACATAAATAAAATTTGATTGCACCTGGCTTGTCACAATATGTATATCACTCAAAAAAGTTCTCAAGTATGTGAAAGAAGAAACACTTCTTATGAAACCACACATTCCCTGAGGAACTATACCGTGTTAGCAACCTCATAGTCTAAGCTTATGAGGACAGTCCACGAGCACGGACCAAGGATCTGAAAGATTTTGAAAGATTCTGTATGGAGGAATGGTCAAAGTTCCCCTCTAATATGTTCACTAAATTCATAAAACACGATAGAAGACAATTAGTAGTGTTATCCTTGCAAAGGGAGGGTTCACAAAATACTGAAAACAGGGGTACCAGTAGGTTTATTTAAGCAATAAAATGATTTTTAAAAACTTTTTCTCTGAATGATTAAATTAGTATGGAAGAATATAATTTTACGATTGCTCTCAGCAAACAAGATCATTACCTGTGTTTATTTTATACACCTTTTTGTTTTGCTAATTTTTAACAAGGGTACCAATACATTCTGAACAATTTATTCAAAAGGCAAACATATTATATAAAAGTGTATTTACTTAATTCAAACTACAGTATGTTAATGCAGGATAAAAGTTGTACGTTTGAATTGAGTAAAAACGATGATGGTATAATTGGAGAGAGTTGGGAATTAGTTAATTCCATGCAAATTTATTTAAGTAACTTTTTTAACCACGAGAATTGTGCATCATTCAATTAATGGTAATAAGATTTTCAGTGAAGTTGTTGGTTCTGGAAGCCAAAGATCTTGTGCCTACAATTGGCTGGATTCTGCTATATGTCAAAAGGAAGAGTACACTATTGTTATTGTTGGGTTTTGATTAGTAATGGACAGCTATCTGCCTTTTTCCCGATCCTCCAATCACAGCTTGGCAACTGTTGTTATCCACCATAACATTGGACAAACAGTGCTAAGTTCAGACAACCCCACCATTGTTTTCAATGAAAAGCACTAATCATTTCAGTCGGAAGATGTGCGTCGGGAAGTTTTAATAGTGACACCAGATAACCAGACTGCGATGGCATGGCTTTTTACCCAAACTCAAGACCCTTTTACCCTTACCCAAACCCAAGACTAATTTAGAACAATTCCAGTGGTGGATACAGCCTTATGGAAGACCCTTCAATCAACAAAAGGATACCTATATCTGCTCAAATGTAATGCCAGCTAACGTTAACCAATGCCTAACAAAGCAAGGCTCAACATTAACATTTCTAGCCACAAGTAAAATAGAGTATCGTTGCACATCCTGTGACCGCATATTGAAGGCCTTCTGATGGCTCCTTGTTGATTTATTTCCTGATCTCCAAAAAATAATAAATTACCTCTACAGTGGTAGCTGTATGATTACAGCCATGTTTCCTAAAGATTGAACACCTTTTCTTCCGCCACAGCAACAGTAACCAACGTGGGCGGGGCTTTTCCTTTCGGTCAATTGAGTGTGGTCTGGTAACTATACAGTACTTTACCATCTAAACTGCACTAAGACTGTATATTACTTGCTTAGTAGTGCTTGTTTGAAAATCCTAATTTTCGTATACGATGTATACGATAGGCATGTTGAGTAACAGACATAACTACAGACATAACTGGCCCTTAAACATGCCCTCAGTGTGTTCTGTGCCTCGGAGCAAAAATCACAAGTGGACTACTTAATCTGCGTCTATTTACAGACTCTTTGCATCTTTGTTTTTGCGTATTCTCTCCCTCTTTCACTGGAGAAATGGAGGGCCTTTGTGCGACAGCAATAAACAGACACGCGAGAGACAAATGAACCCGGCGCCAGAACGGCGTCCCCTCCCCAGGGCGATGCAGGGCTTCACAGGGCAGAGTGGGCGTCGAGGTGAAAAGAGCGCTCGGTCCTCCTGGGTTTTAATTACCACCAGGGGAATAGGAACACACCCACGGGACCCAGCTCCAGTCAGGGGGGGAATAAATATTAATAAGCGCAGTGCTCATAAATATTCATAAATAAATAAACAAGAGCAGATTTTGGACAGCGCGTGCGGAACACCCCCCGTCCCTCTAATGACGACCGGTTTCTGCATTTAAATCACAGGCAACACGACGCTCAGTGTGCCGAACTTCCTGATGGGTAGGAACACCGATGGCACTAATCAGAAACCTGATCCAAAGGGATGGTCTTTGGGAGGGCAGGGAAGGATGGGGGTGGGGGGGGGGGGGGGGGGGGTGGGGGTGGGGGGGGGGGGGATTTGGCCGGTCTGCGCAGCTTTGCATGATCACACAAGCCTCTTTGTGAAATTAAGCCCCAAAGAGAGGTTTTGTTTATTTTTTCCATCAGGTTGGGCTCATTTGGGGCTTGCTCTTCATCTGTTTAACTACGCCACTCTCACAGAATGCAGGCCATCAGGACACGCCTGTCATCCTCCAACAACCCAAGCCCCCCCCCCACCCACCCAAAAGCACCAACCTCCCATTACACTTTAGCGCTCACAAGTTCAAACAAAGGTGATGAAATCGCCAAGCAAATTACCAGGCACTCCTGGATAAGAAACCATACATCCGCACCAAGATGCATTTCCTTGTTGTAACCTTGAAAAAGATCAATGCGTCGACTAAAACAAAGCCAAAACTGTCGACCGGTTTGTCTAGACCGCCTATGTCAGGTTCCCTAGTGTATGTCGCCTGGCCACGGTTGACTAATTACGTAATTACAGCTGAACACATCTAGCAAATGATGCACTCACATGCTTTTCCAATGCTAACGCAATCAATCACAACCACAATCTCAGAAAACAACTGGACAGGACTTGGCACAGCATGTAGGCTAAACGTGAGGGCGGTAACCGAGCCTGTTCCTCACCGTGTGATCGCAGGGTCACTTAATTCAACTTAAGAGTCTTAATAATGACATCTGAAGGCACTGGAAATGTGTGGCTTAGGTTATTTATGCACAAAAGCATCAGGTTAAGGTCAATGTGTGTGATTGGCTGTGATTACTGGTCCATATCAGCATTACTCAGTTAATTAATGTTCTCACTAATTGGCCTCAAAAGCACATCCTGTACAGGAGTAAGAGTGCTCTATAGAGCAGTGAGCACATAGATTGAGTCACACTTCTCAACACGGGAAAAAGTGGCAACATTTTCAATAAAATAAGTAAATAATTTAAATTAAACAAATAAATTAAATTCAGATTCAACAAAATAAATTATTATTCAATGGCATGGTAATATCTATTCAACAAATATATTCATTGCCTTTTTTCTTTTTTATTAATAATGCCTTATAATGCATACTCAAGGGAAGGTTCCCCTACTACAAGCTGAAGTTGGATGAAGCGGTCTTTACAGCAACAGCAGCTTAACCTAACTGTCCTGATTACAGAGGCCTTAGAGGGTCAGTGTAGTAGAATGCCTTTCACAGTGTTTGAGTTCTTCATTTTATCAGTGCAAGTAAAAAAAAAAAAAAAAAAATCCCCACTGTTTGAGATTGATAAAACCAAGATGGGCACTTTTTTCTGTCAAACAGTTGTGCTTATCAGCAATTCCAGTCTGGAGTGTATGCCTGCACTGCTGGAGATGGAAGAACATGGGCCTGGCTCCCGAATTATTCCTGTACTTAATTCTGTTTTTGGCATATCAGGGAAATCTCACTGAAACACTTTAGGGGTATTCATTGCTGTTTGACAACTTCTCTGCTATGAGGTCAACAGAAAAGAGGCAGTGCATTTATTTCAGTGAGGTTATGCCTGATCATCATTCTTCAGGCTCAATGTCTCTGGTTGGGTTTTTCTGTGTGTGTGTGTGTGTGTGTGTGTGTGTGTGTGTGTGTGTGTGTGTGTGTGTGTGTGTGTGTGTGTGTGTGTGTGTGTGTGTGTGTGTGTGTGTGTGTGTGTGTGTGTGTGTGTGTGTGTGTGTGTGTGTGTGTGTGTGTGTGTGTGTGTGTGTGTGTGTGTGTGTGTGTGTGTGTGTGTGTGTGTGTGTGTGTGTGTGTGTGTGTGTGTGTGTGTGTGTGTGTGTGTGTGTGTGTGTGTGTGTTGCTGTTTCAGCTCAACGTAGTGACACCTTGTTCAGTTCCTCTGGAGTCCTCAGCAGGCTGTGGCATTACCGTCCCCATGGGGGGGTAATCGTGGCACTAAAAAGGTTTTTTTTTTCCTGTCAGGTCCCGCAGTCATGAAAAAGTATACGGAGGTCCGTGCATTTTGATGTCACATTTTGGGAATCATGTGCGCGTATATCAGTTGAGGATGACTTGATGTGCTGTTAGTTGAGACTATTCAGATAGTCTGATAGTGAAAATGAGCATTGGGATTCTGCTGTAGAGGTTTTCTCTGGCTAGTCCGGTCTCCTCCCACAGTCCAAAGACATGCAGGTTAGGCTAATTGGAGACTCTAAATTAGCCTAAATAGGTATGCGTGTGTGAGTGAATGATGTGTGTGCCCTGTGATAGACTGGCGACCTGTCCTGAGTGTTTTCCTGCCTCTCGCCCAATGCATGCTGGGATAGGCTCCAGCCCCCCTGTGACCCTGAACAGGAATAAGCGGGTTAGATAATGAACGGATGGAGACTGCTGTAGCCTATGCATTTGTTGCATGTGGCTGACAGGAAGAGACATGATATGGGACTCAGGACTCCATTAAAAATATAGGACAACTAAGGACAGGGAGGAGGGAAAGTAGGGTTTTCAAAAAGGATGATGTGTTCGATTTTTGTGGTTTTTAAAAAATGTGTTGAAATTGTAAACGTTGGACCTCAGTGTGGACAACTGACAAATTCACATATATGCAGCATGTGAGCCCTGCTCGTTTCCTGTTGAGCTGGCATTTGCAGTGGCTTCTGTTCTAATCAATGTCCCTGATTTAATTTGTCCAATTAGGTCAATGTATTTCAGCAGATCCAAAATCTATTGGCATGAAATATTTTAACACAGAGAAAATTAAATTAAAATACGTTTGTAAAGAAAAGCCAAAGCGAGTAAATTATTGTGCTAATTAAGAAATGAGCACATGGGATGATGTTGGCTGGAGGAGAAGCTGGCATATACTGTATACTAACGCTCCGAGAAATGAGTTCAGCACCCCCAGTTTCCAGCATGCCATTGGATCACTGATTTAATATATAAACCAGATGCACAACACCATTTCACATATAACAGGCTTCATTGTGACATGATGCACAGACAAATGGTTGAGTGGCACTGTGGAGCTCGACCCTTACACAAGGTGCGTAAGTGTAAATGTGTTGTATGTACCTGTACCTAGAACAAGGGTGTCTGCTCAGCAAATAAAGAAATAATATATACACTTACAAATGGATTTTCTGTACTATGCAATGAAACAATTATTGGCAATTATTGAATTATTGACAATGATTTAATTATATTTTTAAATACAAACAAATCAACATAAGGTAAGGAGAACTTAGTCGGTTCTATCCTCGTGCATCTTAAGTTTACATCACAATTATTATTTAACACATTTGACAACAAGCCTGAAGGGAAAGTCCTTGGATACATCCAGCACACACAGTCAAACAAAGTCGATGGTGCCTTCAAGACTCATTTCAAGGGATGGAAACAGCAATCCCAATGTAAAGCAGTCAGACTCATTCCCAGTCTCACTAGAACTTCTTTTTTGTGTTTTTCTTCTTCTGATTATTGGTGTTTTAAAACTTCTAATGAGTTTTGAAACACCAATTAAATGTTGCCCAGTCAAAGAGAATGAGTGTTAGAGACAGAAAAGTGATGGGTAAGTATCATTATTATAAAGTAAGTATCGTTATTTGCATTTTCATGCATATTGAATATTACCTGTGCTGACAAACCCATGCAATATTATGTGGCAGGATCAGAGAACAGTCAATCTCAAGAGGGAAAAAAAGGAAAAGTGGGTCGTTTTAATAATCAAACAGAATAAAAACATTCAGAGTGTGTTTACATGCACACTCCTTTGTGTGTGCAAACATTTAACTAGTAAATAAAAACAGAAAGCAATGATTTGCAAATCCTTTTTGACCTGTAGTCAATTGAAAACAGTACAAAGACAAGATATTTAATGTTTTAACTAATCAATTTAATCGTTTTCTTTTTAAATATATGCTCATTCTAAATTTTATGCAGTCCAAAAAAAGTTGGGACATGTTTACCACTGTGTTAAATCACCTTTCCTTTTAACAACACTCAGTAATCTTTTGGGAACTGAGGACACTAATTGTTGTAGTTTTGAAAGCAGAATTTTTTTCCATTCTTGCTTGATATAAGACTTCAGCTGCTCAACAGTCCGGGGTCTCCATTGTCTTATTTTGCACTTCATAATGTGCCACACGTTTTCAATGGGAGACATGTCTGGACTGCAGGCAGGCCAGTCTAGCACCCGCACTCTCTGACTACAAAGCCACGCTGTGGTAACACATGCAGAATGTGGCTTGGCATTGTCTTGCTGAAATAAGCAGGGACGTCCCTGAAAAAGATGTTGTCTAGATGGCAGCATATGTTGCTCCAAAATGCATATGTACCCTTCAGCGTTAATGGTGCCTTCACAGATGACTCATGCCATGGGCACTACCACACCCCCATACCAGGACAGACGCTGGCTTTTGAACCTTGCGTAACAATCGGGCTTGTCCTTTTCCTCTTTAGCCCAGAGAACATTGTTTCTAAAAACAATTTGAAAGGTGGACTCGTCAGACCATAGCACACGTTTCCACTTTGCGTCAGTCCATCTCAGATGAGCTTGAGCCCAGAGAAGTCGGCGGCGTTTCTGGATGTTGTTGATATATGGCTTACGCTTTGCATAGTAGAGTCTTAACTTGCATTTGTAGATGCGGTGACGAACTGTGTTTACTGACTACGGTTTTCCAAAGTATTCCTGAGCCCATGTGGTTATATTCATTACAGAAGCATGTCGGTTTTTAATGCAGTGCCGTCTGAGGGATCGAAGGTCACGGGCATTCAATATTGGTTTTCGGCCTTGCCCTTTACGCATAGAGATTCTCTGCATCTTTTAATATTATTATGGACTGTAGATGGTGAAATCCATAAATTCCTTGCAATCACGCGTGTTGTTCTTAAACTGTTGGACTATTCGCTCACACAGTTTTTTCGCAAAGTGGCGAACATCGACCCATCCTTGCTCGTAAACGCCCGAGCCCAGTGGATGCTCCTTTTATACCCAGTCATGATAGCAATACCTGTTACCCATTCACCTGTTTACCTGTGGAATGTTCCGAACAGGTGCTTTTTTAACATTCCACAACCTTCCCAGTCTTATGTTGCCCCTGTATCAATTTTTTTGGAACGTGTTGCAGGCATCAAATTCGGAATTAGCGTATATTTACCAAAAATCACTGCTTTCTGCTTTTATGTGCACTTTACATACTGTCCCAACTTTTTTTGGAATTGGGGTTTGTATATACAACTATATAGAGTGTTCTTCTTCAGTAGCCTGATGTTTCAGAAACTTTGTGGGATATTCAGATTAAGTTGAATATCCCACAAAATGCTTAACTAATGCTTAACTGAGTCCTTTTTAAAAAAAAAAAAAAATTTTCTTTTCTTTTCTATTTGTATTTGCTTCCTTGGTAGATGTTCTTAACCAGGGCCATGTACGGAGCTTTTTATATTTAATTTATTATGGATTCATACATCCTCAGTACTTTTCTCAAGAGTACAGCGTCCAACCTGAGACTCAACCCTGCTAGAAATTATGGCTCCTCAACCACTATATGACAGTGAAAATAGCAATATTCAAGACTGTATAAGACAACATAGAAATAGTTACACAAGTTTTAAAAATTCATTTTCCAACTAAAATAACATGCATACTTTAATTTAAAAAAGTAATGACATACCTCATTTGCTACTGATTTTAATTTACTCTCCAACATTTTGATTACTGCAGCCGCTCATTTCATGTTAATCAGACTCTTGACTAAAGGGGATTTTTAAAAAACATTACTGCAATTTCAAAAGTATTTGCTAGGGGGCACAAGTGACTTAATTGCAGACGGCACTGAAGAAACAACGCAAGAAAGCTAACTACACATTGCAGTAAAATGTGACGTTGGCAATATTGCTAAGTCAACATGGGTCATAGACTTCATGTCCAACACGCCACATACACTCCCCATCTGAACGCGCAGGCACCTGAAATCGAACGTCCAAGTGCATTTCACTACAACCCTTCCAAAAAGATATTTGGCTCTAGAAATTGGCCTGATTGTCAACACATTTTACCCTGCGAGAATGGTGCAGCGCAGACATTTGATTGAATAATTAGACAAACAAAGCTGTAGGAGATTAGACCACAAGATTTTTTCTTCCACTATGGTTCTGCAGTATTTGCGCATTGCCTGCGGACAGTCTGGTAGGGACATACAGCAGGTGCCACTTCCCTTTGCTACAGCTGCTGAGGGGTATCAACATGTGCCTCTCTCTAAATACGGAAGCTTTAACAGCTGATATCTCAGGAAGGTCTCTCCAGTGCTTCAGCACTTCCCACAGAAGCCTTTTTATAAACCCTTGGACTATCTGTCCCAAGTGTAGTACAGTATATCATTTTTCATCCGAGTCGTCTTCCAGTCCCCCTCTGCCTCAAGCTAGTACAACAGGGATTTCACAACCTGCTTTCCTCCTTTTAGTTATATGATTGTGAATAACACAGATTTAGTTCATTTGTCTGTTTGTTTTGTTCTGTGACAGCATCTACACAGGAATGGTCTGGAACGGAACTGCTCATTATTGAACAGAATGGCCTTGTGTCTAGATGAGTATTTAGGTTAATGTCGTGCATCAGATGGCTGTATGCTGATAGATTTCCCACAAAATAATCTTACAGCAGTGCTGCTGTCTTTTAACTGTTGAAGTTATAGGACAGTTAGCAACTGTCAGGCAGTGTGTCAGAATGTTACATTATATGACATACATTAGGATGGGATTTAGAATAGAATAGAATAACTTTTATTTTCCCTTTAGGGAACTTAAGTTGTAGCCACCAGCAACAACAAAAAAGACATAAGCCCTGTGTCTACACCTTTGGCTGAAAACATCAATCGAACCTGCTACAACGTCACTTTATTTTTGATAATAAATGCAAATGTGTTAAATATTAGGACCAGCAGGAAAGGATTTAATGGACAGCAACATTCCTGATTATATATCTCCTTGGCATGACCTTCAGGCTTTCTTGAAACTAAACCTTTTTTTTTTTTTTTTTTTTTTTTTTTTTTTAAATTTTTTTTTTTTTACTTGGCATCATCAAACAGCATTAAGAGTATGCATACAAAGTCAGATTTTATTTAATTATTTTTTTTACATAACTTAAGGCAAAAGGTTGAAACTGGAAATGATTACTCACCATTAAACCCTTGGGTCTGATTAAATGTGCTGAAAAAGGGCAACGGCTTTCGATTTCCACTTCAGGATTTCTGGGGCACTTTTCACTGGCTGGCTGTTATTACCGGGCCTCCCCCAGCGGCTCACTTCCCTAAAGTTAATCCCATGTTTACTGTCCATGTAGCCATTGGTACATATTTAAATCTCAGGTGTGTCGTTTGATTCTTACTCTGTCACAGGTTTGCGCAGTCACCCCCCCCCCCCCATTTGCAATTGGCCAGAAAATGCAATTGCCTTTGGTCGTGTGCCCAGTATTATCAATTATAGAACAAGTATTTGAGCACAAATGGAGCACCTGCTGGACACACTGGTCAATCTAAAGATATTGATGAGAAAATCACAGCAGGAAAGTGATCCACTGTTTTCAGCATGTGTGGCCAACAAGCAAGGGAGAGAGGTTTTGCAGGCATTACGTTTAGAGCAACTTGCGCAGATTACATTTTTACATCCAACCCATTTATAGAGAGCTTGATATAATTTTTTTTTCAGAAGCAATTCGGGTTAAATACCTTGCTAAATACAATGGCCGCACGCATCAGGGAATCAAACCCACAACTTTTGACTTACAAGGCCACTTTCCCAACCATTACTCTACACTGCCACTCCTAAGTCCAGGTTTAAGAGGAACAGGTGTTGACAAATTGCTCACAGTTGCGTAATGATAACCACAAAGGTTAGTTTTCTGTCACCCCTTTCTTTTGTGACTAATGTAAAAGCAACGTAGCAGCAGTTTAAAAATATTAACTTGGATAGTCTAAGCCACGTTACCTTTCGTTGTCATTCCAGCTCTTTTCTTTGATCTATATTCAATTCACATTGTTTTGTTTGGGTTCTTGTACATATAAGGGCATTGAGTGTGAAGCTTTAATTCTGTGATTTGCATATTTCAGTGTACCTCACATATTAAATCATTGTGTTTGATTCTCTTCTCTTAACTGAGATACATTAAAAAAAAATTCCAGTGATGTCAAACCTCCAATCATCTTAAAAGAGCGATATCGGCAAGTATGGCATACCAGTTCTGAATATACCACTCATCCCCGAGACATGATTTGCCTTGGTAAATTGTTAATGTACTTGGTCAACAGGGCTGCTCCCTGTTCAGACTTATCACCAAACGCAGTGTTTTTACAGCCAGGTGTTATATCCGCTAGGATATATATATATATTTTTTTAAAAGCCTTGTCTCCGAAGGCTACTCTGCTTTCAGCTTTGCCTGGGTCCAGACATGTCAAATAGAAACAAATCTCAAATGCAAAGCCTGCCTCTATCACAAACGTTGTAATGTTTGAGTAGATTGAATGGACCAACAGCAGACTGTAGCTGCAACTGCCAGTATTCCTCTGATTCCACTCAAACATATGGAGGTGCTTTTGTTTATCTGTACAGCTATAACTGATCATTTTTAATTAAAAAAATGTGAAAGGAATAGCATTATTATGTTACTTTGAATTATTTACCTCTACCACTGGAGCTCTCAAAAAGGTCAGTAGCTTAGGTTGTACAGGCATTTCAAATAATCAATTCTGGTGTCTTCTTTGGATTACATAGACTTTAAGGTCACATTGCAAACTAAAGATAACTGCAACACCTTGGTCACATGACACAGATGACAGCCAAGTGTGAACCCTATTTTAGGAGTTTAAGAGTGCAATGGCTATAATTATTCACTGTTTGGTACACAGCACCACAACTCTTGTCAAAGCTTCTTTAATATTATCTTATTATCTAATATTCATTATAATGAATTAAGATTCAGTCAAAATAAGAAATACATAGACTAATCACAAAATTAATCATAATTATTGTTAATACTTACTAACATAAATAAACATAAAATGTTACGTGGGAAAGGAAAACATGCTTAACCCCTTTGCGCAGAGGCTTAATTTTACCTATTTTTGTCTGTTTTTTACCGTTCTGTTTAAAGCTTTATAACTCCAGATGTCAACGGTACACAAACACCATTAAAGAAGACCCTTGTACCATTTATTTTCATAATTCATATGTAAATTATGAGCAATGAATACACAACCCCCAGTGAAAAACTAAGTGCCACGACTCTAGTTTACAGTAAACCCCTGAGAGTCACACAGTGAGCACCATAATTCATTGGACAATGACACATTTTTTGTTATTTTGGTTCTGTACTCTAGCACTTTCAGTTTGAAAGGATACAATGACAATGAAGGTTGAAGTGCAGACTGTTAGCTTTAATTTGAGGGTATTTTCTTCCATATCGGATGAACCGTTTAGAAATTATAGAACCTTTTGTACATAGTCCCCCCCCCCCCCCCATTTTCAGGCATCAAAAATATTGGACAGTTTAACATAATGTAGAATACATTTTTCATATTTGGTCACATATCCTTTGCATGCCACGACTTCCTGATGTCTGATTGTTCCAACAATATCAAAAGACTCTTGGGGCCCTATCTTACACCCGGCGCAAAGCGGCGCTAACCCAAACGCAAGTGTCTTTGCTATCTTACACCCGGCGCTAGGTCCACAATAACGCCTAACGCTTACGTCCTTAAACTAGCATGTATTCTTGCGCCATCACAAGTGAACTGGGCGTGTTGGCCTTAAGATGAGGAGTGGCCAGGATTCTTTTTGGCGTATTGCTATCTTGAGCCAGCAGAAAGCGCTTGTGCTAGAACCACTACAAACCTGGTCTAAAGTCATGTCGCAGTTGTTTACATGTTATTTTAACGGCGCATATAAGTGCGTCTACATAGGCGTGTGCACAACGCGCATACCCTCCTGTCTGTTACACACAGGGGCGTGCACAAGCATGACTAAAATATCTAGATCACAATGTGAAATATTATTATTGTGTAGGCTATATCAAAAATGCATAATAATAAAAGGTTCCATAGGTCCACATACTTTTCCCTCAGCGAAGGGAAACGATGCCACATTACATTGCTCTCAGCCCACTCCATCAACATCCAGGCGATGTGCAATGGTACGGGACAATGGCTATCCATTAAAAAGGAGCTGATAACACCTATATCAAGCCTAATGCGCGAATTGTCATTTGCACCTAATGTGTGAATTTTCATTCAATGGAAAACTCGGGTACTGCAATAGACGGACATTTGCGTTCTGAAAATGCGCTTCAGATGTCATTACAATACAGCTCTGTTGATCTAGGAATACAGCCTGTAAGTAAATAGAATGGTTTGTGACTGAAAAAAGTTAAAAACCTTGTCCAGGGAATATTGCTTTTATTGTTTTTCCAAATAGCCTAGGCTACAGCGGACTCGCTGTGCATAATGTTTTTTAGATAGACTATGGTTAAAAAACGGAGATAAATGTCATCAAGTTAACTGAATTGTAGGCTAACCTTAGCTATTCTTCGTCCTTCATATTTTTTTAAATTACAGTGTTTCCATACCCTCAGCTTATTAAAACCCCGCTGATTTCACCTGTAATTCCATAACTTGAACAAAGGATTTTAAAGAGAACGAAGCGTCTAATTAGAAA
This sequence comes from Synaphobranchus kaupii, assembly GCA_029718625.1. Taxonomy (NCBI): domain Eukaryota; kingdom Metazoa; phylum Chordata; class Actinopteri; order Anguilliformes; family Synaphobranchidae; genus Synaphobranchus; species Synaphobranchus kaupii. The sequence continues at coordinate 62,747,368 of CM056384.1, read as the reverse complement.
CTAAATTTGCAGCACGTTACACAATTAAATTTAATTCCATTATCTGCATGTTCGCTTTACATGAGCAGGTCTGTTTCCCCTGCTGTACATCGCACTTTTCACGGTCTTCCTGGGAAAGTGAATCGTTTTAAAGTATTACGCTACCAGTTAAACAGGTTGGTCACATTTCCATAAGCAGGACATTATAAAACAAGGGAAAATATGCTGAACCTATGGGTTGCCAACCTGACAGATTTGTTGTATTTAGTGTCATCATTAAGGCAAAATAACGTTAGTTATGTTATTAATCAAAATTAGAATGCAGGTAGCCTAATGAACTTCGGATGAAGCTTGAACATGAGTTAATTGCATAATCAAACGAAATTCGTTAAACAAGCAGGCTAATTTGGCGTTTTCTAAGGTGAGAAGGAAGCAATTGGTCGCTTATTCTCAGCTGTTGCAGGTGCTTTTAACGAAATTTAACAGCATATATTTCGTAAACAGCACTGTCAGGAATTACCGGGAACTCATAATACTACTACTGCTGCTGCTGCTGCTGCTGCTACTGATCCATATAGCCGATTCCTTGATCGCACTAAACACGCACGAGCATGTCTGTTTCGCCATCATAAGCAATCCGCCAAGGTGGAAAAGCAGGCTTTTAAAGGGAATGGGATATGACATTTTGATTGGTTTATTGCATGTCACGCCCAAGACACACCTACAATTAATGAAGAGACTAGGTTCAGCCCAGTTGCACCTTGCGCCGTGCTTAGCGCCCAAAAAACACGCCGTTAAAATAGCAAAAGTAGACTTGGACACGCCCTAAATGGACTTAGCGCCATGCGCTTAGACTAAGCGCCAAGATCGCCAAGATAGGGCCCTTGATATCTTATTTTCTGATACTCTTACAAGTGATACTATAACTTCTCTGCATTTGAATGGATCTCTATGGGAATTGGGGGGTGGGACTAGATTTAGCTGTAAATTATGCTGGAACAGTATGGAACACATGGTTTGCTAAATGGCTCTAAGTCATCAAGGGTCTGCGGTATCAAACGAGCCTCAAACCATCACTCTGCTGCCAGATAGGCAGTAGATATGGATGGATGGCAATTTCTTACCAACCAGGCAGCCTAACAATGTATGAGAACATGCACACAATTTATACGGTCATATGAATTACTACAACTACCTCCTATATAAACATAACATAATCTAGCTAGCCTTTCTGTGGCTAGTAAGCTATACTACTATGAATGCAACACCGTAAAACACACGCACGCACACACTTTGTAGCCTACACACGGCAACACTTAGCTATGGAATCCATGCTTTCTGCTTCAGATGAACAGTCGTGGATGTAAATCTCCAAATCTGAATCCAGAAAACGACTCCAGAATTCAGCAGCCTCAAGCATGGAAAATCTTTTTGTCGCTGTGACATTGTACAAACAAAAATATTTCTCACCGGTGGTCAGTACGCGCTCTAGTGCGCAAAACCAGAGATGCAGACACTTGTAGATGCGTAATGTTCTGAAATACGCCCGTGACACGCACAGCCCTGACAATCGCTTCCAACTGTCCAATGACTTCTGTGAAAAGCTTAGAATGCATTCTTTTTGGATATTAAGGCTGTCAGTCAATTACAATTAGTTTCAAGATATTACTGCTCCCAATTTGAATTGCGTATTGTCATGCAGACGCATTTTGGAGATTCCTCCCATGTTGAAACTTACACTGTACACCACATAATAGGTATAAAAGACAGAAAATAACTACATAATCTTAGAAATGTCTGGCTATGCAGGTAAGGTTATGACTTTATTCCATACTTTATGAGCAATTTCCATAGCTGAAGGAAATTATATGATGACGACAGAAATTCACTCTAATAAGTTGGCAGGCAAAAAAAAAAGTTTCATTGGACCTTATGAGTTTTTATTGTTGCTGTGATAGTATACTATTTTTGATGGTGAAAGAAAAACCTTAACCAACTCTAAATATATGTAAATGTCCAGTATCTTCAACCAGATTCTCTCTCATGTAGATCACACTGTAGAGTGGTCAATATACTTTCATGAAATATGGAAGAACAGAGGCTCGTGCCCGATAATAGCCCAACTCGCGCTGACGAAGACGATATGCAGTTTTCCGTGATGGCGCGTTTTCTGACGTGATGCAGTAGGATGTTTGTGATGTAGACCCCAGAGTCTATGCAACTAGGGTGACTGCACTCTGCACAAAGGGGTTAATTTAATTATTCTAAGCTGAGGACAAAGCATTAATATAATTGCAAATGTATTATCACGAAAATATAGCTTACTGTATCTTTGTGAGTGTGAGTGTGAGAGAGGTAAAACACTGTATGAACAAATTAAAGAGCGTGTTTGAAAAGGCTATTACTTTTGAGTAGCAGACCTTTTATGTTCAGAGTGTTCACACTGCTCCACAGTGAATAGAAAATGGAAGCGCTATATTTCCATCTTACAGCTCTATTTCCACCTCCTCCAGGTGAGACAGCATATCCTTCACATCCTGGAAAGATCTCCCAATCCAATGCAAAACTGGTGAAAAAGAAACTTAACAGAACCAGCACTTTTTTTTTACGTGCGATACATGGGAATAAAAAGCTACTTTCCAGCATGCAAAGTACAATATTATACTGCTATTGCAGTATTTTTTGATTGAATATATAATACTGCAATGGTGCATTTGGGTTGCAAGCCTATTGCGATTGTACTGTGTTAGTAGAAATTCTAACAGAAATATTTTAACGGATATTGGCATCCATGCAGATCTCACAAAGCAGAAATGGTAAAACTAAACGTCTACACATGCATCATTGGCTGTGTTTTTGAACAGATCTGATGGCCGAAATCCGTTATAACTGTAAGCGGTGGTCCCTTCTGTGGGTGGGGGGTGGATGGCACGGGCCTGCTTATTGGATAACAGGGTGAGGGACTCTGTGCTATTTGTAGATGTTTTAAAGGACTGGAACTCCTCATGTTCTACTATTTAAGTCAACCCCCAAGTGCTTCACCTTCATCTCATGTGCCGTGTTACAAAAGGAGCAGGTAAACATATGTCATACTTCCTCCTGGTTTTCAATTGAATTGAATTGAATTTTATTTATTGTGGTGCTCATTTTAAGAGAGACTGCCACACAGATGCTTTATAGGAAGGTTTCAGCACTACTTTAGAAAAGTCACGAGAATCAAGAGTAGTTTGTAAATGTAATTTTTAATATGAACAAAATACCACAGCAATTGCTTTAAACAGACAACTTCAATCCAACCAATATACTGTATGCCAAGGTGATGCTCGTTGGTTTAAGATTTTAAGGGAATGCCTAAACTTTGCATCCAATTTTCAATCACTTAGTTTGAGCTTGAAAAGGCAAGCAAAGTACCCAGGTCCATTTGACCATGTACAATTATAAAATGTAGTATATGATACCATACAATTCAATACCAGCTTCAACCTATTTGATTAAATACGTAGAGTGCAGTTGTTTCGCGAAGCTGTGGAGTTGGTATTTAGCAGACTCTTTATCCAGAGAGACTTACATTAGTAAGTAGTACAGCATCAGGAGTGCACATTCAACACTGTCTGGCAGGGTCAATGATTAACCTGTGAGTGCTATGAAAGCAAGTATGTGCATCGACAGTAAGGAATAGCCCACATAGCATACATAAACGGCTAGTACGAGGCAAAAGGTAGAGAATACATATAACTTAATACAAGGCAAGCAGAAGGGCTGTATCATAATGATATAACACTAGAGTCCAATTGTAAGTGCACGGTGGATAAGTAACAAGTCTAGTGTAAGGGTAGAATGGACCTTGTCAAGTGCCAGGGCCAGAGCTGGGGGTGAGGTGTTGCTTGAATAGATGAATTTTCAGTTTGCGAAGGAAACTGGGGAGTGCCTCCAGTTTTACAGGTTATTCTGCTATATTCATACCTTGCAAAGTTTTCCAAAATAATGCAGTGAAAAACAGAGATGAATAGTCTTCAGGAAATACATGTTTTCAGCCAGGTAGTTACCTATCAGGAATGGGAGCCATGTTATTATCATGGATAACTTGTGTTAATAAGTATAAGTATGTGCATACAACAAGCAGCATATAATATTAGTTACCTTGTTAGTGAGCTACCCTATTTGCCAACCACTGCTAGTCCACAAGACCATTACAAAATTATACACTGCCCGGCCAAAAAAAAAGTCGCACACTGTAATATTTTGTTGGACCCCCTTTAGCTTTGATGATGGCGCGCATTCGTCGTGGCATTGTTTCGACAACCTTATGCAACGTCACAACATTTATTTCCGTCCAGACTTGCATTAATTTTTGGCCGAGATCTTGTATTGACGACGGGAGAGTCAAACCACTCCGTGAAGTCTTCTCCAGCACATCCCAAAGACTTTCAATGGGGTTAAGGTCAGGACTCTGGTGGCCAATTCATGTGTGAACATGATTCCTCATGCTCCCTGAACCACTCTTTCACAATTTGAGCCCGATGAATCTTGGCATTGTCGTCCTGGAATATGCCCATTGATGGGATAACCTGGTCATTCAGTACATTCAGGTACTCAGCTGACTTCATTTTATTGCTGCATAACGTTGCTGAGCCTAGACCTGACCAATTGAAGCAACCCCAGATCATAACACTGCCTCCAGAGGCTTGTACAGTGGGCACTATGCATGACTGGTGCAACTGCGACTTTTTTTTTGGCCGGGCAGTGTATCTAGATGTCTAATTATATCGATATCAGAATATATCACACAATTATAGCCAGGAATAGCCAGATGCTCTTTCCAACTCACTTAAGACAGTGGGCATCACTACTGTTTAATGTTAGCCACTTCTGTAAACACATTAATTGGCAGAATGCTATTTTTCCATTTTGCTTTAATGCTGGAGCACTTAGTGCATCACCTCTTTGATTTTGTTTTATCCATTAGTCCAGATAACCCCACCATCTAAAACCTCTACATAAGGGTTACTGTTGAGTTCAGCAGCAATGGGAATCACTACTTTGTTGAAGAGACAAAACAGAACTGGAAAGGTCACAATCTCATTTTATCTAAACCTGACTGAACATTCAACATGGAAACACAGTAAAGCCTTGTTTTTACACTCCAATTGTGCTGTTTAAATACATATCAATATGTTAACTGTACATTTTCCTTGATTGTATGTTCACATTTAGTCTTTCTCTTTTTTTTATCATTTCATCAAGCCAATATGCTGGAACTGAATACTGTGAGAGTCCACATATTCTGCTGAAAAGCTTGACTAGAAGCTACTGTGTTTCATCAACCAGGCAGTATCATTGCAATATTGGAAATAAGTCAATACATGAATATTGTCATATATGGTAAAAACCTGATGATGATTACACTGTCACAGCAAAACAGACTTGGAAATTACAGTGAACGAGATATAGGTTTGTACTTCATGGTGTTTTTCTGGCATCATACAGTAAGTCCAGGCACTGGCCTTCAGATTGTTATCCTTTCTCATGTCACAGTTGCATACCTGCCAACCTTTAGGTTTTAAAATACGGGGTATATATGTTTTGTTGCACAAATCTACCACCAGAACCTCTTTTTTTTCCCTTGAAGCGAGCTACTTTTCATGATGAATTTTCATAATAAAATTTGAGGGCTGGAGAAATTACGGGAGAACTGGCAGGTTTGCGAGTCGTCTGAGGTTTTTCCTGGGACTTTTTCTTTGGTATCCTATAAGACACGTTCCAGTGTGTGTTTGTGTGTGCACGTGCTGTCGTCTACACACTAACAAGCTGAACACATTATTTTAAGAAGGGAAAGTTTACCTTCATAAAACTGTCTTTAGTAAGGCCCGAGGATGTGAATGATACACAAGAGGTCTTACACCATGGCAAATCCACAGACTATTCAAACAGAAATTCAAACAGACTAGCCTCACCATGATCCTAGTCTCACTTCAATATTAAAGCTTCCTCTGTCAATGATACAAAATTAGGGGATATACATTGATAGTGATCACAAAGTCAGAGTAACACACCTTTGAAGAAGCAGGATATTATTCCAGCCTGTTGGCAATGAGGTAAGGTCACTGTGGAGTGGTAGCCTAAACTTATGGTGGATTCCAGTGTCCAACAAGTAAGACCCCCAATGCTTCTAAAATCTCTGCTGACGGTAATGCAACTGTATCATATCTCTGGACTTCTGCTCAAATGTACCATGTTAAAAGTCACCTAAGTAACCTAAAACTTTTAAATGTAATTTTCTTTCAAAATACAATTGCATGTTTACTTGTTGTTATTACATAAACTATATTCATACTACCAATATGTTTGCGCTCAGAATTTTTCAGTGAAGATCAAACCAAATATTTAAATATTTCAACATAGCCTACGTTCATTGGTGAGTGACATTATTTTATATGCCGGCGCCTGGCGACAACCTTTTACATCTAACTCCAATTCAATGCAAATCAGGGTTAACATCGTTTCGATAGGCTTATAACGAAAATGTCAATTTCAAAGAAATTCTGAATATGCTGGTCAAACCAAGGAGCCTTATAGACTTCCTTGGGCCAAAATTAAATCATACAAGTTTGGTCCTTGAAATTTACAGTTGCTTGATCTCCAAATGTTGCACGGCCTTGCAGCACACTGCTTCTCTTTATTCTATTACACGAGCATCGATAATTCGTAAGACGTGATACGTCTCCGCTTTTTTTCTCCATAGTCAACTCCTAAGGTATGGTGCAGTGGGAGCAGTGTCTCGTGCACGGAAAAACGAAAAGCGCAAGTTCCTCCAATGGCCTCTCCCAATTAGCCCCGCCTCTTCTGTGAACTCACTGGTCGGATCTTTTTGCCGCGTATGCTTTAGTATTGGTTTATCTTCCTGTCAATCCCAGTAGAACTTTTGTCTGTCCCTTCCTTGTCTGGCGAGTTAGCCCGTTAGCTAGCTTCTTGTAATGCGGTTTGAAACTGCAGCTAACTGACGGGAAGCCGGGTTTAGGTTATGTTGAGTGGGGCGTAGGAGGGAAGTAAATAATTCAAACATTTAAAATACGATAGTGCGACTGTCACCATTAGCGTGCCGCAAGGGACAACACTCCTGCTCCGTGACTACTGACTGCTACCACATCTAGCTCTTGTAATTAGAGTGCACCGTGCGAGGATCTGCCCGATTCGGAAGTTCAGCCTGGTTTTAGACTGTATTTCATGTCTTTATTGGTTGTATGCACATATTGCACACACAAACTAGTAGTCTTAGGTGGCTGGTTCACATCGACGCTTTAGGGGAATATAGCTAGCTGGCTAGCTAGCTAGTTGCCAGGCAAACGTAATGCAATTGAGCAGGGGAAGGGAAGGAAACGAGGAGAGTCGTTGCCGTTGCGGTCCAGACAAAGAAAAGCGACGGTAGCCGGACAGAATCAATGAGAGTTAAATCAATATCGTTTTTCGGAGGGGAAACACTTGTGTTCAGATAATAACAAGCAAGAAAGATTTAGGCAAAGTAAGGTAGATTGACCTTCGCCCGGGGCGGAACATGGCATCATCTCGGGCTAAGAGTGGAGTGAACAATGAAAGCGGTTCATTTCGGGAGGGTGCCAGTGGCACGGCTAGTCCCGCACCCGCTGCGGCGGCATCACTGTCCGTCACCCACACCAGGACTTATTCACTGGAGGACTTGGACACGGTCGCTACAGTCGGTGAGTATCTGTCAGCAAGCAAACGCTCGTCTGCTGAAGTTAAAGAAGAACGGCGTTAGCTAAGCAGCTGACTTAACGTTTGCTAACTAACGTTAGCTAATGTTACCGAACTTAAGCTTTTGCTGTTTATGTTTTTCGTGTGAATAACGTAAGAGCAGGAAAGCTAAGTTACCATTTTTTTTTCACGTGAGTTCCCATCCACAAAGCCTGTCAAGTTTCCAGCTAACTTGGCTAACGTTAGCAAGCTAGCTAGCTAGTTGCGTTTACAGCTACGTTAGCTAGCTATGTTAGCCGCTTCTGTGGCGCTTGCCAGTTTGATTTCCAATTTTGCAGCATTCAATAAGTTAACACAGTTAGCTAATACCTTGTGATTTAGCATTGCCACATGTTTATCGTTACAGAGATATTTTCTTCCACTGACGTTAAGGTTACTTTCTCAATTAAGATTATTTGTGCAAGAATTGTTGAGAGGACAGATTCAGTAAAGTATTTATTAGCTAAATAAATGGTGCCAGAAACAAAGTCTTAACGTAAAGAACACCGTACCATTTTGCATGCTTTATGTGGGAATGTTCGGGCTTGTTCACACTACGTTAGAGCCGTTCCGGAACATTTCCACAAATCTTACTCGGTCCTGATCCGGAAAATTGCCGGTCCGTCCTGTTTACACCGAACACGATGCAACTAAACAAAACTAAAATGTGAAAAATTCGCTTTTTTTTTTCTTCCACTAACGCTGACGTTACTTACTGTTTTGTTTTTGCTAGCTAGCTTTGTCTTCAGTAGGGTAACGTTATTACTATTATTAAGACTATATTGGGATATGCTAACGTTAACGTTACATGTACACAGAAGCAGTTGCAGTCGTTGTCCAGCTAATGGCTAAACAAACATAGCCAGCTTCCTACAGCTAGCATTTAGTGGCTTTTACTGTTTTTTTTACTTAGCCAAAATCATCACTGGCTACATATAATAACCAATAAGTCATAGGCAAAATAAGTCCCAAAATGTTGCTAGACAGCTAACGCGAGCATTTTAAGTGTGAGGCCTAACTTGTCAATCATTTTCTCACAAAGACTTGATATTTAACTTAAAGGTGAGATGAATACCCAACAAAAATCCAAAATAAGTGGATAGTGTTAGCTGGCATCACTACCATATTATGTAACCATATGCATCGCATTGTGATTATGGGTTCTTTTAAAAATAATTACAATGATGAATCCTCCAACTGATGTGATGGTGTATTCAAATGATCTCGGAAGTCGGAATACTTCCCTCAGGACGAGTACTCACTTTTCGGGCATCAAAAATATTGGACAGTTTAACATAATTTTTAATAAAGCAATATTTTTTTATATTTTGTCGCATATCCTCTGCATCCTGATATCTGGGACCCAACAATATCAAAAGACTCTTGATATCTTATTTGCTGGTATGCTTACAAGCGATACTATAACCTCTGCATTTGAATGGATCTCTATGGGAATTGGGGGGTGGGACTAGATTTAGCTGTAAATTATGCTGGAACAGTATGGAATACATGGTTGGCGAAATGGCTATAAGTATTGGATATTGGATAAGCATGCGAAAGGTTACTCTATTCGTATGCAAGTCCTTTTGCAGCAGTGATGATGAGTTGGTCATCTTTCTTTTGAACAAACCAATGAAAAGGAAAAGGCAGTGACACTGCGTACGTCCCATTCTTAAAAAAAGACACCATTTATTTAATAAATACTTTATGAAGCTGCCCTCTCAACAATTCTTGCACACATATTAGGGGAGATAAATTAGATTCATGTAATAATCGCGATTATACATTTTGTGATTCTGCATCGACGCGCACATTTCAAACATTGAGTAGCCTAACGTTACGACGACATATTGCCGACATGCGGTGGTACCCTGTACCCTGGTGAAGGCATGTGTTGCCGACACACGGTGGTACCCTGTACCCTGATGAAGACACGTTGGTACCCTGTACCCTGGTGAAGGCTTGTGTTGCTGACATGTATTGGTGCACTTTTCTATTATGATATAGCTAAATAAGGGCTTTTTAACTTTTTTCACTGGATATTGAGGGCCTTGGCGTTTTGTGGTGTTCTCGGCCGACTTATTTAAATTATTCTATATGAATACGACACCCATCTCCAATGAGCACATCTCTAATGTTACATCATTTAAAGCCAAGGCAACATTGTGTTTTTACTACTTAAATAAAAAATTATTTAATCTTGCACTTTTTACAAACAAGGGCCTATCGTTTTCCACTGCAGTCATTGGAAATTGACAGTGGGCGGACTCGTTTTTCACTAAACCCTGTGATGCGGGATAGCCAGACATGGTCAAAACGAGTCCACCCAATATGCCGGTCGCCGGGTCACAATGCACACGGCTCTTATGTTGCCTTCAAGTGCTCCTCGGAAGCTCCTATTTCCCAGTTGCCAAATCGTAATTACGAGGTTGACGCATTCAGTGCGTTTCCATGTGGGAAACTCGTATTTCCGATAATTCCGACAGCACTTGAAGGCAGCATGAAAAGGACTGAAAAGAGGTAATGTGATTAGCTGTGGTTGAATCCAGCTGAAGCACACCCACTGATAACTATTCAGCATAACCCAGCCCATTTTCAACCTGCGCGGCGCGCTGTGAGCTGTGCGCTCCTCGCCTCTGGTCCAAAAATAGCGGAATTCAGTAGCCACGCCCAGTGCGCCATGCGCTATGCCACTGACTGACGGCTCGCCGCACGCCATGTGCTTGCCGGAAAATAGATCCCTTCATTTTTTTAATTGGCCATATGTTAATTCTCACTTTTATATTGGTTCTTAGATGTTCTTAGTGTTTATTGTCTTTTCTGTGAAAATAGTTTGCATTTTTGGCTTGCAAAGATCACACGTGAAAAGTTTTTTTTGAGTTAGCTTGTACAAAGTAAGTTAACTACACCTGAAATGACAAAAAAATTATGAACTACTACAACTGCTACACAAATGTGAACGTAGTTAAACTACGAGCAAACTTCTGCAAAATATAATTAAACTACATGTAGTTAAACTATTCCCAAACACTGCATATCGATACAGTGATCATAGAGGCTCCCAAGCACATATGATTATTTATTTCCGTACAAACAGGTATTTTGTGTTATTTCTGGCATAAAGAAATTATTTTGTTGGCCTGGCGTAGGTTCTTGTTGGCCTGGCGGCCGGCCAGACCTGTGCTATTATTCGGGAAACACTGCGTTCCCAACATTTCTTTTCATCACTGTAGGCTATATCTGGTCCCATAGGCCTAAACTGGTTCTTGTGCACCTTGCTTTAAAGTTTAGACTGTACCTTTTTATTTTGAACCTGCTGTGTAAATCAAGTCTTGGAATGTTGTAAGTTAGGCTATGCGATTTACATGGAAGTTTTCGGGGCTATCTCAAAGGTGATTATGCGGGAAAGAGGGCGGATGTGTCTTCCGGACATTAAATTTCCCAGCACGAGCGAGCCCTCCCTCAAATCTGTTGGAAAATATTGACTCTTTATCACTGGGCTCTATGCTCTATCAAACGCCTCAGTCAGTGAGCCAGATAATTGCATATCTCATTGGCTGGGATTAGGATTCAGAATGTGTCCAAGGTTCAAGTGGAAGGAGCATCTGTCCTTAGGCTTCAGCCGTCACATCAAGATTGCAAAATGGAGAATGACGCTTCGCTGCAAATCACTGGTGATGAAGTGTCCTGACTGAATGGTATCTTCTGTCAGCCCAGCATGTAAATATTTAGGCCTAATGCTGTTGTTTCAGCTGTACCGCCCAGAACAGCTGCATACACATCGGCAGCGGGGCCAAGCATTCATTTTGTCACTCAATAAACACTAATAATGCGCTGAAATTAATAAGGCAAGCCGCGTGACGCGTCATGTTTCCAACTGACTGGAAGCTTTTGATTTATCTGAGAGTTCCGTGAGACCTTCTTCCCAGTGGTATGGTGAAAATGCTTCTGCCTGTCAGTCCATTGGTGGCCTACTTAAATGCATAAACTATGCGGGTTTGGTTCTTCTGGTAATGCAGCCTAAATGTTCTACAGGCCGAAAGGGAACAATGAAAGAATGTTTCTTTACATTCTCGAGAATAAGCCGCCCTATAGACTGCGCCAAACGTCTTGCCAACCGTTATTGATTATTTCAGAATCTATCTTGAAAATGTATTTCCATCCATTTACGTTTTTCAGGAGAAAGATCATTTTCCTTGTAGAAAATTAAATTTCGTGCCGTGCCACTACTGAAAGGATGAGCCATTACAGGCCTGGCATAGAAATCCAATTTGCTGCATCTTCAGTGGAATAGAAGGGATTACTGCCCATTACAAATCAGTTAAGCTCTTATCTGGATGCTTTTACTTTTTTAATTGTCCCTAAAATGATAAGGAATGGAAAAAAATAAAATAAAAATAAACTGGCTTACTGCTCATTTATAAATAAGGGCTGCATTCTGCTATATTCTAATGGAAGAGAACACCGGTCTGTTGGGAGATAAAGGCAACGATATCTAGCAGTGATTAATGCTGGTAAATGCAAAATGGAGTTTCTCGCCTAATGAAGGACCCTACATTTTAAATCTGAAAGCCACGACAAGCACTGCAGCCTTAAGGTAGATCAGGTGCATATAGGCTATGTTTTCACTGGACAGATGGAAATTTGAAATGGCAGATTGCTTTTCCCCACTCCTAATCCAGGTTGTACAGTGACTTTGTACTGAAAACAGTAGGGACCTCGATAGACGGATAGACTGGTTTGATAACTGGTGAGGGCCCAGGTCTGATTACTGAAATGTTTTTAGCTGCTTTTTTCTAAAAGTGATTGCTCTACTTGTCACTTTTTGTGGCAGCTTGCCTTTTAGGTTCCTCATTATTTTAAAATACAGTATAAGTATAATACAGTATAAGGTTATTTCGCATTTGTTTTAAGCTCTTGGCTGAATTAATAGAAAAGATTTGTGATTGTATTTTAGAGCTGCAATTACATTGCGATAGCTTTGCTATGTCACTTTTTTTTTTTTTTTTTTTGGGGGGCGATATGAAAAAATACAGGAATATAATAATTTGACCAGATATATGCTGCTTTTAACTTGAATAGCTCTATTTGAAAATAATTTTTAAAAAATTAAAAGCATCTATACACCAGTCCCCTGAGCATTTATTTACAAATAGATAAAACTTTAAATAAATAGAACTTGTAATAAATAACAACAGAACTTTTTTTTCACAATCTACTTTACATTTTTTGAAATCACGTTTTCCTAGCACCAGTGGCAAAGTTACACTAAGTGCTGGCAATCCTGACTAAACAAATAAAGATGAAGTTAAACTATTCAATCATTTAAAACTAGTTTATTTCTCAACAGAGTACCTAACGGATAAAGAATCACGTTTAAAATAGTGTCTTTCTCAATAAAGTTGCTTGTGTCCTGTTCCTCACTCATTTTCTGGTTGTATAGGCTACTAAATTTCCATAGCATAAGCTCCCGTGTATCCAAGGAGCCTTAAATCAGACTAAATTGTGATATCAGACGGACTTTCTTCTAGATTCGTCATGGAAAATGCAAACCTTGCTATTTTTCCTTTTGTATCAAGCAGAAAACAAGTTTTAGCATGGCGTTATTGATTTAATTTGCCTTAACAAGCAGCAAAAAAGATTTAGCATGGCGTTATTGATTAAATTTAACGCAAAAAGAAAACATCGCGTCCTTCACAATGTCACTATTGCGATGTCGACGCTGAAACGATATATCGTGCAGCCCTATCATATTTGTACTTAAATACATATGCAGCAGGTCTGTGTTATAATGCATTTGCTTTCTACAATGGTGATTCACCTCACCTACTCTCTCTTTCACAGTTTTATATGAATATATGAAAATGTATAGCTTATGACAGCACCAGATTCTTTACAGCATTGCCATGTGTAGGCCCTGAACACTAGGCTACAGCCTGCCTTTATAACCCGTAACTGCATGATGTGGAACTGTAGGGCCTGCTTATTAATTTATGGCAGCATATTGTGAGATGGACATAAATTAATCATGTCTGTGCAAAATGTGTTTAATGTGAGTTTTGCAATCTTGGTCACCACCAGCTTTAAGAAAACCCTCTGGCATCTCGGCAAAGGTATTTTGCTGGATTTAGCCGACAAAAACCGGATGAACCAGTCTTAGTTATTCCCTTTCCGCATTAAGCTGCTGTGACTTTTATGTATTTTTTTCCACTTTACCGTACATTAGCCGCTTACGGTGAATTATGAATTGTACGGTTTCACCAGCGGCAGTCTTCTAGCTGGATTATCCACAGATGGAAGTGTGTCTGAATGCTAATATTCCCGTGGCTGGTGTGCATCTCTGGTGCCCAGTGCCTGCATTCTTGCTCCTGACTACTGGTTTGTGGAAGCAGGTCACCAGAAGGATGTGGTTACGTCCATGAGGACTTTACTGACGATACAGAGCTGTTGGCGGAGTTGGAAGTCTCTAGAGGGGATTTATTTATTTATTTAGCACATAACATAAGTATATAGATATACTCGTGGAAAGCTGTGCAAGGAAGCCCAAAGAAACCCTGAGGGGTTTATCGAGACAAGAAATTGTACACAAATAAAGAAACATAATAAAATCAAAATTTTAAAAAAAAGAGAAGTAACTGAATATGAAAATAGGAAAGGGGATGAGGAAGAAGCAAAAGAGAAAAAGTAGGAGGAAAAATAATAATAATAAAATTAAAAATTAAAAACGTGTAATCACATGTCAAAACTAGACATTAGAATGTCATAATTCAATAGACAAATCAGTTATGAATTAATTGCCTTTTGACTTTTTTATTTTATTTTTTTTAAATGGATGGGGAGAAAAGTGAAAATAGGAAGTAAGGAAGTAAGTTGATTAAAAAGTTTGGCTCTAAAATGAAGACTGAACTGAGACATCTACATCTACATTGATGTCATCTACATCTAGATTTTCCTCATTTCTTCTGAAAAAGCTATTGAGCATAGGGGCAAGCTGATTATGAATTGCTTTGAATTTACATTTTTTCAGTACTAAAGGTCTGAGAGGTTTCACTCTGATTTTATTCAGACTAACCACAAAAATGTTAAAGAAGACAGTGCCTGAAAACATTTGTCTGAAGTGATTAATATTGGCGCATAAGTGCTTCAAGGCTTTATATCAAAAGGCAAGACATGACGGCTACTCGATATCCCCAAGGAAGAATGCTTCCAAAAAAGGCCAAACGGAAATTAGATTTTTAAAATTTTATTAGATTTTTTTTCTTATTTGTCACAGTCGGTGTCCAAACAAAAAGTGCACCCAAAACAAAAGGAGAATACTGATGTTTTGAACAGCGGACTGTCGTCCGATTCTTTTCCATGTGATCATGTCATCATTTGTATTTTTAGCCTTTATTAAAAAGGTCTCTGTTGCTGTGCTACTCCGATGGCGGGCCGCCTTGTTAAATTGAATCGTTGGTGTGGCTCATACTAACATAACTGCTGCTTAACGGGTCATTTTCTTTACAATGGAGTTGGCTTTTATAACTGTGGTTCAGAGGATGTCATTCATTTGGGTGGGCTATGCTTTCCCCAAACCCCACAGCTGCTGCTGTGAGCATGCCCTCTGACTGCCCGCCTGCTTTTTGGTTTTGTGTGGACTGGAAATGCTTCCATGTCAAACGTGGAGGCAAGATTTTAATTGTGGCGTGTCACAATTATGACATCACTTGTGAATTGTGATGCTGTGCCATCTGTTTCCATTCAGTTATTTTTAATTAGCTTATCTCATTACATTGGTTTCCGCACGCCACACCAGCATTTGTTGCATTATAAGGTGGCTATAGGCACCTGTGGCTAGGCGTTTAGCATTGCTAGCCAGCGGTACTGTGTTGAGGATGTTCGTGTAGTGGGTTCGATGGTCTGCCATTTCCGTTTTGCTGTTAGGGCTTAAAACGGATTACAAAGAAATAACCGCTTCTCCAACGCGGGCTCTTCCAAAGTTTCATCGTCGTCGTCCCCGTGCAGTCACACCAGCGGGATGATAAGAGCAGCATGTCAATCCCGCCTGCCCTGGAACAGCTTGTACTGCGCTAAAATGAGTTGCCAGTTCTGGCTGTTCTGGGATCATCGGCTTTGTAGACAGACCTTAATATGGGCCGTCACAGTCTGGCGTTGCGTGTAATGTTCCTGTTTTCAGGAGAGACACTTGCACTGCCTCTTCCCGGGTTCTGGTGACATAATGGCTTTCGTAATATTTAGAACGTATATGACAGGAGCCTTCGGAAGTTGCTCAGTGACAGTAGTAGTAGATCTTGTTGCAGTGAAAAACGCACAAAAATATCTGGCATTTTTCACCCAAACGTTTTGTCACAATACGTTTTCCAGCAGACCCGGCCTAAGCAAGCCTTGGGCAACTGCGTAAAGGAGAAACTCCTTCGTAGAACGACTCGGGGGAACCCTTGGTAGGAACCAGACTCAAGAAGGGTCACCCGCCATCTTTCTCTGCTCACCACAGGGTGTGGTTTTACAGTGACCTGCCAGGGTCAGTTGGTCAATTTTCAAATCGATCTCTAACTGACAAGTTGTTAAAAATAGTGTAGTCTAGTGGGCGGCAACAAAACTTGCTGAGTATAAAGGCTAAAATAAAGCTCCTTTATACTAAGCTATAGCTGCTTCTGTCACTTTCAGGCAAACTATTATTTAAAATGGTCAGCGTTTTATTTTAATTTTATTGAGACCCACAAGCTGTCCAGGTTTTGAATGAGATAATGATGCCTGGGCAGGTTGTTCAGTTGACTGTATGTGGAACCTCAACCTACTGATTTGTACAGAGAGGATGTGAAGTTTTTCCCCTGGCGGCGGTGTTAAATCTGCTAGAATCCTGACATTTTAATTAATGCAGTAAAATAAATCATTTTTCATCCTGAAACAGAGGTTATAACCGTGATAAAGTTCCCTCACTGCTTAGCAATTTCATCATTTCTGCATTTATACTGGTTCCCCTTATACAAACTCTAAAATACCACTTCCATTTAAGCCTTCCAATAAGCCGCCTTTTTATTTTTTAAAAGCCTAGATGCATTAGAAGAGATAATTAGAAGAGGTAATAAATCCTCATATTCAAGCATAAAATCCCCATCAATTATTTGATTGTGATTTTTAACCTGACTACTAATGACTATCAATTGTGCATATAATTCAATGAACTCTGATCAGTGCAATTTAGATAATTGTCTCTTAGCTGGTGCACGGTGTCAGTGTCGGTTTTTACGTTATTGCGGATTCAGTTTAATAGAAAACGTCCATTTTGTTTTGGGCATAAACACGGAAAATTATTTTTTTTCTAGAAATCAACAAAAATTCATATTCGTATTGTAAATGACTGTTCGTATTTTAAGTTGGAAAGGACAGAACTGGGCTTTTAAGTTTTTTTTTAAAGAGGTTTTTGGGTTTGGATTGCAGTGCATTGTGTCCTGTTCTTCCTCTCTAATACTCGACAAGCTCGTCCCTCGGCAGACCGCCTCCATCCCTCTTTATTCTGGATCCTGCTTCTCTCTGCCTGCTCCCCACCTCACAGCTGAGTAAATCTGCCCCACACCGCACCACCCCTCCACCCCCCACCCCCTCCCCTTCCGCCAACTGCACTCAGAATACCTCTCTCTCTCTGCCTGTTCCTGCACCGGCTGGGTAAATCTGGACCGTGGCCACAGGGCCCGTCCAATCCCATATCCTGATCCGATCCCATAACACACATCACTGCCTCTCGCTGCACTCGCTGCTGTATACTCCTACGCACTGCGGCCATTAATTATATATGGCAATGCTCCTCAATTTAAATTCAGCATTGCCAAGTATATAGGGCTTGAACTAACAGTTAGGGTGCAGGTCCTTTGACTACCCCCAGTATTGCACGGTTATAATGACCTTGTTTGTGCGTTTGTTCACACGTTATTTTGTTCTGGTTTTTTTTTTTTTAAATTGGCATTTGGAACGGGACATGCAGAGACCAGATGATTTGTGGCGTTTGAATAGTGAGGTAAAGGCTCAATATCACCTACGTTCTGGAGGTGCCCTTGGCTTTGACAACCACCTATTCCCTCAGGCCTGGATTTCTCTGCTGATGGTGGGTTGTGTGGGTTGCTAAGGACCAGCAGTCGGATAAATCTGAAGCATTGCCACCAAACATTTTCCATATGCCGTGACCCCCCCTTTGTGTGAGCCCTGGGGCAAGGTGACGTTTGACGTTCAAACTAACATAGGTTCAAATATGGCATTTAAATCATATAAACATGTCAGAAAACAAAGTGCAGTTTTTAAACCCTGTGCAGTCAAAATAGTAATTTTAAGTTCTATACAAAACAAACTAAAGGAAATGAATACTGTTATGTCAGTCATGTTTAATTTAGGCTAGTTGTGAAGTTCCTAGACTGCCCACTACAGGGGGATTTGCATTGGTACTTTTAAGACCTCGTTTGTGTAATTAACACGCCATTTTGTATTAACCAGTGAGTTGGCTGAACTTGAAGTGAAAATCCATACAAAACAGACATGCCGTGTCAGACCTCTAGTAATGGCGTAGGCTACTGTAAATCAAAATGAAATTATAGTTGTGTATATGATTGCCATTTCACTGATAAAGGCAACATGCCGAAACGTTTGAATCTTTTAGCCTCATCTTAATTAAAAACGTTGAGTGCCGAATACAGATCTTTTCTGAATCATCTTGTTTATAAATTAGAAAGAAGTACGTATAGTCTTAATAAAAGTATTGAACCACCTTATGCTTTAACTGCCAGCTAAACTGAGTAGTGGAACTGCCAGTTTGAGGGTTAAATAATCTATAACAGAATTCCAGCTTTGCAGTTAAGTTCCTGCTATCGCCCAGAATCCTAGCATTGTTCAGTGTTCTTTCTAGAATTGTGTGCTATAACTGGATTATTGAAAAGCAATGTGTTGCAGGTGATTTAACTACTATCCCTTTAACTGGCGTCTCAACTTGGTTCAGTTGAGCTCAAGGTTTTGGATATTATTTCTGTTCTACAGTAAGTTTTCAATTGACCCAGGCATATTACTTGCGTCGCATTTATTTATAATTATAAAGAATAAACATCAGCTTTTACATTGTGTCAGTACTTTCCCTGAACAGATGTCTCTGCATGCACCATGGGAAATGGCGACAATCTAAAAATAGTATTAAACATAATTTTTTGAAGAATAATTGGGTAATATAGCTACATACTAACAATCTCTAGTCATAACATAGCTGTACTTTGGGGTTACAAACCAGTACAAGCTGTGGTACTGGGACCGGTATGACACATTTTCTTAATTTCCATAACCAATTTATTTTTTGTATTTTTGTATCTACACCTCAGGGCTGCTAGTTTATATATGTTTATATATGTTTATATATGTGCTTTGCTCTTCAAGGCCTCGAGTTTTTTTTTTTGTTTTTCCTTTTTGTGTGCTTGTGCTTGTGCTTGTGCTTGTGCTTGTGCTTGGCAGTTCACGACTGAAAGTTTCTCTTTTCGCGTTTTCTTTTTGTATTTGTGGTTTGCACTTCAGAGTCACCTTAGGCTACCCCAGCGCTTGTGCGACTGATGACAGAAAAAAAGAGTGCCCCCAGAGTGTGATACTGTGAGCTGAGCACTTGCGTGCGTGCACACACACTCGCTTGTTTTGGTATGAGAGCTATGGCGATGAACTCCCAAGTTGAGATTTGATAAAATAGAACACGCAACGAATTAGCATGCTGCAGATTGTCTAGCTGAAGCACCTATGCTGGTGATCCTCAAGGCAAAGCCACACAATCTGTGGGATGGTTGATCCCTAGAGAGGACGAATCCCAATGCATCTGGCCAAGCCATGTGTCTCTGGCAGTAACACAGATAGGAAATGCAGCATATCATTTTCAAAAACTGTTGTCAAAAGTATTGATTAAAAAAAGGTATTCAATGGTCTAATATGAGGCCAAAGACAACCTGTTACCTTGATATGAGGATTAGTTTTCCTATGGTCAAAGAACAGTTACATAAGTTAAATAGTCTTTTTGAAGTTATGGCCATGGGTTAATTGTTCCATTGATTCCTTGGTTAATTTTAGCCAATGATTAATTGTTTGATTGCATCGTTGGTTGATTGTACCCCCTTTTTGAGGTCATCCGATTTTCCCCACTTTTGGTAGTTATTATTGGAAATTAATATTGTGTTACTGCTGCATATACAATGGAATATTATCAATTTTCATACAGGTTGCAAGTGCCATTCTGTTGAATTTGTATCTTCTGTTGGATGGAGAACCAAAATATATATATATAAACTTTATTTGACTAGGAAGTCATATTGAGATTAAAACTTTTTATTTTACAAATTTTACAAATGAGACCTAGCCAAGATGGGGTCAAATAGCAGCATAAAATTTAAAAATCACAATCACAGGTTAATTACAGACAATACTATACATAAGTATGTAGGTATAAACAATACAAAGTGAAATACAATGCATACAGTATGACAGAACATAACACATGGCAGCAGTGATTAGACACAACAGTATTATTTAAAACAGTTGCAGCTAACCGTGAGAACATCCATAATTCTCAGTTTAAAATCATTTAATGAAATCAGGGAATCAAGTTTGAGCTTGGCCTGCAGCTCGTTCCAGGAGCAAGGACCACTATAGGACAAACTTGTTTTACCTGCCTCTGTGCGAAAAGAGGGTACTTTTAACTGAAGCCATTTGTGCAATCGCAAACTATAACAGCTTTGCACAAATAAAAACTTCAGACCTAAGTACATAGGAAATTTGCCTAAAATAATCTTATAAATTAAAGTGTACCAATGTTGTAACCTACGTGAGGGATGACCAACAAACCATGCTGTATAAAGTGCAATGATGAGTCCTAAAGCTAGAGTTTGTGATATATCTCAGGGCTGAGTGATACAGGGGGTCGAGCTTGGATAAAGTGGAGGAGGAGGCGGACCTATAGATAGTGTCACCAAAGTGAAGCTGAGGCAAAAATAGGCTAGCAACTAACTGTTTTCTTGATGCCATAGAGAAACAGGACTTTAGCCTGTACAGAAATCCCAGTGTGAATTAAAAAAATTTTGACAGGTAGTCGATATGACATTTAAAATTTAGGTTTTTGTCTAACCAAACCCAAGTATTTGTAATGGTCTACTGACTGAATGGAAACACCATCAAAGTACTGATGGAGGAAGTTGGGCTTTTGCTCGCCCAGAGAGGAAGATCATGGATTTTGTTTTTGATGAGTTTAAAAGCAGTTTCAGATCAGACAGGGCATGCTGCAAGGTATTGAAATCTGTCTGCAGATTTAAAATGGCTATCTCCGCAGTGGGGGCACAGAAATACATAATTGTGTCGTCTGCATACAGATGGTACTTGCAGGACTTAAACTGATCGCATATGTTGTTAATATAAATTTAAAAAAGCAACGGCCCTATAACCGATCCTTGTGGGACACCCTTTGCTAAGAAGACTGGGTCGGACATGACATTGCCATGTTTAACAATCTGTGAACGATTAGTCAGATAACTGTGGAACCACTTTGCCGCTTTGCTACCGATAAAAGCCGCACATGTAAGCCTACTTTATAGTGGGCTTAAAGCTATATCCTAGTCAAATTGGGTGCCCAATGTGATTTGGAATCATTTTGTGATCTGAACTTCTGAAACCTCTAACAGACGTGGGGATTGCGATGACGGAACTCGAAGATCCGCATGAAAACTGCATTCATAGCTCTGCATTCATACAGTCTGAGAAGCGGGGAGTGTAGGTGTGGAACAGCCTCCAGGTTATTTTCTCCTATCAGAAAATATAGCTAGGAAGTCTTCCGCGGAAAGCACTGCCTACATGTACGTCAGCAGCCTGTCTGCCCACCAGCAAGGTGACATCTTACCCCAGGGGACGGTAGGGAAGAGGAGGATCAGCAGAGAGTGGCTTGACATATAACATGGGCCTATGACATCAGCATGCTAGCAGCCAATTAGATGCCTTCTCCCTGAGAGATGGGCTGGCAAACAAAGCACGTGCATTCTGGGAAAGGAAGTCCTGTAGTCCATACTGTTTCTGGTGGGCGAATCAATTTGTATTTAAGGATTTATTTAAATCTATGTTAAAAAAATAGAAGAAAGTGTGTTGTGGAACACACACCTGCGGTTTAGTTTTGCCAAATCTAGATTTTGTACAGGAAGTGAGGAGCTTTCAATGCTGATAGCAGAAAAATTAGGAGAAACGAAAATGTATCAATATTTTACTCAGTATTGTACAGGAGGCTTTCTAGGGACTTTCCATGTAATGACCATACCAGTGCCTCCGGTACCATACCAGTGCCTCCGGCTCTTCCATCTGTTTATAATAAAAGAGGATTTTAATGTTTGCACAGTGTTCTGAGACCTGATGCACAACCAGAGTTCAGTTCAATTGGTTTGTGCCCCAGATTCCCAATAGCAAACCCTTGAACTAGATGCTTAACCTGAATTTATACTCTAAAGTAAACCTTAAAATGCAAACGTCTGTCTGGAAATGAATAATATAATGTGATAGTTTAAATGTTTTTTGTTTTTTTTTGCTTTAGAGCCCATGCCTGCCTGATCATTTGCCATTCTTTTTGGTGTTCAGAGACAAGAGTTTTTTGTAATATTCAGGTTTGTTTATAGATAGTCACCTGAGACAGGATTAGCTGTACAACGAGCCCTTGGCAAAGTTGAGTGAACAGATGGCCCAAAAAAAAAAAAAAATTTTTTTGTTGTGACAGAAGCATCCCATTTTTACATTTTTTTTTACATGTGGCCAGTGTTTAACAGGTTATCCGTGTTCACATTTGTGTAGTCCGCCCTCAAAGTCGAGGCATTACAGGATTTTAAAAACACAAATGAAAAAGCTCTGATTTAAAATGAAATGCAGCTTAAATAATAATAGATTGCATGTACATAGAGCCTTTCAACTCATAATCTCAAAGCGCTTTACAGCGAAGTGGGGAGACCCATCTTAGCCTCTGCCGTTATGTCGCACCCACCTGGGTGATGTACGGCCGCCATTTTACACCAGAACATGCAGCACACGTCACCTGAAGTGGGGAGGGAGGGATTGATCTGGCCAATTATACTTCAACAGCTGTAAGCGATCACCAGGGCTTTTAATGACCACAGTGGATGTTTTTTTGCATCGCGCCCGGGAAGCGACGGTACCTCCAACAGCACAGTGTCCCTCTCACTGTGCTGGGTATTCCGGTAGTCTGCCTTGAGATAGAATTGTTTATTACAGAGTTTTTAGCTTGTCTGGAATCCATGCTGCTGTCAGGCTTTTGTGCCAGGGAATTCTGCAGGTTGCAGTTGCATAAGAATGCAAAATGGCTTCCTTTCTCTTGCCTGCAAGCAGATAAAGTGTGTGTGTGTGTGTGTGTGTGTGTGTGTGTGTGTGTGTGTGTGTGTGTGTGTGTGTGTGTGTGTGTGTGTGTGTGTGTGTGTGTGTGTGTGTGTGTGTGTGTGTGTGTGTGTGTGTGTGTGTGTGTGTGTGTGTGTGTGTCATTTCCTGGGTGTGCTCTGAATGTTTTGACTGTTTGTCAGCTGCTCATCTGACTGTTTCTGTGAAGTATGGAGAAAATAAAAAGCAACAATTTGGGTTTAAAATGTAACAACATGTGCCTGCTTGTTAACCCTCACATTTGCTTCCTGTGGAAGAACACAAGTTTACACAACATAATCAGCATTCCGTTCACATTTAACCCCAATCAATTCCACTTTGTCTGATGTTTGGAGGAAATGGGCTTGAAGAAGAGATCTCGGCTATATTGCAGCGCCTGATGGTTAATGTTGGTATTGTCTTTCATTTGTTTGGACCCTACTCTTTGTTTGCAGGCTTATGTAGGCTTAGGCCAATGTTGAGTCTAGTGGACAGCCGCCCAGCCTTTAGCTGTACATTCACAAAGCCCGGAGAAAGATGCGTTTTAACTGTTCCCCACAACGTGTGCCCTGTGTAGAAACGGCAAAGAAGCTAGTCAGGTGGAAATGTTTTATTATAATCAGACCCATTTGCCTACAAATTTCAACGAGCTTCACTCTACCGCGTAATCCCAACACTTGCTACACGCCGACTCTTCCTGGAACGAACGGAGCCCCAACATAAGCCAGGAATTGGAGGCTTGACTTGAAGCGGCAGTTCCCGAATCGTGGGTGGGGACTTTTCCGCTGGGTTGCGGCAGGGCTTGTCTTGGGACACAAGCTGCGTAAAATAAGCTGCCCAACCAATGCTATCACCACTCAAAGCATGCGGCTCACTTGTTACGTGTTGTTGACATGTTAATAGCATTGTGGCTCCGATTCTGAACATGAGTTTGTCACACAAAAGCTGTTTGCTCAATGGTCATTAAGTCTGTCTTTATGCTCAGAATGTTTGGGAACCCCTGTTCAAAAATGTGCATATTCAATGAGCGTCTTCATAAATACACCCCGACCCTCTCTCACCCCCGGGGTTAGTACTGGTGTGAGAATAGCCCCAGTATCACGTTTCTGCTATGCAGGCCATAGCCCGGGGGTAGTAGAGACATGGGCACTCTGTATGGACCTTAACTGCTGTTGCTAAGGAACACTGCTCATGACACACTTGCCCGAGTTCATGTCTCTATTACTCATCTCTGTTGTCCCTGCTCCTTTTAATGCTGCTTAGAAGCATATTAAACATAAGTTCTGGAACAATATCATTATTAAGGAATTTATTCCATTTAAATTCATATTCATTTAAGCTCCTGGAAATGAGCATATTTAATACATTTTTATTTTAAACAATGAAGATTTATTTAGGACATTTTAACAGGTCCATGCGGTGATGTTAGTCTTCCCATTAACTTAACACAGTGACACCTAACATTTAAAGCCCCCCACTTGTATGTTTCAAGATTTATTAAATGCCTGGTCATTAGACATTGTCTAACATGTCCCAATTAATCTGGTAAATTATTAGCCTAAATCCGTAAAACATGACATTCTGCTGCATTTGCTCCCAGAAAAAAATCATGGACTCAAATCAAGCAAGTTAGATTTGGCTCCTGACACAGATTGTGGATTTCAAAGAATTGAAGGCTTCCTTATTTTTCTGCATTGAAGATGGTAATACAAATGTATGGTGTAATCCCTGCCTGATAACCTTCGGACCCCAGTTGTGCAGGCAGGAGATGGGAGGGGCGTTCCTGTCATTCCTGCTCAGATAAACAGTCAATGCAGACCACCCACCGACCCAGAACGGCCTGTTCAGCTTGAAGGGAGAGAAACTCACTGGATACGTTTTTGTAAAGATGTTTTGTAATTTGTTTTTCTTTCAAAATAAATTGTATCAACATGTTTGGTAGACCTTGTGGAATAATATAAAATTGCAGAAAAATAGAATAAGTGGGAGGTTACCCATAAGCCTAAGGTTCTGTCGGTACTGAACTGTGAACCTGTGGAAAGTTGTTTGCGGGGGTGTGTGTGTGTGTGCAAGCTTTCAGATTTCATTACTTACTCGTCCTGCCCTGCTGCAGAAGGAGATTGGGCATTCCGGCTATCTGCCGTCGACCAAAGCGTAGCTTCTCCATTTTAATTTTACATGAAAGCAGCGGGATTGCAATCGTACATCAAGATCACGACACACTTTCATTAGAGAGGGCTGTTGCTGACTATTGTTTAATATATTTATGGTGAGTCTCTCTGCCGATTTGACTTTGCCTATATAAATGTGAACAATAGCCTCCACTCCGCACAGGGCTAATGAATCACGGGGAGAGATATGGTATCTCCGTCGCATATCAGCCAGGCTAATTGACTCGGTAGGACTCTTAAGCAGATAAGGAGTGATCCAGGGAGCAGCGGAGTCGCTTAGCCACGGTGTACCCCAGGACACGCGCAGTATATCAGCACAAGCTGTGTCACCATAGGCCAAGATATCAACCTAACTTCCTACCGGTTAAGTTCAGCGTGTAGTTCCATTGATGAATTATATTGTCACAATTGCCCATAGCAGCCAAAAGAAAGGTCACCCATGTCTGCAAGTTTATGAAAGGGCATTAAACTAGTGTCACTTTTATTTTTATTTATTTTTTTACATGATTTGGGAATTTGGATTGAGATATTTTGAACCTCTCTCTGCAGATGTCTTGTGTCCTACAGCATGGGGTGAAGGTTAGGGATGACTTATTGTACCGAACGTGCGTATCTTTAATAACGGGGAGGACCAGCTGGCTCTGGCAACTGCAGTGCCCCCGTGCTCACACCGAGTCTTATCTCCCTATATTAGCAGTCTGCAGGAGTGATACGTGTGAGCCTGGTGCACACGGCAGGAATGGCAATCGCGCAGAACGCCGTGTAATTTGTGCAGCCGCATTGGAGGCTCTCCAAATGCTGAAGGTGTCCTTGTTCTCGCGGTGGGAATGGGCTCCGGCGCTGTTTTGATCGCGCGCGGTGGAAGATCTGCGCTCGGGCTGAGATCAGACCAGACAGGGGGACTCCGCCGTGTGGTCTCCTCCAATTCTCCGTACGTTCTGTGTACCCAGCGCTGGCTTGTGACGCGGATTCTTGTTATCGTATACAATGACTACAGACCGACTACAGCCCGTAAATGTGTCTATCAGCCTATTCGCGCAAGCTTCCATTGACATTCACAGGTCATGCACTGCATTAGTGACAGTGTTGCAGTTGCTGACATAATGGAATGTTACAAATACTAGCATGGTGATTTGGTGCAGTGATGCAGCACTGTGTGGTGATTTGGTGCAGTGACGCAGCACTGTGTGGTGATTTGGTGCAGTGATGCAGCACTGTGTGGTGATTTGGTGCAGTGACGCAGCACTGTGTGGTGATTTGGTGCAGTGATGCAGCACTGTGGTGATTTGGTGCAGTGATGCAGCACTGTGTGGTGATTTGGTGCAGTGATGCAGCACTGTGTGGTGATTTGGTGCAGTGATGCAGCACTGTGTGGCAGTGATGCAGCACTGTGGTGATTTGGTGCAGTGTCGCAGCACTATGTGATTTGGTGCAGTGATGTAGCACTGCGTGGTGATTTGGTGCAGTGATGCAGCACTGTGGCGATTTTGTGCAGTGATGCAGCACTGTGTTATGATTTGGTGCAGTGATGTAGCACTGTGTGGTGATTTGGTGCAGTGACGCAGCACTGTGTTATGATTTGGTGCAGTGATGTAGCACTGTGTGGTGATTTGGTGCAGTGACGCAGCACTGTGTGGTGATTTGGTGCAGTGATATAGCACTGTGTGGTGATTTGGTGCAGTGATGCAGCACTGAGTGGTGATTTGGAGCAGTGATGCAGCACTGAGTGGTGATTTGGTGCAGTGATATAGCACTGTGGTGATTTGGTGCAGTGACGCAGCACGTGTGGTGATTTGGTGCAGTGATGCAGCACTGTGGTGATTTGGTGCAGTGACGCAGCACGTGTGGTGATTTGGTGCAGTGACGCAGCACTGAGTGGTGATTTGGTGCAGTGACGCAGCACTGCATGGTTATTTGGTGCAGTGATGCAACACCGCATGTTGATCCCTCACCCTCGCCGTGCTTCACTATTGGACTGGAAGCGTACTCTGGGTTTGCACCACATGCTCTGGGAATGATTGTGTGTGAAATCATCTGGCTGCTTGCTCATGGCACAGCCTAAGATACTGAGCCAGACCAAAGCCTGCAGCTCCTGTGGGTTCATTTAGTCTAAAGTAGTTCCTCTGAGTCAATACATTCTGTCTGAGAGTAGTGTAGCAAAAACAGCAGCGTGGGAAGTGAAATTATTATTATTTTTAAATGAAATAAAATACGTAATAATGTTTTGGCTCACCATCATAGGCTTGGTGTATTCTCTGTGATATTCACATGGCTTTGTGCTGCGACTCACTTTCAGTGTATCGGGTTTCACTGTTTCCAGGTTTACAAAGCCATGGTAACCTGTCAGTTCTCCCTGCACGCCCTGCCCTGCGTTTCATGCATGCCCTGTTTGGATATCACATTAGTTGACCCAAAAAATATCAGGCTAACTGAAGCATATGCAAACTGCATTTGCAAGTCGGAAAGGTCTTGAAGATGTTGTTAGAGGTTTAGGCAATGCTGAATTGTCGGCTTTAATCATAGTTCATCTTTTAAAGATGTGTGTTTATCATTTATGCAGGGTTGTGGGTTATTTTACTTGCCTCTGAATGTAATTGGTTCACAGAGGGCTGTCCTGAGTTAACCTGACTACTGCAGACTAGGGCATACAAGAGTTACTGTTTGAATTTGCACAATGGAACCACGGCACATATACATAACTCAGCAACCCAGAATCGTAAAACACGTCCCGGTTTAGTTAAAAAAAATTTTTTTTAAAGGCGAAGAGTTAAATGCACTCCCTCGACTTTGATAGGCTGTTGCTTTATCTCCCGCACAATATGGAATCATCTTCATCCTGTATTTCCCCACCTAGATCATTTCCTTTAGCTTGGAGCTCTTTTACATGGCTTGCAAGAACACAATTATGGGATTCATGAACTTTCTATTATTCAGTTAGAATTCACAATTTGTGTTCCCCTATCCTGGATTCTGTAAACCTAACCTTGGTAGCTAATGATTCACCCCCCTATACTGCCTATTCAGAAAGCTCAGCCTGGCAAGACTAGTGTGCGTGTGTTTTCAATTTTTATTGCGTCTCTCCATTGTGCTTAACCTGGTCTTTTTTTCCTCTCCCAATTTGTCTTCGTATTAAAAAAATAATTATTAAAAATTCTCCAGTTAATTTAGGGTCAACTTGCATGTGAACTTATTTTATTAAGTCTACTGGCTGCCTCGGTTCCAATGGAAATACCCTATACTTGAATGCGCAGGTTGATGCCTGTGTAATTTCATAATGTTATGGTTAGCTTTATGAATTCTTGTTATCGTATACAATGACTACACACTGACTACAGCCTGTAAGTGTATCTTTATCAGCTTAGCAGCAAATGTATCAGTTAATTCGGTCACTACCTAAACTCTGGCTTAGGCACTTCTGCCATAATACCTGGATATCGTATGACTGTTTTGAGCTAGGAGAATCACCTGACGAACCGGATACTCGTGCCGTTTAGTTGCGTGTTGTAATTAGGTTTTTTTTGTAGCTTTGTAGAGATGGCAACCACGCGTTGCGTTTCTGTTGTAGGGCAGTGGCGAAGCGGACACCTCTTCACTTTTGTTAAGTGGGAAAAGTGAAGCTGGGCTCATTAACCATGCATGAGAAGAACTGCTGTGTGCAGAGGCTACGCGCTGCACGCTCACCGGTGGAGTGCAAACAACGTGCGTGCTACATCCGTTTTTTTTGTTTAAAAAAAGCATTGGATGATCGATGTTGCAGCACAGGCCAGGTGCAGACCACAGACCGTAAAAAAATAGGCCTGGCACACTATGAGCTTTGCAGCACGCCTGTGGTATTTTGTTCAGTTTGCTGTTTGGCACAGTGACGCATAAAACGTGCTCATAAAGTTGCTCTAAAATGCTGGCAGCATATTATATTTCATATTGGGTCATTGTAACGTGCTACTGTGGGTGTGTCCTTAGTTCTCTCCTGTACAAGTGGAGACCAGCAGATATTTTAATAAGCAGCTAAATGCTTAACAACAAGCCTTTTTTATTTATATGTTGTACTGGCTGAAAAAATAGATGAAACTCAATTCTCAGAGAAAGGACAGACGAACGTTTCCCAGTATGATTTGAGGAACGAGCGGAATGATTTTTTTAAAACGCACGATTTTTAAAAAGAAATGTTGCTCAAATGACATTTAGAGATGACTGTGTTGAGCTTCAGTTTGTGAGCCGGCAATACGGCAGGCTGAACTGTAAACTTTAAAGCACTGTTTCTCTCAGCCTGTCTGGTTTATCGGATGTCGTCCTCTGGTTCTTCTCTTTGGGGCCAAGCACCAACGGTGTGTAGGCATCTGTTGTAATTGTTAGAATTGTTCACTATTATTATTATTATTATTACTATTATAGTTTCTGTCATGGGAGTCTATGGTAGCCCATAAAACTATTTGGTGGATTTTTGTGAAATTTGGTAAATTGATAGAGGACAGTCCAATTTATCCAGACACCAAATTTGGGGTCAGTTCATACACCCCTCTAGCGCTACCAACAGTCCAAAGTTGATGTTAGATTTTTGCATAATTTTTTTATGGCTATGATCCGACCAAGTTAAACACACCTATCCCGTCAATATGTGCTAGACTAGATTTTGCGCCATTTTAAACATCTCCCGCTAGACCGTTGAAGGGATTTCAATTAAATTAGGCATGCATCATCTGTTGTTGATCTGGGGTAAAACAAGATTTTTCTTAGCAGTTTTGTATTTTTATTTTTTTCCCTGAAATGCAGAAACTATTCACAACACATTGAAATAGATAGTATTTCTCACAATGGAGGTCCATATATATTAAAACTCTGTTATAGATTCAGTACGTGGTGTTTGTATAATCCACTGCTGCATCTTAAACATGACCTTGATTGTCTTTAGCCTGGTTTCATTCTTGGGTCCACGTGCTTTACGGACATGGGCCGACTTATAAAGGGCAGTTGCATTTCCCATAGAGATAGTCGGACCATTGTGACGTACTCTGCAGCAGAAACGTCAGGGCCCGGAGCACAGTGGCAATACTTGGCTTACGCTGCAGGAGAAACGAACACAGCAGCAAGTCGAGCCGTGCCAATGCTCAGGGCACTTTTAACGACACTGAGCAATCCGGTTTGGCAGTCGCATTCGAAAGAAAATTAATACCTTACCGAGGGTGTGCACTGAGGCTGTTAAACACTCAGGGGAGATCCCTGGTCAAACCACACCTGCAGTGTCGTTTGCTACTTTAACACCGGAACAGCTGGCCGGCACCATTTCTTTGTGCGATGTCAGGCCGTTGCCCGTCAGCCCTTCTCGAGTCGTTCTTGAGAAAAGGGCGTCTCTCAGCTATTCTGACCTCTCTCCCCGCTTGCCGTCTGTTTCAGGAACGGGGACGTTCGGCCGGGTCTTCCTGGTGAAGGACAAGAAGGCCAGGGGATACTTCGCCCTGAAGGCCATGAAGATCCCGGACGTGATCCGGCTGAAGCAGGAGCAGCACGTCCACAACGAGAAGGCGGTGCTAATGGAGGTCTGCCACCCCTTCCTCATACGGCTGTGAGTGTGGGCCCCCCCGCCCTTCTCCCGTCTGGGTCCCTTTCGGCAGGGGCCCCCCAACAACCCACTTAATCAGTAAAGACCTTTATCGTGACCACTTATTAAGACATAGCCTGACATATGTTCAAAAACACAATTGAGATGGGGTTTTTAAACATAAACATGGGGTTTTCTCAACCCGGCTGCAAGCACGCTGTAACTAGTGAGGGGGCCTGGGCCTGTAACAGGTGCAGCGTTCCATTGGACTGCGGGAATAGCGTATTATAAGCTGCAACGTTATTTTCGTCTCCTGTACGTCGCCCCCCCCCTCCCCTGACCCACCAGCAGATCCTGACCCCCTGGGCTTGAGATTCCCTGACCCCCTGACCCCCTGACCTACAGCTGAGTTCACCCTTGGGTCCTCACCCGCCAGGGCTAGAGCTGGGTCCCCTCAGCTCGGACACAGGAGTCAATAGAACATAATGGCTAGATTTGCTGTGCAGTCACACACAGGCTAATATCAGTTGGAGACCCGGCTCTTAAGCTCGTGTCTATTTGCTGAGCGCCTCGCAGAGACCGCTCGTTCCTCTTTTGTCTCTGCTTTTTCGGCTCGCCTCCGCCCGTCCCTGTTCAGAGGTGTGGGGGAGACCTGCTCCATGGACTTCCTGGGGGGCCACAATCCATTGGTTATAGTCTAGAGCAGTGATTCTCGACCCTGGTCCTGGAGGGCCGCAGGGTATGCTGGTTTTTGTGCTTGTCTTAATATCCGCAACCAATTCGGACCCAAGAAACCGGGTGTGGTGAATTAACTGTGTTATTGGCTGCTTTAATTGATCAATTAAGTACAACGAAAGTAACAACGAAAACCAGCATACCCTGCGGCCCTCCAGGACCAGGATTGAGAAACACTGGTCTAGAGCAAGGGTTCTCAAACTTAGTCCAGGGGGCACCTGTGTGCACTGGTTTTTATCCCAACCACCCTCTTAAACCATATTTTGTAGAATAAATATCCCACTTCCAATCCATTTCACTTCCCAGCGCTTTTAATCAGTCAGATCAACTAATGCCTTAATTTACTGTTATGTAAAGTCTATCGAAATGATTCCTTTACAGGAGGGATTACATTTTTAATTGTGTAAATGACAGGTGAATCAAGGGCTAATATTTGCTTATAGCTTGGACACCTAGACGAAGCTGATGGCAGTAAGTGAAATCTGAACTGTGTTAAAGTAAGGAAAATAAATTTGTCGGTAAGCGAGTTTGAGAGCCCGGGTTTGAATCCGGAAGGTATGAGAGCAGGTGCTCACTGAGTGGGTGGAAATATAGACTGAGAGACTGAGATTTACTCAGCCTGAGAAAATCTTTAGCGTTGGTTTGGGGATCCACCGGTGAGACATGAGAACAGCTTACGTGGGTCAGGAGATGAATATGAATATGAATGAATATGACTATCTTACTTAAAGGGATAGTTTGGAATTTTGGACATAATGTCTCAATTACGACTTACCCATGATGTAGTTGATTGATGAAAACCATTTTCGGATAATTCCATGCTGTCCTCCTTTGGCGGTGGAGCGATACTTTACGTTACCTACGAATGTAGTGCCGGCACTGGTCGACTACAACAACAAAGAAGAGTAACAAGTTGCAATGGCCACGTTCGCTCCGCCGCCGTACTTCCACAGAGAATATTCGGTCAGCACAAAGTAAAGGATTCAACGATAGTTTGACTTCAGAAATTATGGTATAAACACTCAAAATAACCCCGATAGACTGTCATCGTATTTTATTTGCTTTGGGTGCACTGTGGAGTGTTTAAGTGCGTTTGGTAGTGGATGCTACCAGTTACCATAGAGTTGCGCTAGCATTAGCAATGTGTGTATGTCCAAAAGAAGGGACAGCATGGAATTAGCTGAAAATGGTTTCCATTAATCAACTACATCATGGGTAAGTCGTAATTGAGACATTATGTCCAAAATTCCGAATTATCCCTTTAACATCGTTATTCCCACCGGTCTAATTAAACACCGCTCTCATTCTGTGCCTTGCAGTCGTTTCAAAATGCGTTAAAAATATTTTGGTTACGTATGTGAACATATGTCACGGTACATTTTAATAAGGGATCGTCTACAGGAAGTGTACCTCCTCATTAAACCCTGATGTATTGGGCTACACCACATACAAAGAGCTTATCACAGTTTGTTTACGTTCACTTTCCGTTTTACCTTCTCCCATTCTGGGCCAGTTTAGTTCCACAGAGTTTACTTTCAAGTTGACGCCAAACTCAATCTAGCGCTATTGTTACACAAAGTTGCACAAAAAAAAGCGTCTTTTTCAAAAGCAAACCAGCCCTGTTGAACATAAAGGGCCTGATGTACTAAGACCTTTAGCATGCGCAAAAAACGTTTAGCGCACGCAAAACCAATAACGCGACTAATGATTGGTCCTGGTATTTGTTTTGCACCAATCGTTGGTGGTGTTATTAGTTTTGCGCGGGCTGAAAGGTTTTTGCACATGCTAAAGGTCTTAGTAAGTCAAGCCCTGAAGAGCGCTGATAACGGGAGTTGTGTTTGGGCCGCTCAGGTTTTGGACGCACCACGACGACCTGTTCCTCTACATGCTGATGGACTACGTGCCGGGGGGCGAGCTCTTCAGCTACCTGCGCAACAGGGGCCGGTTCAACAACGGCACGGGGCTCTTCTACTCGGCCGAGATCGTGTGCGCCATCGAGTACCTGCACTCCAAGGAGATCGTTTACAGGGACCTGAAGCCCGAGAACATCCTGCTGGACAGCGAGGGCCACATCAAGCTCACGGACTTCGGCTTCGCCAAAAAGCTGACGGACAGGTACGAGCGGCCCTCGCCTCTGAGTGAAAGCTCTCGCCGTTGTTAACGCCTGCTTATCTGAGGACAAGGGAGGGGGTAGCGAATGGGGGGGGTTTTTAGTGTCATTTGAGACGATGAAGAAAAGCTTTCTGCTGAAATGGTGCTTAGATTAGTAATTTCTCTATCGATATCCCGCTTGGCAAGCGCCGGAGAGCCCTGGCTGGCGATCAGCGTTATCGCAGGACGTGCTGAAACGAGAAGCCGTCGAGGTCGAGACGCCCACGGCAATGCTCGAGGACACGGAACCGCTCAAAAATCCTTACAGCCCCTCACTCCGACGAGGTACCCCGAAGAAACGTTAGAACGGAACCCGAGCTTTTGCCCCTCCGTCACTTTAAAGATAAAAAAAAAAAAAAGTTGTTGGGGGAATAAAACAAAACAACTAGTCAACATTCCAGTCTGGCTTTCAGAGGATAGCCCTTGGATATCATTATTTTTGAGAATGACTGTACAACCCTTGTGTAAGAAGGAAAAGTGTGGGGAGAACATAAATAAAACAAACCTTTTCTGAGGTATGCTCAGAAATCTGTAGACACTTATTTTTTAACGCGGAAAACAATCAGTCTGACCACCCTGTGGTGTAAACCCTGAATGTAAACATAATGGCTCACATTCATATTTCCCCCTGCGCTGCATTGGGAAAAATCCAGTTGCTGTAGATATCTCTCTCATGCGCAAGTGACCCACTTATATAAATGGAAGGAAAGGAAATTGCATCAAATGCAGTTGGAAGACAACAACTCAGACTTTAATGGTCCTTTGGCTGCAGTTTCAAGAAGGGGAAAAAAAAAAACACACCCATCTACAGTTGTGGGTTCACAGTGCCATCTAGTGGACATATTGTGAATGTCCCCCCCCAACTGGTCATGCGTGCTTATTTGTATTTTTGGGAGTAGGCTGTTTACAGTTATAAAGCTGTTGCTGGTGAAAGTGTTTACATTCACAGAAAGCCTCTGGCACACAAAATCTTGATCCGGAGCTTTAAAGGGTTAAAGGCTTTGCCAGGATGCCATTCCCCCAAGCGAGATCACTCGGAGAGATCGCTTTAGTAAACTCAGCCTTGTTATTATCTGAATTAGCAGCAGATCCTGCTCAAGGGTACGAGGGAAGGCTTGACCAAACAGGCGAATGGATCCTTTACAATGAGGGCTTTTTGTGTACTGAGAATCGCATTTGGATTGTTCGGTAGTAAAGAGCTGCTTGTTGTTCTTAACTGATGGAAGCAGAAATAGAAAGAGAGATAGAGAGAGAGAGGGAGAGAGGGGACTGCTCACAGAGACCCAAGAACAGCCGACACACCCACGGCTCTCGACTCTAAGCTGAGCGCTAACGGCGCTAACGATCGGCGAGTTGTGGGGGGGGGGTCTGGGACACCGGCGGCCGAAGGCTCGGAGTGATCACAGAGAGGACGGAGCCAGAGCAGCGGAGGCGGGCTCTGCGAATGCCGGAGGCGGGGATCCCGCAGGGGGGCGGCCTGTTTTTGCAGCGAACCCGGAGAGTCGGCCGTTCCGAAAGCACAAACCGCTCGCTCTGCCAAATTACTGTCGGTCCCCCTGCTGGTGGCTCTGATGCAGGTTTTAAAGGCGTCTCGTCTAAATCTGATTCTCTTGATACATCTCTATTGCAGACCAAAGAGAAACAACCAAAAAAAATATATATAAATGTTTGTCATGAATTATTTGCGATAAAAAGCCGACGCTTGGCAGAGAACTTGCCCGCCGTCCGTCCCGCTGGCGGTGTGCGCCAGGAGCCGCCGTCGCCACGGCAACGGTCGCGACAGACACTGCCGCCAATTAACGGAGTGCCCCCAGACCCAGCGTGGCGGCGGCAGGCTCGCGGAGCGTGTCCCAGCATGCCCCGCTACGCCCCTCTCTGAAGCGGAGTGTGAATCGTGGCGGGGAGCGGCGGCCGCTCGCGTCTGCGGAGAGGAGCCTCGTCGGAAATCACCGGCGGTTAAAGCCGCCGTATCGGCGGCGGCCAAAGTAATTAGGGTCGGCGCCTGCGTGGGCAGGTGCCTTTTGAAGGGTCGCTGTGTGGCTTAATGAGCTTTGAGTTCGGGGCCGAGCCACGCTGCGCTCCGTCTGCCCTCTGCAACCCCGGACCCGTATCTCACCACGGCGGTTATTCCGCAGCGAAAGGTCCCCGCGACGGACGGCTCGCGGTGACAGATGGCCGTGCTGTGACGGGCCTCCGCGGCGCGTGTGGAGCTTTGGATTTCCGTGGTAACGAGCGCTGCCCCATTGTGACGGGTGCCCTTTTCCCCCTTCGCAGGACCTGGACTCTCTGCGGGACGCCGGAGTATCTGGCCCCGGAGGTGATCCAGAGCAAAGGCCATGGCCGGGCCGTCGACTGGTGGGCCCTGGGGGTCCTGATCTTCGAGATGCTGGCTGGGTGAGCCGTCTCTCCTCCTACCACCTTTCCGCTTTCCCAGGTACCCGGCACGCCGGTGAGCAGTCGGCTGCCTGAGGAAGGTGAGATGAAGTGCAGAAAGCTGACTCGTATCAGCCCTCCCCCAGACTCAGTGTGTGCTGTCCTCATGTAGGGCCCTGAGGATGATCCAGATGACAGGAAAATTTCTGGGGAATGACACTCATAAGCACATCTTATACCGGCACAGCTTCTACTGCCATTCTGACTCACTCATCACTTCCACAGCGCAGGGAATCCCACGACAGCAAGAGGCTTTTAACAGCCCTAACAATACTGAACCCTCATAGGCAGCCCTAACTCTACTGAACCCTGACAGGCAGCCCTAACTGAACCCTCACAGGCAGCCCTAACTGAACCCTCACAGGCAGCCCTAACAATACTGAACCCTCATAGGCAGCCCTAACTCTACTGAACCCTCACAGGCAGCCCTAACTGAACCCTCACAGGCAGCCCTAACTCTACTGAACCCTGACAGGCAGCCCTAACTGAACCCTCACAGGCAGCCCTAACTCTACTGAACCCTGACAGGCAGCCCTAACTTACCCTGAATGCTCACAGGCAGCCCTAACTCTACTGAACCCTGAACCCTTACAGGCAGCCCTAACTTACCCTGAACGCTCACAGACAGCCCTAACACTACTGAACCCATGAACCCTCGCATACACTCCTAACTACTGAACCCTCACAGTCACCCCTAACTCTTCTGAACCCTAACTCGGCCGGAGTGATTCCCTCCTGCCAAGAGGGGAAGAAAATCCGTATCGCACTCCACCACAAATCCATGCTGTTTATTGCCTAGGTGATATTTGAAGCTCATCTTTACAGAACGTAGACGGAGCGCACAGAGTTAGATGTGAAACGGTGTGCCAGGGACAGGGAGCTCTAGTTGAAGCACCATAGCCCACAGAGAATTTCAGATGGGTCTCGTGGTAAGAGACGCAGTGTGGGTGCCTGTAC
This sequence comes from Synaphobranchus kaupii, assembly GCA_029718625.1. NCBI lineage: Eukaryota > Metazoa > Chordata > Actinopteri > Anguilliformes > Synaphobranchidae > Synaphobranchus > Synaphobranchus kaupii. Next base: position 62,710,255 of record CM056384.1, on the reverse strand, counting down.
TCGGGGGGGGGGGGGGTCTCTTCTGTTTTTGGCGTCTGCGGCAGGTGTTTTGTTCTTTTGATGTGCCTGGGAGCAAAGCTGCAGCAGCCTTCCCTGAGATGAACCTGCATGCATCACCCCCTCCGCTCTCTCTCTCTCATTCTCTCTCTCTCTCTCTCTCTCTCTCTCTCTCTCATTGTCTCTCTCTCTCTCTCTCTGTCTCTCTCTCTCTCTCGTTTTCTGATGCTCAGTTCTTTTCTCAAACTGACTCTCTTTATGATGCTCAGCACTCCTCTCTCTCTCTCTCTCTCTCTCTCGCTTGTTCCTTCTCCTGCCCTCACACAAAACCGTAAGCCTTCACAGACACTCCTAAATCTACTGACCCCTCACAGACACCCCTAACTCTACTGAACCCTGAACTCAGAACCCCTCTCTCACGCTCTCTCTCCCTCTCGTTCTTTCTGCTGCCCTCACACAAAACGCTGAACCCTCACAGACACCCCTAACTCTACTGAACCCTCACAGACACCCCTAACTCTACTGGACCCTCACAGACACCCCTAACTCTCTGCTGTGCTCACTCAAATTGTGTCTCTCCCTGGCTGTCGGCCGGCAGGCTTCAGGCAAGAACGTGTGCTCAGAATTAGAGCTCATCTCTGCCTCATCCGTGCTTCACTCTTAAATAAGCCGTACCTTGCATTCTGTGCATTCTTCTAATAATTAGGAATTTCTCCCCGTCAGTTTCCAAGTTTCCAGCGAGCCGGGGTAAGCCAGAGAGGCAGTTCGCTCTCGTTTCTGCGCTGGCCAGATGTCGCGGGCAGCGTTAGCGGTGTCTGTTTAGCAGCTGTCTCTGCGGAGGGTTTGCGAAAAGCAGCACGCCGTTCCCGTCACGCTCTCGGACCTCGCCGACGTGCCGCGCCTCCAAAACAAGGCGGGGCCAGCACCGGCCTCTCGGCCTCCGCAACCTCCACCGCTGACCAATAAACAAGCACCGTCATCAGCCGGCATCGACACGCTCAGGAAAAACATGTCGGATAAATAAACCCTGCCAAATGAGGTTTGTGGGCCAAAGCAAAGGCAGGTCACGTAAAACGAAGAAATTTTTGTGAACTGAAGTGCTCAGTCAGAATCACAGGTGCGATAAATTATGCACTAGCAACTGAAATGTAATCAACTAGCCAGTCAATAGGGATTAAAGACCTAGGAAAAGCCTTCATGGTATCACTGGTTTTGAGAGCTGATTCCAAATAAGAATTTCAAAATAATTTTTTTAAATTATTTATCAGGGAAGAGAGCGCATATGTTTTGGCCTTATTTCTGACTGACACAGCCAAACTCCAACACGCTGAAGCACGATTGGCCCTCCGTTCCCAGGCCTAACTGTTTTCCCCAAAGCTGCACCTTCCAGATCCTCATCGTCGTGCCGGAAGCTGGTGCAGCATCGCCACCAAGCGGCGTTCCTCCCGCCGACAGGCGGATTTCGACAGGCCGCTGAAATCCCAAAGTCGCACGAGGACTTCCCTGGGAATATCTTGCCGCTGGATATTTCGGCGGTTGCTTAATGCCTCGTGCATAATGGGCTCTCCGGTGTCTAGCGCGCATACCTCCTGTTCTATTTTTTGCACCAGACTGCGGAGTGGGATTTATAAAGAATGAGCGACTGCTGTCAGATCTGTTAAGATACTGTGGCTTTTCACGTTCGCAGTTTGTCAGAACAGAGTGAGCCCAACATCATTCAGGCCGTCAGTTTATTGTATTTTTTTGGTTTAGTTTGATTTTGTGTGTGTGTGTGTGTGTGTGTGTGTGTGTGTGTGTGTGTGTGTCTGTCTGTCTGTCTGTCTGTGTCTGTGTGGTTTCAAAGTGTGGTTATAATCTGTCCAAAACAATCAAATATACTGAATGCTACAATTTAGGGGAATGTAGAGCTGAGACACAATAGCAGCCAGTGTGGTGGGCATACACAATAATTAACTATAGTGAGGTCAGACAGGGTCAGGAGGGGAGAGGTGCCGCCGCTGTTGTGAACTCGCCACTAGGGGGCAGTAGACGGTAGAATAAATGCGACCCACCAGTGGTTTGAGGTGTCTGAGTCTGAAGCAGGTTGGTTTCTCGGTTGCACAAATCAGTTCTGAGCAGCGTTCCCCGTGCTGTGCGCCCCAGATTAGCTAAACGGACGCCATCGCGCCTCCACTGCCCGGCGCATGACTGATACCGCCATTATCAGGCAGTTAGAGGCGTACGGGCACCGTCAGCGTGTTCCAGTAGCAGGTCTACATCATTCGCGCCGCTGGTCTCTGTGATTGTGAAAAGAATTGTAGAGTTAGTGTATTTCCCTATAATTGTTTGAAGCGGTTATACCCGCCGTAAATTGTGTCCAAACCTAAAGTTTGCGCGTACAATAAATGATCTTTCCTCCAAATGGGCGCGGGATTCTCAGAAGGCTGCGCTTAGCAGGACGCCGGCGGTAATTGGTTTGGGAAAGAAGTGCTTGCTCAGGGAAACGCCGTGGTAGAGGATGGGCTCCCCCTGCTTCTCTTACGGTAGAGCTCAGCGTTCCTCCACCGTGCGCTCTGACGGACAGCAGCTTTACACCAGCCAGGCAGTTACAGACCCTAAGCAGTCTCCATCACATTTTTAATAGTTATGTACACTGCCTGGCCAAAACAAAAGTTGCACACTCTAATATTTTGTTGGACCGCCTTTAGCTTTGATTACGGCGAGCATTCTGCATGGCATTGTTTCGGCAACTTCACAGTTATTTCCGTCCAGAGTTGCATTCATTTTTGGCCGAGATCTTGTATTCATGATGGGAGAGTCGAACCACTTTGTAAAGTCTTCTCCAGCACATCACTCCATAAAGTCTTCTCCAGCACATCCCAAAGACTTTCAATGGGGCTAAGGTCAGGACTCTGGTAGCCCATTCATGTGTGAAAATGATTCCTCATTCTCCCTGAACCACTCTAATAATTTGAGCCCGATGAATCTTGGCATTGTCGTCCTGGAATATGCCCATTAATGGGATAACCTGGTCATTCAGTACATTCAGGAACTCAACTGACCAGGCAGTGTATTATCCATTTTGGAGATCTTCAAACGAGTTTTAAACAATGAAAGCCGCAATGTTCTTATACTGCCCCCTGCAGGACGCTTTGATGTTGGTCATTTTGGCTTTGATTTGGCTTTTGGGACCACTTGTTTGTGTAAGTAACATGGCATTTACATTTTTTTGCAGTGAAAGGGGTATTAATTTTGTGGCCTGCCAAACACAACTTCAACTGAATATCCTTACCGTACGGGAATAACGTGTCTTATGTTTAGGCATTTTAAATCCAAAGGAAATTTAGAAATTGTTCATGCATTTTAAGAATATATCTTCGTCTTTTTGGCTTACAATCTCTTTAAAAGAAAAGTGAAGGCGTATTCTTTAAAACTTAAATGGCGCACCACATTACAGTAAAGTTAGCCTAACCCAGTCCTGCCCGCCGATCTTTTGCACTAAGTGGCATGTTTGCCTTTTTGATTAAAACGAGCCCCATGAGCGCAGCGGTAAAAGCGCCAACTTTCAGTCAGTGCGGTTGCACACCGAGGATCAGGGGGTTCGCGCCCCCGGTCCTGCCAGATCCGAGTACGGCCGGTGCCTTGAGGGAGCGGCAATAGGTGGCCGCTCCCGGGGTGGGGGGAGGGACTCGGCCGGGGAGAATCGTCGTGCACAAGCGGCGCCGGGCGAGCTGGAATCGCCGTCTGGCGCTCAAGGAGTCCGGCTCCTCCTTCCTACTCCTGGGGTTGTGTAGCGGCGAATTCTCAAGCGGTTGCTAGACGGGGAATTGAATAGCATAGGGTACAATTGGCTACCAAAATGGGAGAAAACTGGAATATAAAAAATTTGAAAAACAAGCCCCATGGGGTATACAGTGTGTTCTGGGAGGCTGAAATGTCTGGCCAGTAGGGGCAGTGTTGAGCAACCATGAGATTGATTGTCAGTGTGTGGATTGCAGAGATCCAGCTGTGTAGTTAATATGCTGGTGGAGTTAATCAGCTTTTAATTAGCAGCGCTGCACTTTAACCACCCGTGTAGTTTGAAGCGTTTGTGTGTCTGCGTGGTAGCACTGAAGTGGTAATTGAGGTTGCAGAGAAAATGTGGAAACTTTGCTGGTTTCCTACCTGTAGTTAAACGCATGAACGCATCCATCATGGGTTTTTGTCTTGCTAACATGAAACAGGATCTGAGCCACAGGCCTCCGAGTTATTTTAACCAGGAACTACAGTGCGTCTATATATCCTTCCGTCACCTTTGACCCCTACAGCTGAGCGCTTGTCCGTCTGAGATGGTTGATTGCTTACAGATTGTCAAAATATGTTTTAAGTCAATATCTCTCTCGTAGCAATAACATGCGCAGTGTCACTGCCTCTGTACCAGGCCAGCCAAGAATGCTTTTGTGAAACGTATTATTTTGGCTCCGTTTAGCCTTCCTAGCTCTCTATGCAGGTCAAATTTGAGCTCTGGTAGCTGACCGGTCAGCTAATGGCTAGCTGTACAGATTGTGTGACCAGCAAGCACAGTTGTCGTGGCGACGGGGGTAATTGCAGCGTGGCACCTTGACTTTGAGTACAGCAGCAGTGTCAGCCTCTCCCCTCGGGATTTGGAGTCATTACCCATGAGGCCCGGGCCCCCCACCCCCCTGCTCCGCGGAGGCACACTGCTGACTCTGACCTGCGTCCCAGCGGGCCGGGTGAGACTGGGGTCACATCCCCTTCCATACCCCACCCCTGTGTGTACCTTTCACAGGGCCTGAGGGTCGCTCTAACCCCTCTCCGCCAAAACGTGGGCCATGTGTGGAGGGGGAGGGGGCGGGGGGGCAGGGGGGGTGTTATCGTTGGCCTGCCCTGCCGCTCGGCAAACGCTGAAACGGGAAGGAAGCACGGCCTTCCACGGTTTGCTCTGCGGCGCAAGCAAATAGGATGTCGCGCCCAGGGACGGGCGCCCCTTCTGCACCCGCGTGAGAACTATCAAACCCCGAGGCTCAGTAGCCCTCTCCCCGAAACGCGCTCGTGTGAAAGTACACCTCGGCGTGTTTGAGCCGCCGCTTGCCGGGCCGCAGAACGCACGCCACCAAAACCCCCCCCCCCCCCCCGCTCGATAGACTCCGCAGTACATCGTGTAGCTTTGTGTAGCTTCGTGTAGCTTTGCCCTGGCCTACACTGCAGCCAATAGGACAGGCCCCGTCTACCTGCAGGACTTAATCCAGAACTATTTTCCTGCTCGACCACTTCGCTCTTCTACAGCAGGGCGACTCGCACTTCCCTTGCCTTGACTGATATACTAATCTAGGACCTTTTCTCATGGTACTTGTTCCCTGTGTTTTCTTGTCTAACTCTTTGTTATAGTTTATAATAGTATTTAGAATATAATTATAGTATAGATGATTTACCCACAGCTTACTGTGAACTACATTCAATGTTCATTACTAGGGATAGCTGCTACGTTATGGGAAGGATGTGCTTTGTCTAATCTGTTCTGTAGTTACTTCGATGACCTTCCTGTATGCACTTATTGTACGTCGCTTTGGATGAAAGCGTCTGCTAAATGACTGTAATATAATGCTCCTCTGCTGCTTCTGTTTCTCTTCCCGTCTCGTATGGCCTGCTCCCCCTCGGCGGGTGAGCGACACCACGCGGCGTGCGTCGCGATGGGGGCTGTCTGTCGGCCCCGAGGGCTGGTGCAGCGGATCCTTGAGCCCCGGATAAGGATATTTACAGCGTCCTGCCTCCTCGGATGCTCACCCGTAAATCTGGAGCCCTTTGAAGTGTCCACCCTCAAAGTGATCGCCCTCTGTTCCTGCGGTCTCAACCATCGAGGGAGGCACTCAGGAGCCAAAACAAATGTTCCTTTGAGTCCGCGGGTCTCCCCGGCTTTACGATCGCATGCTTATTTAGCCAAAGGTCTCGTGCTTTCCTTTAGGGGGGAAAAATAAATAAAAATGTAACAAGGGCTTCCGAAAAAGACCTTTCCATAGATCTGTGAAGCAACACGAATACTCAGCGACAGTCACCAACCCCTACCCCCCCCCCCCCCCCACCCCGTGTAGCGTAACGGGATCTGCGCTGGGTTACCGGCAAGACCCGAAAGAGACCGGCTTCAGAGCGCTCGACCGCCAGGCACTGGCGGAATGTTCCGCCCGCCCGTAACCCGGCAACCGACGGGCTTGCCGCTCCTCTTACTAACGTGACAAAGATTTGCTTTCAGCTTTTCGGGAGCCTTTTCATTTTATGGGCCTATTTTGTTCCTAATGGTAGGGAAGCCGTGTGAGCGAGCAGCTGTTATTTCCCTGTCTCCTGGCTGCTTTGAGTGGAATCTTGGCCATGCCTCAGATGTTACATAAACCCCGGGCCACGCTTGCGTAACGCCAAAAGCGCCATTACCCCCATCTGTTACGAGCCGCCCTACGGCGGCCCGTTAACTGTTACCAGGGCAACCTCGCCTCTAGTACCCGTTGTCGTCATCCAGCACGGGAGAGTAGCGGGTGCCCAGACTGCGCGGGTTGGTAAGATGGCTATGCTGGGGGGCGGGCCAGGCGCTTACAGTAGGATCCCAGAGACTCCTGTGCCAGCACCCGTGCCTCCCCCCTTTAAATTGCGACCTCAGTTGCCCCCCCCCCCTCCCCACCACACACACACACACACACAAAACACAAAATAAAGGGGGTTGGGACTTCACTGTTCTTTCAAGTTCACATTTTAGCCTGTCCTGCTTTGCCCATTGAAATACTGTTACCTTCAGTGCATTCAGCTCATGGAGCTAATTACATAATTGCGTATGCGCCTTTTTCAATTACACGTTTATTTTACTTGTTCAGCGCAGTGCTAGAACTTCTGATGATATTTTCACACACCTTTGGAATGTTGAGTACTGGCAATGTTCCCGGCACGACCGCAGAATGTCGTGACATTTTAACAATTCTCCGCACATCTCCCGTCTGCCAGTGTCCACATACGAAGTTGTCTGGGGTGTATGAAATGTGTATTTTGTGTCCCTTATTTAAAATTCTTAAAAACATGAAACGCAAAACCAGTGTGTGTTTTTAGCGTATTACCTTGTGTTTGCCAGGAGTAATGTATGCCTTTGCAGAGCTCTCATCTGTCTATGGAGGAGAGATTTATTTCTCCAAAGTTTAAGTTTGGAGTGACTAAGGACATACAGAAAACCCATTTCCTTTCTCCCAAGTTTCAAATGGACTTGTTCTGCAGGCAAATTGCAAACTATTATCTTAAATTATGCCTGATTAAAAAAAAAATATATATAATAATAATTAGAATTTTTAAAAAGTATATTGAGGTACGTCCAGCATTTTAAATCCCTCGGAATGACAGGTTTCTGACACTTATGTAGCTAGATTAGCTCTCATTTTCGGCAAGCGCCCTTCATCAGGCATGCCCGCATTCAGCGATATTTTAACTTCCTCGAGAGCGGATTTGCTCAACGGTAAAAAAAGAAAACCAGTATTTGCTATGTCTGTAGCACATTGGCTAAATGTGTGTGTTTTTTCTTTTTTTTTTAAACTCTAGTTCATTGTAATCAACTCAACTAGCAAGCACCAACATCAACACGTGCCATTTTTATACGTCCACTCGAGGGCGCGGTAGGTGAAGAAATAAATCCAATGCGATGGACAACTGGACTGCCATGTAAACAATCCAGTTAACCAGCCATCTTACCTACATATTGGGGATTCAAAAGGTATCTTTCTTGATTAAATAAACTTAATTGATCGTGAGCTGAAAAAAATCGTGAGCTGCTTTATGCACTGAAGGAGCCGCCGATATTCGGCTGCTCTTTTTTGGCAGTCCTTTCTCATCTAAAAGAGGTTAAAACAAAATAAAAACTACTGGTCACGTCTACATGTTTATTGGCTTAAAAGGTAGCCTATCATTTTGTGTCAATCTAATAAATATAAGTTCAATAGTATGTGCCCGAATAATATTGGTATCGTATGTGGATCACAAAAATGTCTGTTTTCGGCCCGATAACAGGGTTTGGTACGCTATATGGTCAAACCAGAGCCGTCCGCAGACTCTCGTAATCCCGCGGTTCGATGCGTTACATGACCCCAGGTAATGGTTTGTCCAGTCCTGGCTGGGGCTGGGAAATCGCTGGGCGTTTGCGTCCCTGTGGGTACGTTGGACGCCGGCTTCCGAGCAAGTTAGAGGAAGGAAAGGTCAGGGAGCATGTGCGTGAGGAGGGGAGGTCTGAGGGGGAAGTGTGGAACGAAGGCACAGGTCACAGGTCACAGGTAGGGGAGATGTGAGATGTGTGTGTGTGTGTGTGGGGGTGACCAGAATGGTACCTCAGTGCCTCTTGGCGTCCTGCGTGCTTGTAATTACCTTACAGCACGTTGTCATAAAGCTGTCTCTCCTTCAGGGATATTTGAAAGGGGACTTGTTTTTAAGCCCTCTTCACAGATTCCTCTGCAAGCCAGTCTTTTGCCGCTGACGGCACTCCAAACGGCGTTTGGTGAAAGCCGGGGATCCGGGATCTGGCCCCCGCGCTCAAAAAGCGCTTTGTGCGATTGAGCCGTTTTCTGTTCTGAGTCCTTCCGCAGCACACAGACACAAAATGCGCTAAAGCCGTTCTAATCTCTCTTCTGATGGGATGATGAATCACTTGTTCTTTTTTTAAAATCTTTTTTCCCTCCTTCCAGGTATCCGCCGTTTTTTGATGACAATCCATTTGGCATCTATCAGAAGATCCTCGCTGGAAAACTTGACTTCCCTCGCCATCTGGATTTCTACGTCAAGTAAGGAGACCTGGACCGCCGGAGACTTAAGACTGCTTTTGTTTTGAGAAAGCACTTTGTCCAAAGCTCACACCCTATTAGGCTGCTGATTATTGTTTCTGTAATTATTTAATTATTCCACCCCAAGGCGCGATTGTATGCGTCATTCAGATAGGTCCTCTGAGAGCGGCGGTATCACCGGTGCCCCTATCTGACTCTGTTGTGATGATTTTTCCATGCACAAATCCCACGTGGTCCGTTGCCTTAACATGACCCCGCGGAAACAGAGAGTGTTTGTGTGCGAGCGCTCGGGGGCCGGACATTCAGAAGCTAACGCTACATTCCTGGCCCAACACTATATCACTTTGACTTAGTCATGAAAGACAGCATTGACTTATTTTCCCTGCTTTCGCACGTCCTTCATACCAACCCTTTAATATTCACGAAACCTTGAGAATTTGTCCCGTCGTCTATTGATTTCTCGTATTGATTTTAAGGCGGCGTGCCGATGAACAATCTACGGCAGGGTCAGGGGTCAAATTCATTCACTATTCAGTCGATACGCAAAATGAATTGAAATTTGGTTCTTGAATTAAAAAATACCTCGTGTCCTTTTGACGATTTTTCAATTCACAAACTGAATTTCAATTATTTTTTTGTGAACTGACTGACCTGGAAATGGGATTGACCCATAACCCTGCTTAACAGGCACGCCGGTTATTGGGCGTTTTTGTTATTTTGTCGAAACGGTGGCACAGACCTCCTCTGTTACGGTCTGATCCGCGCGGGACAGGCAAGCCTGCTGCAGATCTTCTCTCGCAGGAGGGAGAAGCGCGAGCGTGAGCTCACGGCGCATTCAGCCGCTTCGCACCCGTCCTCCGAGCGCCACGCCCACGGCCGGAGACGGAGGAATGCGCGCAGATTACAGGCCTCGGCGGCGAATCGGGGACCGTGTCGGGAGCGCCCCAGAGGTTAAGACGCCGGCGGCCCTGGCGTTTACGAGCCAGACGTGCGCTCGTATATATTACGGCGGAGAGAGATTGCGGCGGCTGAAAGGACTCCCGTTCTGAGGGAATCCCCGCCGTAAATAACCCAGGGAGAGTTCTGACAGGCAGAGCGACGGCGGCCATTACAGCGCCTCTCCCGTCAGGTGAACTCATGCCAGGTTGTCAGACGGAGACGAGCCAATTCATATTTCCCCCTATGGGTCGGCTTTTTATTTATCTGTGTCTCGTAGGCGTGTGCTTTGCAGATTTACACACACTATATTATATTTTGTGGATATTTACTAAAGCACTGTAGGGTCAGGGTAAAGGTTTTTCTCACCGGCGGTACAGCAGCGCTTCACCCAGTGTACAAACCTGCTACGGCTATGTCACATACCGTACAATGTAGCAACAGGCTTTGGTGTACATGGCTCATCCCATGTAGAGTGGTAATAGAGAGTCTTTTGAGCGGCGTTTATACGCCCAGCGCACAAATGGGGTGGGGCGCTGTTCCACGAGGCAGAAAAGAAGGGAAGGTCATTAGCAGGCCGTCGCCGTCGAGCAGAGCTGGCCTGGTGGGGTAAGAGGTCTAACAGGCACAAGCAGACGGCGGTTTAAACCCCCGCCCTGCGCTGTGATAGAGCCAGAGCCTCCCAGCATCGACACGGCTGCATGTTGTTGAAGAGCTGCCCTAGCCTGCATCTTTCATGCGCTCTGCTCTGTGAGAAGTGCGTTCAGCGAGCCGCACTTTGAGGCTTCCTTCATTAAGTGCAAAGCCAACAACGCCGCTCCAATCTCACTCTACTCGCTTGCTTTGAAGGCAAATTAAGTTGCTAAGCGCACAATCCTGTAGGAGCTGTCGTAGCGTAATGCCGCAGTGGCTCCCCAGCAGAATGCTGACTCTCTGTGTTTAGAGGCCAGACTCTATAGGATTACGCAGCCATCTGGAGAGCAGAAGGAGCCCGCAGAAGGGACCGCGTTGTGTACGGAGGTTGCCGAAGGAGGGGCCTGGGGGCCTGATGCCGTAACCGCGGTGATAAATATGTAAAACGGCAGTTTTCATATGGTGGCCTCTCCAGCCCGTCAGCCGCGCGCGGTGACAGCGGTTTGGCGCGGGCGCTCAGGTTCGGCAGTGCCGTCTGAACGCCCGTGCGATCGGCCGCCTCTCTCCGTGTTACCATGGAGATGAAACAGAGGCCCACGTCTAAAGAGTGAGCCGAGGCCTCTCTCCGAACTTGTGAGCGGGGGCTCGACTGCCCCGCGGGACGGGTGGCGAAACGCGTCCGAAACGTGTCGGCGACAAGCGTCGCACGTCTCCCGCCACAGCGGATGATGATGATGATGATGATGGTGGTGATGATGATGCACGTTTGCACTGTGTGTACTCCAGAAGAAGGAAATATTAATGCTCCTGCTGAACAGTTGAACTGCGTTAGGGGAACTCTGAATAGCACTTACATTATACATTATAGGGATTTAGCAGACGCTCTTATCCAGAACGACTTACACAACTTTTTAGCTTTTTAAAAAAAAATTTTTTTACATATTATCCATTTAGACAGCTGGATATATACTGAAGCGATTCAGGTTAAGTACCTTGCTCAAGGGTACAACGGCAGTGTCCAACCTGGGAATCGAACCTGCAACCTTTCGGTTACAAGGCCAGTTCCTTATACTACACTGCCGCCCTATTATACTATACTATTATACTATTATACTACACTTGCGGGTGGATGCGCCTGTAGTCTGATATGAAAAGGCCGTCCGCTGAGTGCACACTTGCTTTCTCAGATAAAACCTTTACAATAATACTACAATGACCCAGTAATGGATATAAAAAAATGTAGTTTGATGAAATGCAGCCTTTCTGATGGAGTGTTTTTATGTTTAAGAACAAGCACAGCCTGCATTTAGCCTGAATAGCCTGTACTCATCCTTGAATATTATATTTATCCTTATATATACATATCATGTGACAGTAGGGTGAAATATGAACATGAAAAAAATGACAAGAACAGGCCGTTCAGGCCATCTAGGTTTGTCATTTACCTAGAGAGTACATAGACGCCCGTTTGGCAGGATGTAAAACTTTCCGCACTCTGTCTCCCCAGAGACCTCATCAAGAAGTTCCTGGTCATCGACAGGGCGAGGAGGCTGGGGAATATGAAGGTGAGCGAAGGAGAGGGGGGCGGACTTTTATTACATTTCCTTGTGTCGTTTTTGCACGGGTCCTGGACAGCTGCTGAAATGGAGTCTTTTCTCCCACGGCCCGTTTGTCTGGGCTGTTCCTCTGGTGGTCTGGAGGCATAAGGCTTAATCCATTTTAATCCTTCCCACTCCATGGAAGGGGCAGTAGTAAAAAAAAAACAAGCGACTGCAACACCAAACATTAGGCTAATTTGACCACGGTGGTATGTCTAGGTTTGTGTTCCCTGTAGTTTAGTAGAAAGAACCCCCCCCTCCCCTTAGACTGCTGTCTCTCAGTAGAAACCTGTTGTTTTCCGAAGGCTTTTATTGGCTTTAGGAGGTGAGGCCTGCTTCCACAGGCCCGGGGAGGAGAGGTCTGGCGTTCTCTGCCGCCTGCCGCCGTTAACGAGCTCCAGAGTACAGTTAACCTTTCGGAGGAGAGCGTGCGTCCTCCCTGTGTTTTCACAGAGTGGAGATCACAAACCTCACCACCGGAGGTGTTTCACACCGCCTGTGTGCACTTAAAGCACAGCCGCTTCAGAAATATACTGCCTTTTTTTTCTTCTTCTTCTTCTGTTCTTTGTTTTTTTTTAAATTATTTTTGTTCCGTAAGCACTTCCCAGAAGCGGCCTTGGGCAGAGCGCCCCATTAGAAAGCTGTTCCAGGGACCTCAGGTCAGAGGTCACAAGATTCTCATCTGCCACAGGGTAGTGTCTGCAAGGGGACTTCAGGGAAAAACACGAGACCAGTGTGTAGGAATTTTCTGTGTGTGCTTGTGTGTGTTATATTCCAGTCCAGTTCTTTATTTGACATTTGCGCTGTTCTATTTTAAAAATGTGTCTTCCATTCACACAATGGTGCAATTCTTGCAACAACAAAAAAATGTGCGCTACATTGGTTGTATCTGTTTTATTATGCATGCCTAATGCATTTAAATATTTTATTTTCTTAAAGCTGTGGTGAAAAACATTGGATAAAAGTGTAACAGCAGAGGTTTTATCGGCCAGTTTTCACTTTATATCTTTTTGATTTGATTTTCTTATTGTGCGTTTGTGGTTCTTGTAAGCGCCATGATTTTGGCTCCTGTACAGAACCTGCCATGTAGAATTTAGAAGGTCTTACAAATTGAGTGACAGCCATTCCAAACAGCCCTTTGGGTGGCATTAAAGGGCAACTGTACATCATTAAAGTGGAAATATGTCATTGCCAGACTCCAGGCACCATTCTTCACCACTAGTTTTAATGAATGTATTGCAGATTACATTGATGTTGGTTAACAGTAAAAAATGTGTTATTCTAATCTCTTTTGTGGGGGGGTTTTTTTCCTGGATAATTTTTTGAATATGAACGCCAGGGTATTGTATTGGTCGGGCCAGTAATCATAAACTAGTGTGCATTGTTCTTTATCCATTTTATTAGATTTTTTGAGATGCAGATTATTGGCCAAGTGATTCTGCAGACAAAAATTGGACATTTTTTGCTACAAGTGTTTGATCCCATTTTGAAATGAATTTGAAATAATTCATAATACAGTATATAAATGTATTGTGTAAAAAGGCCCCTTGAAGATGGAGTAGGCAACTTTATTTTTATTTTTTTAAAGATATCAGGAACGGTCATGCTTGGTAGCAATCATAGAAAGAGCTGCTGTGGGAGAAATCCAGCACTATGCACTGTGTTTATACCCTCTAAAACCAGGGATACAGGCCAAATTCTTGTTTTCAAAACAACGTGGCTCCTGATGTGAACCAATCGAAGAGAACCAATCAATAATGAAATTGATTTTCACGTTCACATAATAGTACAGTGTTGAGAGACTTTCAACTGCTCCTGTCTGCATCGCCAAATTTTTGTTGTTTTGGCTTTGTATTCCAAAACATTGGAAATGGAACAGTAACTATAACAGTGACATATCGGGTGAACCGTGTAGCAGTTGTAGCTGTTTTTATACATAGCCCCCCCCCCCCCCCCCCCATTTTAGGGGACACAAAGTAATTGGACAAATTGTACAAGGGTTTCTTCTCCTGACTTATTTTTCCATAGAGTTCAATAGGAAAATGAGTGAGGAAAAACAACCCTTAAAGTGATCCATCCATATATACTGCATATCTGGCAGCTGAGTGATGCTGGTTTGAGGCTTGTTTGATACCTTAGAGCCTTGAAGACTTACAGCCATTTAGACAACCATGTGTTCCATACTGTTCCAGCATAATTTACAGCTAAATGTAGTCCCACCCCTCAATTCCTATAGAGATCCATTCAAATGCAGAGAGGTAATAGTAACTCTTGTAAGAGTATCAGAAAATAAGATATCAAGAGTCTTTTGATGTTGTTGGGTCACATACATCAGGAAGTCATGGCATGCAAAGGATATGTAACCAAATATTAAAAATGTAAATGCACAGTCAATTTAGTGTATGTAAACTTCTGACCCACTGGAATTGTGATATAGTGAATTCAAAGTGAAATAATCTGTCTGTAAACAATTATTGGAAAAATGACTTGTGTCATGCACACAGTAGATGTCCTAACTGACTTACCACTATCGTTTGCTAACATCTGTGGAGTGCTTAAAAATAGATTTTAATGACTTCAACCTAAGTGTATGTAAACTTCCGACTTCAACTGTAATTCAGCTAGCCATCACTGTCAATTTTAGTGTTTGATTAACTCTGGATTGCTGAAAGATTAGCTGTTCTTTTTATTTTCTGATTTATCAGTTATGAAAGCCAGAAAAATGGTCCTGTTGTAAGCGACCAGCAGAGTATCGAATTGGGGGATAGGCGTAAGTGTAACGTTAAATAGGCATAAGTGTAACGTTAAGTCTGGGATGGCAGGTAGCCTTGTTCCACAATTTACATGTTTTAAAATGTATTTCGCTAACATTAGCTATTGTGAACCATCAGGTATCATTTGATAGCTAACTTTAGACTAGAGAACTTACCAAAACAATCACGAGCTACTGGACTTGGTGACCAATTGGAAAATGCTTTGTGTTATTGGTAAACTACAACAAAAAAGATTAATTTGTTTTACCTGGACTCTTGGAGCTGATATTTTTAGTGTTATGCCACTGAGCTAAGGCTGTGACACCAGTCTGTAATCCTGCAAGAGCAGCTAGAAACATTGATGCATGTTTATGAGGGAGAAGCAGTGGAGTGGGGGTGTGTCTATCTGTGGGCAGGGCCAACGGACGGGTGTTAAGACTTTCAAAATGTTTTCAGAACATATAGCGACCGTTGAGAAAGCTGCCTACTCCAGCTTTAAGTCAATTCAGTGCAGTGTTCTTTTTTGTTTTTAGTTTTTTTTCTGTGCAGTCCAATTGCAGCGTTGTTTGCGCACTTTCAGTTTCTGGAAGGGTTGTACAGTTGCAGTGCAGTTTCCTTAGCCTTGATAAGGACTGCGGTTGAAGGGGGATGCAGAATCCAGTCATTTCTCCTATCCCAATCGTACGCCCAGTTCAGGTACAGCGGACGAGACGTGACGAATGAAGATTTAATTACATTTAATGTTAAGAGAGTGAGTACAGACCAGTCCGCACAATAACTACAGCTAAAAACAGTGATTATGAAGCGTTTGAGCAGATCCATTTCCTCTCTTAACTCCACTTAACCCCAGCAGACGTTAGCACACGTTCTAAGTCTTGGTACTTCCCACTGAAAGCATTGGAAGGACTAAAAATGTTAATGGACTGATGAGTTTGGCATCATGTGGTACTGTTTTCCCATGATAATGCGTCTCTTAGCACGCAGCAAGAAGTGCAGCAGAGATGCGCTGTTGTGCGCCTAAAGCAGTGTCCATTAATCCCAACGGCAGCACTCTGGGGAGAGAGGGCTATCAGAGACTGAATCCAGATAATCCAAATAATTCATTTTGAGTCGTCAGATGTAAACCCCCCCCCCCCCCCCCCCCCGATCCTCTTCGGTTCACCCGTCTGGTTCTACCCGCTAGGCGGACCGCCGCGGTCCTCGATTCAACAGCCTTGTGCAGATTTTTTTTTTTTCCAAGAGCTGTGTGATTGAGGAGGCTAGCGGAGCGCGGAGGAGGCGGAGCAGGCTGTTCTGCTCTGGAGGCCGGGTCAGTGGAGCACAGCAGAGCTGCGTATTTAACTGTTCTGTACTGAGGGGCTGGCTGTTCTGTACTGAGGGGCTGGCTCTTCTGAGGGGCTGTTGTGTACCGAGGGGCTGTTGTGTACAGAGGGGCTGTTGTGTACCGAGGGGCTGTTGTGTACCGAGGGGCTGTTGTGTGCAGAGGGGCTGTTGTGTGCAGAGGGGCTGTTGTGTGCAGAGGGGCTGTTGTGTGCAGAGGGGCTGTTGTGTGCAGAGGGGCTGTTGTGTGCAGAGGGGCTGTTGTGTGCAGAGGGGCTGTTGTGTGCAGTGGGGCTGTTGTGTGCAGAGGGGCTGTTGTGTGCAGAGGGGCTGTTGTGTGCAGAGGGGCTGTTGTGTGCAGAGGGGCTGTTGTGTGCAGAGGGGCTGTTGTGTGCAGAGGGGCTGTTGTGTGCAGAGGGGCTGTTGTGTGCAGAGGGGCTGTTGTGTACCGATGGGCTGTTGTGTGCAGAGGGGCTGTTGTGTGCAGAGGGGCTGCTCTGTGCAGAAGGTCTGTTGTGTACTGAGGGCCTTTTAAGTACAGAGAGGCTGCTCTGGGCCGCAGTCCCTGGCTGGGACCCTCCTGACAGCATTAAGCTTGAGGGCAGAGGCCCATCGTAAGCATTTGTTTTGAATTAGTGGGGCGCATTAAGAGGCTTTCGCAAAGGTGGCCCTGCTCCCTGGACAGTCCTCTCCCCAGGAGTTCCGGAACTTGTACGGCCTTTCGGGTCACCCCCCCGCCCCCCACCCCCGTGCCTGCTCAGCCTCCCCCATCCCCGCAGGGGGCGCCCCCCGCGCCCACGGCGAGCGTCCACAGTAACGCAAGAGAATGTCAAGGGCGGGCCAGAGCCACGGCCTGCCAAAAATCAATGTCCACTCGATGGGGATTTGCTGGTATCAGGAAGGCTTATTGTTTTCCCAAGTACCCCCCGGTCTGACTGGCTGCTTTGTTTTCACACTAATGTGCTGTGTGTTAAGAGCAGCGAGACCGCCGTGTTTTACCGCTCTTATAATGACTGTAATTTGTAATCCCAGCGGCGCGGTTTCTCCTTGGTGTCAGCGTGCCAAGGCTCTCCAGCCCAGCTAGCGGAGAGCTGGCTAATCAGGGGCCAAGCTGTTTTAATTCGGCATCCCTCATTCCGACAGGGGAGACCACGGGCTGCCGTTTCAGGGTGCCGGGAGGAGGGGGGGGTACGCCAAGCTCTGCAGATCACTGATCACAGGGTCCGGCCGTTTGGAGCGCTGGACTGGAGCGCCACGTTTGCTCTCCAGCCAGAACAAGGTTTTGTGGAAAGGTTGAAAATTGTCGAGCTCTAGTAGCGTAATTCTTATGAGCGCTGGATGTTTTGTTCTGCGTCCACATACTTACCCCTCCAGCTGTGATGGGTACACCTCAGGGTAATGCCTGTTCTAGCAGAAATAAAACAAAACGGCATTGATTTGAAACTGTATGTTGACTTATGGAACCTGTGCTTTAGAGTGTAATAATGTGCTATAGTTTAACCTGTGTCTCTCTGTGATTACTTATTTTGTGTCTTACTGTGCAAACTTTCTTACACAATCAGCTCAGCCCTCTTAGTCTGAGGCTCCCTGGAGATTTTCCTTTATATAGAAGTCTCCTGTTCTAACCTATAATGCTGAGTTGTTGAGTAGGCGTGTGATTTCAGGATTCAGAATTTCTGGAAGCAGAGATTAGTACTCAGGTCTTTTCGCCATGGTTTCACTTACTGAGATCAGGGGTCTTGTAGGGCTGTTTAAACCAGTCCCTGTACCCGAGTCTGTGGTGGATCTCATTAGACCAGGGGGTTAAAAATCAATCCCCGACAGGGACGTGCACGTGCCAGTGGTGGGGGGTTATGACCTTCAAGCGCTAAAGCAAGGGAACAAGAACCATCGAGGGAGGCTGGCTAGTTCCTCGTGGTTTCGGTCAGGCCCTCTCCTCTGAAAACAGGCAGGCAGCCTCCGGGCTCCGTGGAAGTCTCGTAAGGGGAACAAAGGGGAAGGCGTTCCTCGCGACCTAGCCACCCATGAAAACGTCTCCCGTTCCGGTCCGAGAGAGGAACAGCTCTCCTTTTGTTAAGCCCCCGGACTGACCTTCAGAGGACCGTCTGGTATTGATATCGCGGTCATGTCCTCGCACGAGGAATCCGGCCCATTCCACTATTTTTTCTGAGGTAAATGTTACAGCGAGAAAAGTCGTAAGATGTTACAAACCTCGCACAAGTTAAAATGCGAGGGGACGAGCGACGTAAGACCCGTCCTCAAACGGACAGGTGTCAGACGGGGGAAGGTCGGCGCTTTGATGAGGGGGTACGGCGTACCGCCGTGGGCGAGTAGGGTAGCGTCAGGGAACGCGGCGGCGTCGTCATCGACGACGCAAACGAATCCAAAGGCACCAACATCGACGCCATTCTCTTTCAGAACGGAGCGGACGACGTGAAAAAGCACCGGTGGTTCAAGTCCGTCGACTGGGACGGCGTGCCCCACAGGAAGCTTAAGGTGAGTGCCGGCAGAGCCCTACTGCTGCCCCCCGCGCAGGAAGAAGCTCTCGCCATTAACCGCCGGGGGCCAGGAGGCGTGCGTTACCACCGCCGTTAAAAACGAACCAGCTCTCCGTGTCTCTCTCTGTATGCTACCGTTGCTGGACATGGGTTTACATTGGAAACACGGCCTTGTTTCTTTTGGCTGGGCTCAGCCATTAAGTCCTTTTATTTGTGCACCACGGTAGAACTGTTTGATAAGCAGCCGCTCATGGGTTTTATTTCACCCCTAATGGTGATCCCCCATTACAATACTTTATACTGTAGTAGGGAATCAAATTTCCTCTTTATTGTCCCCAGTACCCCCCTTAAACTGTATCAACTTAATGCAAAATTCACAGATTTAAGTGACTACGCTTTGGATAAGTACCTTATCCAATTAAAGCTACTGGCGAACATTAAACAAATTTATATCCACACACACGTACGTACACACACACACACACACACACACTCCTGGGCTATGGGGTTAAATCTCAGTTGGGACAGTTTTTGTCCCCTTGGTATTTTTCCTCAGTCTCTTCTTTAATTGGCTCGGTGGAGGAGCCAATCAGACGAGAGCATTTGGAATAATGCAGCGGTTTTACCAGACACCGGTAATGAAATGGAAAGTGGTCACATGGATCGTTGTCGAAAAGTTGGATTAGTTTAGCAGAGGTAATTAATATAACTATCTGAAGTAGGGGTTGTGACAGGATACTGGTATAATGGTATACCATGATATTGAAATATGAAATATGATCATGTCATAAAAAAAGCACATTCTTCACATTCTTTAAAAAATATTCCAGCCCATGGACAAATTATTTGTTTCTTAGTTTTTTGTCTCATGCTATTCCTTGTTGTTTGGAAAAATTGGTAAATTCTATAGAAAATATAATATATTTGCCATGTAGGGCCAGATGTGAATATCCCGCGCTGACAGGTGATGAGTGCAGGCTCTCTCTCTTATACCGCATGCTTTACCTGTTCCGTTCCCGCTCTTACCACCAGCCTCCTATAGTTCCCAAAGTGTCTCACGAGGGGGACACGTCCAACTTTGATGCTTACCCCGAAGATGACTGGAAGAAGGAGCCTCCTGTGCCCGCTAAGGACTTGGAGATATTCAAGAATTTCTGAGGAGGCTTGGGAAGCAAGCCTCTGGTAAGTAAGAGGGTCTCCGATTGGTCAATAAGGAGGTTGAGACCAAATGAAGAACACTGACATCAGGAAGTAAACTCAAACGTTGTTTTCACTCTGTGCCTCACTCTCACACCATCCATGATCACTCTCTCCCCATGGCCTGTGCAGGACAACTCGCTCTGCCTTCTGTAAACTGTGTGAGAGAATTTGTGCTGGCCCTCTTGTCCTCTGACGGTTCTTGTCTTTGCACTGAGATGGCAGTTGCATTGGGGACGGAAAGTATTCGGGCAGTGACACAATTTTTGTTGTTTTGGCTCTGTACTCTGTACAAATTAAATTTTCTGGAGTACAGATCCAAAACAACAATTGTGTCACTGCCCGAATAGTTTCTGTCCCCGCTGTGTGCGTTTTCATTCATGTCATCTGAAAAGGGTTTTTTTTTTTCCATCTATGAAAATGCATTTCAAATGGGCTTCTGGTTAGAATCATAGCCCATGCATGTGGTTTTGTCTCCATCGCAAGATTGTTTGAGGCTTAAAAATTGGGTCTGATCCAGTAATAATTTTTGTCCTTGAAATTTTGAGTATGCTTGATTTAAAATGCTAGACCGATTTGATTTAATACTAGTCACGCCCTGTTGGCTTACATATGGATTAGTGCAAGGCTTGTTCCGGGGAAGAAAAAAAAAAAAAAAAATCCAATAAATATTTTATGTTGGTTTTAAAAGGAGTTGTGACTTCTGTTTTTGATTTTGTTTCTTTTTATTTCCACAGTCGCAGAGCATCCTACGGATGAACGAGTGAGGAGTATTCTGCCCGTCTTGTGCTTCCGAGTCTATTTACATTATGCAAGCATCCTCCTGAATGATCCCACTGGAAACTAAAGACCTTTCTGCTTTTACTGCGTGTGAAAGCACAATAATCAGGTCTTTTCTTTAGTACCTTGTTGAAAAAAAAAAAAAAAATGCTTACATGACTTTTTTGCAGATGATTTCACTCACTGTTGGATTTAAAAATTTAACGTTACCTCTGAGATCGCTTTGAACTTTATGACGGTATGTATATACTGGGGGAGGGGGGGTGGTATGTAAGTCCGCAGAAGCTGGCCTAACTCTTAATTGTTGGTACTTGAACTTTTGTAGGAGAGGGAATGTTTACCAGCACAAAGAGCCTTTGTGCTTTGCGCTAAATCAAAGGCAGACCCGTGCGAAAACAGGGTGTCGAATCGTTGTGACGACGGTCCCGTCGGAGATGCTGTACTCGACGGCTGCGCACATCGTTCGCGTCGGTCGAGGTCAGGTTTCGGAGATTTGCAATGAAAGGTGGCCTTACGTCATACAAGAGTGTGTGTTAAAGAGGCTACAAGCAAGCAAGCAAGAATAAAGAAACCGAAAGGTACACTTGACAATACACAAGTCATAAAGTCATAAAGGCTATATATAGATGACGTGTGGACAGTCATATAAAAGAGAGAAAAAAAAGTTACAAAAAAAAAAAAAACCTTTTCTGGGAGTATGTGATATCCAGTTCTTCCTTTTTTTATTTATTGTTATAATTTGACTTGCACTTACCGGCAGTACCTCCGGTTCAGTGCCGTGTTTACTGTATCTGTAACCGTTTAGCTGAATTGTATCTTTAGGCTTTCGGTTCTTTAGGTTTATTAAGGCTATCAATGACTAATTATAAATAATGAGGCTCAGTAAACAGCCAAGCAGGTGTTACTCATTTATAAAGCAGAGGCCATCAAAGGACCCTTTCGGAGGATCAAGGTGAAGATGCTTCCCGCTGCTCGTGTCTCATTACCAATGAAAGAGGCTTTAAAACCTCCGTACCAGGACAAGCACAACTCCACTCATGCGCAGGCTTGCTTTATCCTTCGGTCAAATCATCAACACCATAGATATCTCTTCCTCATCTACACCATAGATATCTCTTCCTTTTTTTCTAAAACATTTTTTTTATTTTTTGGAGTGAAATATTTTGATGAAATTAAGCAAATGTATTCAGGTGCTCCCATTTTCTTTTTGTTCGACCTTGTCTATTCTGTAACGCGAGGTTGTTTTATTTATATTTAATTTAAAAAAAGAACAAAAAACATTCTTTGTACTGAATTCTTTGTTGATATGAACCATGAGGACATTTTTATATCCACTTTTACCAATGCCTTATTTTTTAGTTATTTTATTATTTTAATTGTTTTCATTTCTTATTAAATTATGTTGTGTGACACATTCAGTATTGATCACTTATGACTGTTAGGAAAATGGCCTGACAATAGCATTAAAACGTATCCTCTAAAAGGGGTGTTGCCATTCCTGGTCTCCTGTTTTTTTGAAACCAAAAAAATGGAAAATACCGCAGCTTTGTAAAAGCGGGGATCTCATCTAAAGGAGTTTCTGCTTATATGTATCCCTTTAAATTATGTTGATTGTAACGGCACAATAGTGCATTTTAATGTGTATTACATAAGGCTGTATGCTTTCTTGTTCCAGGAGTTGTAAACTATATTCTTGTACATGTTTTCATCATAATTAGTGCTGTGCAGTGCTGTATGTTGTAAGAACTTTAATTATTGATAAAAACATGTGAAGTCCCTGCAGGGCCTTTAAACGCTCAGTATCGTATTGACCCGCCACTCAACTTCATTTCTCATCCAATTAACAACACAGAGGCCCTGAGCTGGAGCCATCATTTCCAAAAAAAAAAAGGCCTTTCCTTTATAGTTAACTGGAGTTTGTGGTCATTTTTGCACTGGGTTTTACTCGTTTGCCAAAGGAAATTAAGTGCATACCTCCCTGAGCTGTCTTTTGTAGTTCTCTCCCCAATGCCCTTTTTATACACTTCCGGGTCACTTATAGGATGGCAGTGCAGTCGCAAAGAAGCTACTATAGTACCTTTGAGCAATTTTCCTGCCATAATATGCTTTAATAAGTGTGCGTGCGTGCGTGCGCGCGGTTACATTTGTATAAATGGATAGTATGAAAGTAGCATTAAAAAAATACGAAATTTATAACGGCTGTGAAAGTCTGTGGAAAAATGGATCAGTGAAGCAAATGATGCAGTCCAGCTTCCATCCTGGACTGTAAGCGGAAGCTGTATCCATGCTGAGTCTCAGTGGCCGCTGGCCACTCCTCTGCACCAACGTGCCTTAATTATATTTACTCCCATAAGGGCTGCCTCCTAACCACAGTTTCCCGCCTAAATGTATAGTAAAAAAGAAATGGGCACCAGAGGAGGTATGACCCCAGCCCCTTCCTTGTACTAAAGACCCCAATACTGTTTTATGAAGTGTTCGTCTTTAAAGCTCAGTGTGATGTTTATTTGGCATTTTCCATGGATTATCATACAACTGTTGCTCTTTTTTACAGTGGCACTGTTGTGTTCAGTAATATGTGCAAAAAAAAAACAAAATAAGCACCATGTAAGATGGTTAAATCAAGCATGCTTTTCAATCCTATTTTTGATACAATGTTGAGCACAGAATTTCTATCATGCCCTAGAGATCCATCAGATAAATTGCTAATCTCTAATCTATAATCTGTTTCTCAGTGTTGACTAAAGCCTAGATTGTATCTTAATGCCGGTGGGCTTTTTCTTTGACATTGATGAGTGGATTTAAGTTAGTAAGTTTTGTGGTTTCGCAGTCGTTTTCAAGCAGAAGTAGAATTTTTGCTCCAACCGCTAAGAGATGGCTGTCCCGAAATTCGAATCACAGAATTTCACAGAAGGCCAAAATGGCATGTTCTGGTTCGTTAGGACAAATTGTGTTTTCTGTGCCTGTCATGCTGTCATGAAAATTCTGTAATTTCAGTTGTTAACTTCGGCTATTCGGAAAATAACTTGAAAGGAAAACAAATCGAAATAAAACGCAACAAAACCCCCAAGTACAGTGCTCACAGATGACGCTAAAGCTCAGAGTAGTTGCATCGAACCCAAAGACAGTTATGCTGATATTTAAGGCAGACTTGTGGGGCAACACGTGCAATCTATTTAATAGCTCAAAAGCTGTCGGCTGAAATTGAAGCACTTTCTGTGATATTCAATAATACTACACTTATATGCACAGCAGTAGGCATGTTGCTAGCTGGCTTTCAGGGACTTTTCTCCTGGAAAACCTTCAGTGAACCTGGTGTTTGTGCAAGTGCAAATTTTCAGCAAGGATTTAGTTGGAAGGAATTTGCGAGCGCTGGGTGCGTTTGAAAGTCGCTGTGTTGAAAGGCCCCTGCAGTTCGTCCTTGAGTGCTCGCCTCTGCTTATTGTTAGTTGTTAACATCTGCAGTTTGAAAACGTTTCCCTCTGTGCGCAGCCTGTCAATGGAGGACTTTTGACTTTTGAAACATGCAGAGTCATGTGAGGTAAGGACATTTTGACGATCTTGAGATCGCAAAGCCTCCAATGCGCTGGGCTACTGCATTTGAGCTCACCCGCTGATATCTAGGCTGTGTCCGAATCAGAGCCCTATCTACTGCGCCCTGCCTCCTGCGTACAGTGCACTGGCCGAAGTTTAATATGCACCATTTAGCAGTCCGCAAAAAATATCCGCCATACTATTTTCCAACCGCACTGTGGAAGTGTCGTAAGCAGGTCCTTAGACGTCCCACCAGTGTTGCCGTATCTGCGGTTTTACAGCTAAATCAGGATACTTTCAAAGTGCAGTCACGGGTAAAAATGACGGGGGAAAAAAAAAAGTCGTAAAGCACGCACTTATGTTAAAAAAAACTAAGCTTCACGTCATATTTATGTGACCAAAATGCTTGTGTACTTCTTGAAAAGTGTGCTCCCAAATGTACTCTGCGAAACCCCGGAAGTAAGTGTGTCATCCGGGTGTTTGAAGTATACTGTAATTTGAAAAATGTTCGCGTACTCTACAACTTTCTCGCCCTATCTACTCACCAAGCCTACTCAACACTGGATGAGTGCTGATTCGGACACGGCCCCAGTCTCCACCATGCCAATGCTCACTGTGACCAGCAGTAGGCAATTATTTTTCCTTTAACCAGGTAGGTCAACAGAACATTTGGATCTGTTTTGCAGTGGTTGCTTGAGGAATCGTTAGGGAATGAAAGGGATTTGGTAGCCAATAGAGATATAGGGGTTGATTAAGTGGTCAGATGTGGATAGGTCAGTTATTGTGGGGATTTTACCGGGACACCGGGGTTGACCTACCGTTTTCGAAAATTGCCGTGGGACCGCAACGATCACATCGAGTCAGGACCTCGGTTTAACATCCCGTCTCAACAACCGCACAGTGACCTCTGTGCTGGGGAATTGGATTTCTATTTGATCCAGAAAAGAGATTGTACACTCCTGGCACTCCAACATCTTTTCCGGCAGCCACTGTTTTCCCAGGAGGCGTCTCTTCCACATAGTGGCTGAGCCCACACCTGATTAGCTTCAGCACCGACACAAGAATGGTACAGGCTAATATGGTTGCAATTAGACATATTGATGTGCACTTCTTTACCTGGTCTATTTCGCCAGCTTGCTTAATGTCTCACTAATTACCCAATTCACCATTACTCTGGTACAGGGGTCCTCAATCTTATCCAGTAAGGGCCGATGTGGGAGCAGGCTTTTGTTTCGACCAAGCAGTGACACACCTGATTCTACTAATCAAGATCCTTAGCAAAGAATCTAGTGGTTGATTAGTAGTGTGTTACTGCTTGGTTGGAACAAAGACCTGCAGCCTTTTCTTGATGACATGTAAAGTGTTGCCCACAGTCAAAAAGTATTATGAAGTTTTTATTGCAGGTGCATATTGCAGGGCCAAATGCAATCTGCACACTGCAAAATATGAAGCTAAATTCTTGCTACAATTAATAATCAACTACGGTGCTCAGCTGAATCAATTATTTTTTTATCTCAAAGGCAACCAATCAGTGTCGTGACTACATTTCCATTTTAGCTCTTATCCGGAGTGACTTAAAATTAGTGCACAAACAAACTGCAACGGACACTCAAGGTTCTGTACAGTCTCAATGTAACTGGGAATCTGGTGAGTACATTAATTAGTAACAGTTGGTAAAAACTGGATGAAAGCTTGTTGCTGAAATGGGTGTCTGACAGACGGCCATTAAAAAAAATCCATTGAACACTAGTTCATTATTTTTTTGCTAGACCTCATCTGTTGCAGTGTGTGGACAGCATCTTATTAGTTTTTTTTTGTTTGTTTGTTTTAATACCTCGCTGGCTTTGGGGCTTCAAGCTCAATCCTTCCCAGGGTTCTGTGCTGGTTTATCTGTAAAAAGTGTAATATTGAACAGTGATTTCTAGGTGTGGTCAGTGAGAGAGAGGAGGGGTGCTTCCCAATGCTGGAAAAATGCACCCTCCCTTCCTCCTCTACTCCATGCCCCGGAAACGGATCTTTGTGTTTTAATCTAATGTCGCTGATTACATCTTAATTACGTATTATGGTTACATATTAATTAATGTCTCGACGCAAACCGCAATGTCAGGTACATTGTGTACTGTACATGCAAATACTTCAGACAGTTTTGCATACTTCCAGGTAGGAGAGGAGTGGTAGTGGGGGAGTGAAGAATATTGGGGCGCAGCCATAGAGTGGGTGGGATTGTCTTCATTTCATTGGACACCAATGCTGGCTCTCTAATCAAGCCGTCTGCAGGCTTCCTGCATGATGCTCGTCCGATACAGCAGCCTCACAGGTGCAATACGGGGTGAAACCGAGTCTGTGTGCTATTGTGGGGATTGTGCATTTGTGTACTCCTGGATTGACGGATGCTGGAGGCAGGAGATTTGCCAATTTGCATTGTTGGGCCATTCAAATTTGGAGAATAAAGATTTTTTTAATAAATACATTTTTTTTAAATAAAGATTGGTTCCAGAAAATTGTTCCACAGAAGAGGAAGAAAGGAAAAGGTCTAAACCAGGGCTAACAGATTGCCTCTTCAATTCTGGCCTCTTTCTTGACAGCTGGGCCACAAACCTTTGTTTCGGCCTCTTGGCTTTAATTGCCCTTTTGGCTTCTGATTGGTGTGTTTTTACCTATGGACGGACCCACATTCTGTTGTAACAAAACAAACAGCGTGCCTCTAGCCATTTTTTCATCTTCTGGTGTGTGGGGCGGCAGTGTAGTATAATGGTTAAGGAACAGGACTTGTAACCCAAAGGTTGCAGGGTCGATTCCCAGGTAGTACAACTGCCGTTGTACCCTCAAGGTACTTAACCTGATTTGCTTCAGTATATATCCAGCTGTAATGTGGAGCCCATTATAATGACATTTAAGTCTGATTACGGAAGTTATGTTTCAGGCCACAATTAAAGCAAAAGGCAGCAAAGCCACGCTGTGGCCAGTGTAGTCGACTTGCGCTTATTTCTAATACACTTCATTGTATGATAACAACCAGCCTGGTGAGGTAGCTCCTTTGAATGGAGCTAGTTTAATTTTATTATTCATTACGTGTAAAAGGTAGCATCTATTTTTGCAGACATTGTTGTATGCATGTAAACATAGCCAGAGATTCATGTTACCTTCAAGACCCTGGTTGGTATTTGAAAAAGATATGAAAATAAATTCCACTGCTGGGCTCCATTTCTAAAGAGTCACTTCATTGGCAACCTTTTCGATTTTGGAGATCGCATGCGATTCAAAATGACATGCAATGTACCTTTGCTGCATTCCATATCTAATACAGCCCGTAGGCCTACTTGGTTCATATATGCCATATTATATTTGGAATTCAATGTAATCTTCTCTTGTATTTCATAGGATAATTTAATAATACCTCTCAAAGAAATAAGTCAGGAATAGAATATTTAGGGACAGTTCACCCAAATTGCATAATGTCCGCCGGGTGGTAAATTAACTGTGTACAGATAATTTATCAATATAAATCCATTACAAGCAATGGAATATTACTGACAGAGTAATCAATTGTAATCCATATAATTATGTCAATAATTATAATTGGCATAATTTATATAGAAAAATTCAGCTTCAAAAACGTTGAAACTTGTATTATGGTTTTACATTTTTTAAAATAGCTGCAATTGTTTATTATATAATATAATGAAATATCCCAAAGTCTGGCCTTTTTTAGTTCTGCTTGGTTTCTTGTGACATCACATCTGGCTTCAGAAAGCTGGAAACCGTGATCTAAACTCAATTTAGACCAGGAAGGAGCTCAATTTCTCTTTCACTTTCCTTATTTTAACAGAAATAATGACCCCCATAATAGTTTGTGTACCTCTTCATTGGAAACAACTATTTTGTCTGGTGTGTGCATGCATGCGTGCTTTGTCAGAACACAATTTCCCAGACCTCTTAAAACAAGCACCGTCAACAGCACAGTTTCAACAGTCAGAGACAACTTTTTTTTAATTGTAAGGAAAGATTTCTGTTTTTAACGTCTAATTGCGTGTGCGTAGCGTAAATATAGTTATAGTATAATAGTCCTTGTGCATTTCAATTATTTAAATTAACTATATTTGTGTATTTTTAGAAATGCACAGCTAAATTTGAAAATGTATTTTCTATGCTCAAGTAAAGTTTACTTGACTGTTAAACCAATAGGCAGCACCCTGTCTCTGCTGGGTTAACCATTCTTTCTGTCTGTATAACCCAGCACAGGGACCTCGCTCCTAGCCCATCTGAGCGGACCCTGAATGTGTGCGATAGGGCAGATCGCTGTGGAGTGAAGTCACTCTAAATTGAGTTTCTAAGAGTCTGCAACTGATGAAAGGAAGCCCACCTGTCAGAGGAGGGGAATTGTCAAGGGGCCCATTGTATCATGTGACTGTAAGGCTAGTTCTGTGACATCACACTTGGGTTCTGACAGGTGATGAAAGGGCCTCTCTGGGAGGCTCTTTAGAAGTATGGAATTCTAAAGAGTCCCCCCCCCCCCACCCACCCACCCTGGAATAACTGATTGGTAAGTGATGACTGACATTTAAGTAGTGATCATGTGGCATGTGACTTTTGATTTCCTTTTTTTTCCTGGGGGAAAGTGCTCTTTTATGTAGCTTTTTTTTGTTGTTGCTTGCAGGATTGACCTAGTATAATTATAGGATTGGTTGGAATTATATGAGATCCTGTCTGCAGCCGCCTTTGTACTGTAGCTCAACCATGGAAGAGTTCCTCCGTCCAATCACCGTGTGCTTTGTCCTTACTGTGGAGGAAAAACGTCGAAGCAAACGCTCATAAAGATTATTCCTGGAACTCCAGGATTCATCCTCTTTGTGGTTAAACTGAGGTTGGGGTCTCTACGCACCATAGAATTAAGAGCTCCTGATGCAGCCTCATCCCTCTTTGTGGCCTGGTCCAAACCACTGCTTATTTCCTAATACAGACCTCTGTGTTTGGACAGGATGCATTAGTCTTCAGGGGTATCGAATGACACATTTTTTTTTCCCCTGCTAAGTACTTTTCCGGTGACGTCCAGTCTGTCATTGAAACCTCTTGACCATCCAAGAAATTAGCACATGCTACGCTGGTAACCCCACGCCCCTCTTCTAATTTATCAATGAAGGCGAGAGCGTGCGGCCAACGGCTCCTGGACAGAATATTAAACCCTGATGAGTCACAGCTCTTAATGGAGAGGCCAGGAGGCTGTGATGTATTTCCCCCCCGGTTCATAACGCCGTCAAAGATAGCACGTGCCGGACGAGAGGCAGAAATGGAATGGGAGGAGCAGAGCTTTCGCTGTGGGCGGAGCTTCCTCCTGTTTCGCCGGCTTCTGCCGCACATTGCCGTAAAAGTACTGCCCCTGGAGAGGTGCTCTGTGACATCCGCGGCCTCGACAAAGCTCTTCGGCCTCCCTGTAAAGTGCTTTGGTTTTACACCTCCTTTCTATAAAAAAATGTATCTTGGTGCTCCTTTTCTATGTCATTAACACATTGATCCGAGCTTCTTATTTTTTAACAACCACAAGCACAGGTATATTCCCTCTACGTTTTTAAGCGGTTTACGGTTGTACAGGTCCGTTATTCTTTTGAGACAGATGTAGTACCACAGCGCAATTATAATAATTTTTTTTTTGGAAAATGCTGCTTTCCCATTGATCAGTGGCACAAGGTAAACTAGTATTCCATGCAGTATGGTTACTGGCGTGGGGATGCATCTGAGTAAAAGGCTGTTAAGGCTGATGGTGCCCTCCCTGTGATTTATGGCGGTTTGGATGTTGTTTTAGACGGCTTCGCCATCGGCGCAGAGCGTAAAAACACATCTGATTTATATTTTTCTACATTCATTTAAAACAGGGCCTGGGTTTTTTTTTTTTTTTGGAAAAGGCCCTAGAGTAGCTCCCTCGCTTTGATACATTTGTAATGTATCCACCTGCGTCCGCTCCGGGGTTGGCACGCTTCCCGCTGTGAGACGGCTTGTCCGCCACTTCTCGCCGCTCGGCGGAAACAGGTCCGTTTTTTAACGTGTCAAATGACCCAAGAGGTGCCCCTCTCATTTCAGGGGATTTAAACCCATGGAGGATTGCAGACCATCGGCAAAGTAAAACCTTGCTGCTATATGCTCCTCGCAGGATGGATAGCCTTTCCCTTATGGAAATGTAATATACTGCAGTATATTTCTAAATATATTGTGAAGATAATTTTGATATATTTACAATATACTGCAGTATATTCTTTTTCCATAAGGGTTATGCGTGGCTCAGTGCCAGTGTGTGTAGAGACTGGTAGGATGCAAAGATGGAAGATACAAAACTTTCTGCGGATAAAAACAAGCTCTTCCTCTGCTGCCATGACCCCCTTTTGACTGGAACATGCATGGAAATGATGCAGACATCTTTTTTTACTGCATATAGGGAACAGCCTGAGGTATTGAGACAGCAGATTGAAAAACATTCAGTGTTACATTATCAACGCAATTCGTTATATTTTGGATGTAGTTTAGCATGTTATATGGAAGGGGCTCACAGTTGATAGTAATGGCCATTTCTAGTCATTTGCATATGCAATTGCATTGTTAGCCACTTGTAGAATGTCCTATATTATATTTATAAAATACTGGAAGGCCGAAGTCCCATGTGGATTGATTCTGCTATAAGAGCTGCAGCTGGTGTTGACAAAAGTACACGTTTGATTTAATTGGAGGTCATGTAGTTCTCACACAGAATCAGTCTGAAGACACAAAGAAAATGGAAAATACAGCCAGATGTGTGGACTCATACTGTTCAATTGCATAAAACTCCATCCCATAAGATAAGGCGATTTAATGATTAACACACAATTCTTCCGTGGTTTTATATTTTTCATTGTCTTGACCTTGACTGTAGTCAAGAATTCGCACTGAAAGACATTCTTTTTTTAATAAGCAATAAAACAAGCTCATTTGAAATCGCTTCGTGGTTCCACATGAAGTGGAATTTCACTTGAAGTAACTCAAAAAGTAGTTTGCACAGCGACGCTATGCCTCCAGAGATTGTACTAGTCTATATTAGCCAATTATTCATCAAAAAAATTTGTTTAATTTTGGTTGGAACTATTCCTATGAACATGCAACCTGAGACCGCTGCGCTAGAGGAAAGATGTACCGGCATGATACAGATTACAGAAACTGATATTTATGTCTATAATTGTGAAAAAATGGTCTAAACCTCATCTGTTCTGTCTTAATGTAAAGTCACTGCACTGGCTGCTTTGGGGTTACTATGTGTATTTTCTTGCTGTAGACAAATGAATGCCCCCATACCAGCCATTGTAAAGTTGGCTGGTCATCATAAACTTCTGAGGTATA
Source organism: Synaphobranchus kaupii (assembly GCA_029718625.1). Lineage (NCBI taxonomy): Eukaryota > Metazoa > Chordata > Actinopteri > Anguilliformes > Synaphobranchidae > Synaphobranchus > Synaphobranchus kaupii. The sequence continues at coordinate 62,678,879 of CM056384.1, read as the reverse complement.
TAAAATATCCTTAGTCACACAAAAATTGTCTGAGCTAATCAAAAACATACACTAACACTGGAATAATATCAAAGAAAGCCCCCAAAAAGTTAACTATGCCATTAACAACTTTTTTTTAAATATATATACTGACGTAGCTATGTCAGTGCGAACTGTCGTCTGTCATGACCTCACTTTAAATTCCACTAAGCTCGCCAATCAGTGAGCTTGTTTTCCCCAGATCTCCTATCTGTGTGTCAGCCCAGCCCTGCTTCACTGCTGCCATTTCATTTGGAAAGGCTAGTGGGTGAAGTAACCACTGGCTAATGTTTGACCATGGAACTGTAGACATGAGACTATACCCCAGAAAATGCAGTGCCAGTTGATGACAGCGGGCCCATTTGAGTCTGTATCCATGGCAAACAGCTAGCTGCCAATGCTAGTGAATCAACCAATGTGCAGGGACTAAGATTATTCACTAAACCAGCTATAAGAGTTAGCCCCCCGCCTCAGTGCTATGTTAATTACAGGGCACCGTACACTCTCTGGACATTAGGGGAATTAAATACAGAGGGGAAAAAGCGGTTAAAATCCTTGGGCCTACTCCAAAATAATAATTTTTTTGGGGTTACTTATTTTTCAGACCCATGACTGGAGGCTATTAAATCATATGCTAATTGTTAGCTGGTCTCTCAGAAGGATGTCCAATATAGTCATTTTAAGATGTTGACTGGAGTGGTTAGCGATGTGGTCCTAATGTGTCATCAGTGCCTGTAATTAAATTGTTCTGTGACTTGTTTGAGGTCAGATTTGAAACTTGACAGTTTAATACAATGTATATATATATATTTTATAAACAAATGAGACCATTTTTAATTTGCTGAAAGTTAAGACCCAGTTTTTCATTTCATTCTGCTACTGTTTCTAAGTGTTCCTCCCTTTTAAATTTAGCTGCGGATTAAATTTTTTCAGCACTATAGAATCTATGCCAAACACCTAAATGAGAAAAAACTGGACTTGGACAGTATCACACACCTGCATTTTGTACTCTGCAGTTTTATAATCTATTTGCATAAGTGGTGAATAAAGATGAATTGTTAATTTCACAGTCACGGGTGTGTGGTTTGCTGACCCAGCACACAGGCCTGGATTCAATCAACAGCAGTTACCAAAATTAGCCAATGCCTGCATTTATTTTAAAATCAAATTTAACAACAGAATTGTTTCAGGAATCCTGGGTTCATAAAGCAGCATAGCAAATGGTAATTTAATTGATTATTGTGCTCTGATACCTCTCCAGGAAACTTTCATTTTGTACGACCTTAATGTGAACACTTATTCAATCAGGTATTTCAACACTGGGGCCCCTTCTCATATAAGCCTGGACACCCCTGATTGGAAGTACCATTCTACCGTGCGTCTGTCTGAATAGCATTGGATACGTTGGGACGCTCATTATAAGGGTGTTACTGTCTTAATTAGAGAAATGCGCGCACAGCCTGGAGGCTAGGATCAGAAGACAAGCGTCCGTCTGGGTGGTGCGAATGGCTCGTCACTTGCATAATGATGCCATAGTGGGTGGCCACTTAGTTCCACTGAACCCAGCTTCCAATACACACAACTGAAGGGTCCTCGTTTAGAACACGGTTATGCTAACGCGGGGAATTCTGCGTATTACACACTCATGACGCAAGTCGGCGGTGGAGCGCACACTTTTCTCTGATGGGGGCAGGCTTGTCTGATTTATGCTTTTACTACCATTAAATAGAACGTTCAACATGCAATGTCAGTAAATCCAGTAGGCTGCTTTTGTTTTAAACAAAGCTTCAAAATGTTTGCAATCGTTTCATGCTAAAATGTATTAAGTGATGCGGGGCTAGTTGAAGATGTATGTATTCATTTTGTTTGCTGGCATCTCATTTAATGGAAGCCCTTTTCAGCCCCAATCAGACAGCAGTACAAAGGCTTGTGTGCAGTAGTTATGATAGCAGCTTGAAGGCAAGCTATTATTCACCATTGTTTATTGTTCATTTGCTCTGGTGGTTTTCTTTGATCTACAATATGGCAAGGCTGTTTTTCCCCATCGTTCATTTACACTTCTTTTGTTTGTAATATTTCTCGCAAACTTCCTCAATTAAAACGAATGCACATGTCACTGAAAGGAGCTTTCTGTCAACACACATAATACGACCAGCACAAGCCGTTTCGCAGACACCTGTTTCTGATTACCGTAAACTGGAGAATGCCAGAGTTCTTGCTACTTTGCCTCTGTGTATGCTCATAATCTAGGGTGTGTTAAGAAATGTGTGTGCGACAGAGAGAGAGAGAGAGATTAGAATATATTTTTGTATGATCATTCAATAAATCTATCTGGCTACAATGCCTGTTATTAAGATTTTTGTGAAGCAACTTTGAAACGATGCATCAAAATGCATGGTAGAGCAGATGATGTAGAAGCTACAGCAGTGTGATCTGTCTGCAATTCATCACACAGCATAGACATCAATCCAGTTACATGTAACTCATTTTGTGCGCTATCTGATAAGTGCACAAATGGCTGATCCGTATCTACTCCTCACCTACATCTTTTCTTTTATTTTGTGTATTATTTTATATGTTCTTTCCCTCGCCACTGTCCTTAATCTAATAAAACTGTATCACGTCATGTCCACTTTCATAGCAGTTGACTTTTAGTGAAGTGGAAGACGGTTTAACTTGATACAGCATATCAACATCAGTTTAATTTGCTTTGATTTAAGAACCATGGGAGTCGATGAAAGTGAATGTTGAATATTTATCTGTTGAGGTGTATAACGTGGCTTATCAAGTTTCTCAAATCCAATGAATAGCAAGGCAGCAGGTCAAGTCCAAAATAATGACCAGTCTTCAGATTCTGTTCAGGTGGATCAACACTTACGTCCCTCAGAATTAACGGTTTGTTAGTACGTAGCTCATGGATTTAGAAACCTTAGGACCTCTCCATTCTATCCAGTAAAGACTTGTTGTTCTCAACATAGCAAAACACCTAAGCTGGTGTGTAAACTTTATCAAATTATATGGGCGTGTTTAATCACGGAAAGTTAAGCTTAGTTGGTACTTCCACAGAATGTCAGTCAAACACATACCATTCTCGAAGTTGGCATAATTAGGGCTTAATACAAGAAACAGTCAGTGGCAATCTTCGTATATTGAACAATCAACTTCATGTTCTTTCACTGCAGTTTTGGCAGTTGGCTATATTTGCCATCGGGGCCAACATCCAAATGAATGTCAGGTGGTTTATTGGGGTGAAGCACAAACCTGCCAAGGCAATGAGAAAGCAATGTCTTAGTTAAGGGAATAATGGCCTTCTGGCTATTAAGGGTTGGAAGAATTGAGAACTTCATTAGCCAGAGGTGCTACTGGAGAGTGGTGAAAGTGACATTTTGATTTCCTCAACAGAACTGTGCTTGTTTTACTGATATTTTGTCTTTTTTTCATGTCAAAAGAGAGCAATGAATTATGCTTTATGTTAGTTTCCAACAATTCATAATGAGTAAAGAACTGACTAAATGTAATGTGTAAAAATGAAAGGACACATTTGCTGCCAACCACTATTCGAGTACCTGTCAGCAAATATATATCTTTATAGACTGTTAGATATAAGGATGTCCACTCCACATCTGGCACTATACTCCATGGTTTTACATATACAGTATATGAAACAACTTCCCGTTTTACATTCTTGGCGATGAACTTCCGGGAGTATTTGCAAATATACTGTATCTGGCTTGTTTGGGGAGGGCAGGCTGGTGAGTGAGGGGTCCTTTGGAAAGTTTGGGAGTCTTCAGGACTGCCATTAGTGCCACAGATTCACGAGCCACTTTTGCACCCCTGAAAAGCAGGCAGGTTGAGTCACCTTTTTTGGTAAGTGTGAAAAGCAAAAGCAAACTGACCCGCACAAGAGAGGCCATGGGGGTGGCATGTTTGGGGGATTGCTTCAGGAGGCAGTGTGAGCGCCAATGCGAGTGAATCTCCCTCCTCCACTGCGTCCAGCTGCGCCGTAAAAACATAAACCAGTGTAGGAGTGTGTCTAGTTAATTTCAGTTCCTTGCTGAAATTACTCACCAACTGTTTGTGAAGAAAAACAAGTAACACTTGTGTTTGGGTCAGTTTTGGGCAAATTGATTGAATTCAGAAAAGTTGGTTTGAATACTCCTGACCATGTCACAATCGCAATTGCACTTTCAGTTCAAACCGCCATCTTGTTGCTTGACTACTAAATAGTAGTCCGCTGTGAATTAATGAATGAACACTGTATTCACAATCACACTTCTATGTGAACACAGCTATGGCAAATTAGTTGGATTTTTATATCAATGTTTTTTTTTTTTTTTTTTTTTACTTTTTAGTGGACTGTGGAATCTTATTTCAGCTTCTCGGAAGAAGAATTAGTTCTTGGCCTTTCTGTTCCTGGAGGAACCGACCAGCTCATCCATGTAATAAGCGCAGAAATGAATGGCTGTGTTAATGAATGTTCCTTTGAGCTCTCATTAAGCTTTGCATATGGTGTCAAAGGCACTTGGAATACACAGCTTGTCCTATTCATCAACGCAAAGCGAACTAATTTATCACTAAATTAAGTGCATAGGTTTTATAACATGACAGTAAAGCACAGAGCAGATTGCAGATTGTAGAATGTGACAGTAAGCCTTAGAGTGTGTGTGTGAGTGTGTGTGTGTGTGTGAGAGAGAGAGAGAGAGAGAGAGAGAGAGAATGGGGGGAGGGGGGTGCGGGGTTACAATAAAGCTAGGAGGAAGAGAAATTAGATTAACAAGATAGTAATGTACAATATGGAGACATTAACACACCTCTCTTGAGATCTCTCTATGAGCTTGTCAGCTTCCTCCACCATGCATGCTGTGCTACAGTTCAGTATATGACTCAAACTGCACTGGTCCATTATCATGTGCTACAGTTCAGTATATGACTCAAACTGCACTGGTCCATTATCATGTGCTACAGTTCAGTATATGACTCAAACTGCACTGGTCCATTATCATGTGCTACAGTGCCCCCTTCTCCCAGAATTACATTGGCTAATACGGGCCATGTGCATCAAATAAGGCCGTGTCCATAGAGAAACCGAGCACGTACCAGCAATGATGGACCCCTTTTGTGTGCCGCCTTAGTACCCCACATGCACTCCCTCTGTCTCACAGCACGCATTTCAAAGCCCTTTCGACGACAGTCCCCAGGGCATTACGCCTTTTTCAATGAAATGTATAAATAAATGAAATCAATCAAAGCCCTACCCTCAGGGATTGCTAAATCTGGCATTATGATGTCGGCCTGTTTTGTTTTGGGTTTTAATCGCTTTCTGGCACTGACTGCGAACAGGTGGGCGAGATATACACTACTCACAAAAAGTTAGGGATATTCGGCTTTCGGGTGAAATTTCAGGATGAACCTAAAATGCACTATAACCTTTACAGGTGAAATTAATTTGACCTTCTCTAAACTTTTGAATGCACATGTCCAACTATTCAATGTTTCAGTACTTTTTGCACAACTTGCTGTTCTCTAACAAGGAGCTGAACGGCAAAATTCACAACAGGTGTTTGATCCATGAATCGACCAATAAATTTCCTGGTTCAATTAGAATTGGTATTTAAACAGTCCTCTTCATCATGCTGTTCACATTTTGACATCATGAGACCAAGACGACACCTAACAATTGATCAACAGTACCTCGCCATTGCGAGGCTTCAAACAGGATGTTCTCAGAGGGAAGTGGCCACTGAGCTTAGAGTGTCACAGAGTGTCATCAGCAGGTTGCAACAGAGATACAGAGAGACTGGAAGAGTCACAGAAAGGCATAGAAGTGGACGTCCTTTGGCCACATCCCACACTGATGACCGCTTCATTGTGAACAGTGCCCTGCGGAACCGGATGATGAATGCCACTCAACTCCAGGCACATTTAAGGGAGGTGAGAGGCACCCAAGTGTCACGTCAGACCATTCGAAACCGTTTACATCAGCGTGGTCTGCGTGCTAGACGACCTGCAAGGGTACCTGACCACACCACCAGGCACAGGCGTCATCGTCTTGCATGGGCCAGGGAGCATTTACGCTGGACGAGGTACCAGTGGGCCTCAGTGCTGTTCTCTGATGAAAGTCGATTCACGTTGAGCAGAAATGATGGCCGCCAACGATGTTGGAGACGTCAAGGAGAGCGCTATGCATCAGCCACTGTTGTCACCAGACGACCCTTTGGTGGTGGCGGTGTTACAGTGTGGGCAGGTGTGTCTAGTCAATACAGAACTGCCCTACACTTTGTGAATGGTACAGTGACAAGCCCATACTACCTGAATAACATCATTAATCCAGTCATTGTGCCCCTGCATGAACAACACAGGCCTAATTTCATCTTCATGGACGACAATGCTCCAGCTCATCGAGGTCGCATCATTAGGGAAAGGCTGCTGGAGACTGGGGTACCTCAAATGGAGTGGCCTGCACTTTCTCCAGACCTGAATCCCATAGAAAACCTATGGGATCAGCTGACTCACCGTGTAGAGGCTCGTAACTCTGTACCCCAGAAGCTCAATGACCTGAGGGCCGCCCTTCAAGAAGAGTAGGATGCCATGCCTCAGCAGACAATAAGTCGACTTGTGAACAGCATGAGACGTCGTTGTCAAGCTGTAATTGATGCTCAAGGGCACATGACAAGTTATTGAGACATTGACATTTTTGTTGTGGTATACCCACCACTGTTGTTGGCTTTTGTTTCAATAAATTGTTTGAGATGAGGAAATCACCATTGCATGCTTCTACTTAAATGCCCTACTTTCATGATACGTATAATATCACTGTAGCGTGAAATTACATTTTCCATAAATTTCACCCGAAAGCCAAATATCCCTAACTTTTTGTGAGTAGTGTATGTACATAAGCGTATATAAAGCTTCTGACATGAAAGAGTTCATATCCAGCTGGTATTTCAGGTCACCGCTGTACCGTGGCAAATTTGTCCGTACATGTTTGGGCGCACACACTGCCTTCATCGTATGCTGAGGCGGGGCCGTGGGCGGAAAAGAAAAGCAGGCTCGCACCGGATAACCTTCAGGTGACGTCTCTGGTGAAGGAGGCCTCGGATCTCGACCGGATCCAAGTGGCTATGTGTAACGTTATAGTCTCGCTCTGCTGGTTTCTTGCATATGAACTGTGGACTGGCGATGTGAGAGTACATGCATTTCCTCTGTGAACGACTTGCATTTTCTCTTGAGTTGATTTGAATTTTCTCACGTCAACATGACACCTCCTCAGTCTCTCAGCCAGCAGAACATTTGACAAGGTCTAGTGAGCAATTATTAACATGTAAGCAATTAGTCAAAGCTAAATGCAAGATTGGTATGAAGCCGCGTAATGGAGGCGTTCAGTATTCCGGTGGGAATGCCAGGAGAGGCCAGGCTTGAAGGGGCTCGAGATGTGGAAAGAAGGCTTAATATCACTAACTGGCATTCATACATTTTTAAATTGAAATTAAAAGCATGGATGAACCCTGGAAAAGGGAACTTTTAAGTCTAAAAAATACAAACGGAACAGATCTAAGCACTGTGTGCCTGTCACTGCGTCAGTTGGAAATGCAAACTACGTTTAGCAAGAGACAGAAAACGGTTTATGAGTATGTCATTTCAAATGTCAAAATATGTGCAAATACAGGAAAAGGCTTACATGTTACATTATAATGACTAAATACACTGCCTGGCTAAAAAAAAAAGTTGCACGCTCTAATATTTTGTTGGACAGAGTTGCATTCATTTTCGGCCAAGATCTTGTATGGACGACGGGAGAGTCGAACCACTCCGTAAAGTCTTCTCCAGCACATCCCAAAGACTTTCAATGGGGTTAAGATCAGGACTCTGGTGGCTAATTCATGTGTGAAAATGAATCCTCATGCTCCCTGAACCACTCTTTCACAATTTGAACCCGATTAATCTTGGCATTATTGTCCTGGAATATGCCCATTGATGGGATAACCTGGTCATTCAGTACATTCAGGTACTCAGCTGACTTAATTTTATTGCTGCATAACGTTGCTGAGCCTAGACCTGACCTATTGAAGCAACCCCAGATCATAACACTGCCTCCAGAGGCTTGTACAGTGGGCACTATGCATGACGGGTACAATGACAATTTTTTTTGGGGCCAGGCAGTGTATTTTGTATATTATTGAGAGACAAAGGCAGGACAATAGCCTGCATTTTTACCAAATTTTAAGGACAATCCGTGTTTTTCTTTAACTTTGAATCACAGTTAAACTCAAAAGTTTATTTATTTAGCAAAAAACAAAACTATACTAGTTTAGCAATCACTACAAAGTTACAGAACACCAATGAATGTCTCAAATCAACAATATGTGTCTGTACAAGTTAAAAAACATGCTTAAGTGTAGCAAAACACATTATTTTAATCACCAGGTTTGCATTATCATAGTGAGACAAAGGCAACACAATGGATTTCACCCCTTGAGCTGGATTTGATAAACATTTGCCTTTAATTTATTTTTACAATTAAATGCATGTGTTACTAAGTTCAGCAATCACCAAAATTAACTCACCAAGCTGTGTTTGTGAATAAGAAAGCTAAAGCTATCATTTAGCCTTATTGTCAGTCAGAGTTTCGGACAAATTTTGAAGCTATCCAGGCCACTGTGGTTCTCAAACTCAGTCCTGGGGACCCCTGTGTATGCTAGTTTTTGCTCCAACCACAATTGCAATCCCAGAATTTTAACAAGCTGTTAATTCTTTCTTATTTAGACACCTTTCATGTTTTGAGGGATTACTTACCCTCTTAAGCCTTACGTCAGATATTATGTCAGAAATAGCATGAATTCCACGAAGACTATAAGTCCCATATTAACATTGTGCTTGTTGTGCTATGTTGCAAATGATTACATAAAAAGATGTAACTGATCAAATTAAGGACTGAGGTCAATCAATAGGCTCCTAAATGGGGAAAGTGTGGACACCTGGCCACTAAAACTAAGCTTTTGGTAGATAATGAAGAATTCAAAGACAGTGGAAATGATAATGAGCCAAATGTACATTGAGTTGAGCAGTTTTAAAGGATTGATTCTGTATTTGTGAACCCAGACCCTATTTTTGGATAGTCTTGGATGGTCTTGATTGTGAATAGTAGAGACCAAAATGTTGCTGATTTGAGTAGAAATTTAGTTTAATACCCCTTTGCTGTATCCTCAGATATGGCTCCAATATGAATGCATTGGGCCAAATTTCACAGCGTTCAAAAACCAAGATACATGTATTTTTATAAAAACGGGAAGCTCACAGTTCTACTGGAAAAAAAAAGTTTTACTCAAACAGAGCATTGTAGCTTCTGGCTCTTATTCTTAAGTTTGGGGCTTATTCTTGATACATCCCATGCAGTTAGCCATCTGCTTACATTACATACCCCAACTCCGGTGTCTGGTGGTGCTGCAGCAGGAGTCCGTCCCGCACGGGGGAACAGCTCAGTAGTTCAGGAAGAAATGTTTACATTCTCATTTTCATTCCTTTGATGGTTGCAAATAATCATCTATGTCAAAATGATCACCGCACACCCGATGGTCAGCCAAATGAAGTTCACGGATAGGAGTGTCGATATCCACCTGTATAACAATGAAAGTGAGCCAGCATTCGTTCTATTCCCACAATTTGGAGCAGCGCACTTGTGACCTATTTTCTAACATGTGCTTAGCTAGACAGCTAAAACTCTTAGCTAGTTTGTAAACTCTTTAGTTGGTTTCTCATGATGAAGCACACACATTGATGAGCACTGGCCCCTGCACCATCTAGCTGGAGTGTGGAAGTTTACAGCTGGCTGGAAGGTAGTGTTTGGTTTGAGAAAGAAATTGTTCCAACTCAAAAAGAACATTTCTCTTGTTCAAAACAATTCATGAGTTTGTGAGGGGAAAAAAATACGATGAGCTCCCCGTTTTCAAAAAATACATTCATCATTGTTTTTAATGGCTGCAAAATTTGCCCTAAAGGTATTGATATTGGAGGAGGGTGTCTGAGGGTGCAGCAAAGGGATATCAAATTTTTTAAGCGATCAGCAAATTGTCATCTCTACTATTCACAATCATCCAAGACTATCCAAAAAAAATACTCAAAAATACCAAAGCTATCCTTAAAAGAAAAAGTTAAGAAAGGATTTAAACAACAACCTTAATTAAGCAAGAGATTGGCGGTAGCAAAAAGGGCTCCCTAGGACAGAGATCGAGAAGCAGTGGTCTAGGGAACAACAGTCTGTGTGCACATTACATTACAGGCATTTAGCACACGCTCTTATCCAGAGCGACTTACACAACTTTTTAGCATTTTTTACATATTATCCATTTATACAGCTGGATATATACTGAAGCGATTCAGGTTAAGTACCTTGCTCAAGGGTACAGCGGCAGTGTCCTACCTGGGAATCGAACCTGCAACCTTTCGGTTACAAGGCCAGTTCCTTAACCATTATACTACACTGCCGCCCTGATGTATGATGTAGTTCCTTCTTGCCACCAGCAGGAGTTGAGGAGACCGTGCAGGGGGAACTCAGGCCCCTTTCAGAGGCACGTCTCCATCACCATGTGATCCAATTTGGCACGTGGCGTTGCCAGGCCTGGGGTCGTTCTGGATGATAGAGAGGTCACCTCGGGTCACGGCTTCCTCATGCCCTGAACCCCCGTTTCCTTCTCGCAGGGCTCCGTTTGGTCTTGGGAAGCATTGGCCAGCTCACAGCAGAGTGAACTGTTCAATCAACTCTGATGGAGTATATTTTTCAAGTGGATGCCAATCCCGTTGTGACTCGTATGCTAGATTTGATTCAACACAGAATTTGACTGTGCCACTGCAAGAAAACCTGTCCCCTCCCATGTTTGGGCCCTCACACCATTAGTGCTGGGACCCTTTGATGACCCCTGCACCCTAGCATACGTGTTTCCTTCCTGCAGGTCGAGTTATAGTATCGGTGGGCCTGGCTCCTCAGAGTCCATCAGCATGTGGACAGCAGGTCCTTCACATTCATCACTGAAACAATGGCCACCCCCTCATGAAGTGGCTCTTCGGGACAGTCCCACTAGGAAATGACCTCACAGTCCGTCCTGATTCTCCCGATACCAGCTCTCCCTCAATACAGGCCTCTCAAACCACTGGCAGGCCAGGCACTACAATACACTCACTGCACTGCCCGCTCGCCACGTCTTCCGTTCATGTTTCAAGGAAGGAGGAAACAGAAAGTAATAATGCCTGTGACATTCTATAACCTGTTCCGTGCCTTACGGTCATGTCCTAAAAAAAATCCATGTGCTTACTTTAAATTGCTTTTATTTGGATTAAAGGGCAGACTGTGTACCCGTATAGTGCCTTTAGACACCTAATCTGAAGACTATCAAAGGATAAAGTTTTCAAAAGGTGTCGTTCATTATATAATTCCGGCAGCTGACTTGTAGTGGAGTGTTATTTGCCTTGAGGAACGGCCCTGCATTCAGTGGGCCCTTTTTGTCTTCAGTATTCCATCGGTGCTCATCCAACGGATGTGCTTGTGCGAGATTATTCTCTAGGAGTCGTTCAAACAGCCTTTCCAAAACTATTATGATGTGTTGGTTCCTGGGTTACAGACAAGCCAATATTATTCATTGCACTGAAGATTCGTAAGGCTTAGCCTGAACTCACAATATTGACAAGTATAAAAACCAGCATAGATGTATGAGTGTGATGTATCGGTATATACCCCAATTTGTTTTACATTCCTGTGAAACTGAAACGGTTTAAATTCCTTCATACTGAACATTAACCTTTGTCATTGTTAAGTGCACCATTTATTTGAAATCCTCAAGATACAAGTTGATGAAATAAGTCGCAAACAGCTTGACTCTTCTGATGCTTATCAGAGCTAAAGGATGTTTGGAAATTTCAATGTTTCCTTAGAAAACTGCAACGAAGAACATCTTGTACATGGCATGCGCAAGCAAAGGGAGAGAAAAAAACAAGCTGATCTGATTTGTAGTTATTACTTTCTTTTTATATTTTCGTATCGCTCTAGGGACACTTCATTTCTTAAAATTGCTGAACACATACGGCTTTGTAAAAGTTTTCAAAGAAAAATTTGGGATGAAAAATTTGCAAGGAACATTCTGTAGTCTTACATTACAACATAATTTATTTACTTAGACACCCTTTTCCAGAGCAGCTTATACACCTTTTACATAATATATATCCAGCGGAAATGTTTTCTAAAGAAATTCAGCCTAAGTACCTTGCTCAAGGGTACAACGGCATTGCCTCACCTGGGATTTGAGCTTGCAGCCTCTGGGTTACAAAGCCAACTCATTTAACCATAATACAACACTGCCATAATGTTTGTACAAGTGTTCTGGCTTTACAGCTGGGACTGACGTGTTACCTTGCAGTGGTTCTCTAACGGGCCAATCTATACTGTATAGCCTGGGTTTTCAACAGGGGGTCCATGGATTCCTAGGGGTCCTTGAGGGTACTGTAGGGGGTCCCTGGTCAGACTTGATATGTAATGTCTATTTATAGATTTGAAAATATATTTCAAAATACAAAACCTTTTTGACTTATGATGCCTGGATGCCTTTCACCCTGGGTGGGGGTTCCTGGATCAGAAAAGGTTGGAAACCCCCCTGCTGTAGAGCCATATAGCATAGCATCCATCTTGGACCTGCTATTCTATTACACAATGCTGATGTTGACACATACAATAAACCAAGCACAGACATTAGCTGGATAGTCTTTGGAAATGCTGAATAGACTCTGGATATGGTTTCAAAGGACATATTGGCATAATAATAAAACAAAAAGAAAAATATACAATAAAAGTGTTAAAAAATCTAGGCTTTAACACAAAATAAAATATATCACCCCCCTGAACAAACACCATCTGTCTTATCCTCTAGCAGCCAGGATGTCTTTGTTTCTGTCAAAACCGGAATATACTTTATTGTGAAATTATTAATGCTGAATAGCAATTTTACACTGTAAGATTTATGCATTTAGAGAACACTACTTACATCAGCATTGCTGTGGTGTGTAAACAGGGCTGTAATCAAGGCTTTCTGCACACCAGAAAATTGAATCCTAAAGCAATTGGCTAGCAATACAGTTTGCCTCTGAAAATTGGGTTTTAGTTTGTCCTTCAGTTGTAAATCATTGTTGATATTACGTTGTTTTTATGGTATTTTATACATTTCTAAGACCTTATTAGAGTGGAAACCTTATGCAAGTACCCTCTAATGTATCAGTGTTAAAGTTTTAGAGTAGTGAGGTAATTCTTTCCAATACTTTGAAAGTGGTTTCCAGGGAAGAGAATAAGGATTTGCATCTAATATTGTCACAGTTTGAGGTACCGTGTTATTCCACGGAGAGAATATTCTCGCTTCTCATAACAGCTGCATCCCACTTCATTTTCTGGTATGAGATTTATTCTTCTTTTGTCTTTTTCTGACGTTTCTTTCAAACGTGCAGTCTAACACATAGAAACAAATGCAAATCATTTGAATGGTACAGCAATATACATCAAAAAAATCTTCCACAAAAGTAAAAATTGTTATATTTAATAATGTGATGTCATTTGACAAATAATTTTCTATTAAAATCTGGCCTTGGTTTTTCTTTTTTTCACTCACTTACTGTATACTTAATTACCATTAGTTTAGCAAGAAAAAATAGACTTGCTTAAATGTATTACTAAAAGATAGTCAATATAAATAGAGATGAACCCTTGGAAAAAAACAGAAAATCAGGGGATTCTTTTTGCCCTCTGATGAAACATGTTTCCCCACATTCAGCACATTCAGAAATCCCACTTAAAAGGAATACTGTATCCTCTGACTTCAACAATCTGGAGCAGTGCCACCGAGCCCGGCCCTGGTTTTCATTGCAGTCTTTGTCAGAATAAGGGCAGGGTTCTGCAAGTTCTTTCATTTGTTAAGGCCGTGGGAGCCGTGCGGAATCATACTCGGAGAGCAGACGTTGCCTCATGATGAGTGATTCATTCCCGGTGCTGATCCCACACACTCACCCTTGGGGGACACCTGACGAATCATCATTAACCCCCCCCCGTACCCGGCGCTCTGTTGGTGAGGGCCAGGTGACTCACCAACCCTGGAGGTTCAGGGATCCTCCGGGAAATGAAACTGAGGCGAGAGGGTAACGTAAACGGTGCCGTTCCTCCGCACTTCATTTTTCAGCCAGATCTAGACGTGCAGGAGGAAGCACGTTTATAATTTGGATTCATTTCAAAGAGACCGTGGAGTGCCAGCTTCACGGCAGAATATACTCCCACCATATGTCAAAATGTCGAAGCACCACCAAACTGTCAGCTGCATTTGCGGCACGTTATAAGCGATAATCAGCTTTTCGGACACACGCGTGGACAGACGGAGGACGCTGAAATTAAACGTGACCTTACTGTTAAACAATGTGGTCAGTGTCTGCCGTTGTAATCTAGTCCTCCCAGCGGCGACCCTGCTCGTCTGCTGGGTTGGATTTTTGGGAGGCGATTGGCGGACGATCCTGGCAGGTCCCTGGAGGTGATCAATGCCAAGGGGAAGTTGGTGGGTGGGGGGTGATGAGCTCATGATTGTTGCAGTATTGTGTGTCTGTTGGACAGTGGGGACTACGCATTCCCCTCTACTTATTTCACCGTCCCGTCCTATTTCTGAGCCTGGACACACCCCCCCTGGCAGCACACACCCACCCCCCCATCCACCCCCTGTTCCTCCTTAAAAACTAGATTGGGGGGGGGGGGGGGGGGGTTTATGATGTTCGGGGGTGAAGAGATTTGTTTCAGCTGTGCAGGCTACAACGGAATGGCATTTCCACATGCACTCTCTTCAAAGCGCTCCTGGGAAGGCATTCGTCAATAAGCGTTCCCACTGAGAATCCCAGTGCGCGGCATTACAATTCCATCTGTCTTATTTATGCCACCGCATGTATACAGAAATGAGATATCAGCCTGGATTACTGCGTGCAGGCAGGAGTGCGCTGAAGAAGCTATACTGTTGTTTGGTTTGTTTTTTTTGTTTTATTGTTTTTTGCTAAAGCAAGTGCTCCACTTTACTTAACTATTATTCACCCAGTTCCTCTTCCCTACAATCCAGCTCTTGCTGTTCTTTCCTCCAATTGCTCTTCACGCTCACTGCCCTGAGTGAGTCTCAGATGTTCCTCCTGCTGCCACCTCTCTACGCGACTGGGATCGAGGCCTCATCACGGATGTTCAAATATTTGCATTGCTTTTGTGCTTTTATTTTTGTAAGGGCACTTTTGTACCGGGGGAGCGAGCTCCATTTCCGCATGATCGGAAGCTGAACAGAACGGTGTCTGTTCCTTTCCGGGATGGGGGAATGCTAATAATGATCAGAACCATGCTGACAATCCTAGAACTGCCGTGGCCCTCCAGAAAAACGGGACAAAAAATGAATACAAATCGTGATCTCTTCCTACTTAAAATGCAATTGAAATGACGGCTGTGTAATTCAGTCTAGTTTTCTGTCTAGCAGTGCTATCCATTTATTTTGTGAAATAAAAGCTTGGGTTTACCAAAAATTGTCCTATTTTACAGTGTACAGCTTTTGGAATCAGTCAGCTGCTTGGTTTGATAGCTGAAAATAACCTGTTGGGGTATGTAAGCTAATATTAGCCCGTTCACTTTATTTATTTCAAAATCTCATTCCGATAAATGTTTTGAAATGAATAGGTCCAGGGGCTGGTCAAGGGTTCTGTTGACAAGCAGGGTGGGGACTGGGCAGAGTTTCTCCATCACAGTGGAGCAATATGGGTGGAGTTCTCCATCACAGTGGAGCAATATGGGTGGAGTTCTCCATCACAGTGCAGTATGTGGGCGGAGACTGGGCGGGCTTTTCTACAGTCAGATTGGTGGATGGGAAAAGACTGGGCGGGGCTATCTCAGAGGTATCCTGCACTGAACAAACCAGGATACTAAGGACTGAACGGTAACCGTGCTGTTAGCCATGCAAGAATACGCCAGAAAAAAACACAGACACACACAGACCGGTCAAGCACAAAGCATAAAGCAATGACATTCACAAAGAATGCATTCCAGCGTCCCCACCCTAACAATACGACTTGAATGATCTCCTCCTCAGTCGTAGACAGCACGAACCCAAGCATCCAGACTGAAACCCGCTAGTGAATCTGCACACAAAATGCATTACACAGCTCAGGGTGGGCTGTAATCAGATAAAACGAAGACGAATTACTTGAAATAATCAAAGATAATTAAGCACTTGGCAGTAGCCATCAGGTAAGAATCGTGTTAAAACACGACCAGCAAACTCGACAAAAAGTCCAATGCATCCAAATGCTCTAAGATGAGCCACACAGCTCACATAGACCAGTACAGACATGCACAACACTAAACTGCATCCCCGTGCCGAAAGGGCTAGAATCAGTCACCCAATTTGTCGAAGTAACATACAGTACATATCTTAAAGTTTGACTAAATAAACAGTTTTTTGTCAGATGAATAATTCACCGTCGTCTCGCCTGTTAGACGCCGGGTTTGAACGTCACGGCAGATGACCGCCACTCCGGCAGATCTGCCTGAAGCCCTGGCTTTATATACAAAATGTTTCCCAGGAAGCCGTGTTTTATCTTTTAGCCAAACTAAATAACCTCACAGTACAGCAAGGTTTATAAAGATGTTCAACACACATGCCCATCACAGCTGTTAATACATGCCTGTGTATGTATAATATTAGTTAATCTGCTATTAGTAGAATATCCATTCATGTTTGACCACAATAATGGGCCTGTGAGGATGGTGTTTGTCCCACAAAAATAATCACTCGGTGCATTTATATTCTTAGAGGAGTCTACTACACATGTTCATTGTTGCTGTTAAAACGTGTCTCTGTCTGCGTATATTATCTAATCTCCTATTCTCCTATTAGTAGAATTTCTATTTGAGCTTGACCACTTTCAGTATTTAATCATAGAGTGTGATCTTGCTTGACTTAAGTTGGTACAAATGGCTACCCCGTCTAGCTTTACAAATGGCTACCCCATCTAGCTTTTAACAGAACTAAGGGAACAGACATGAGATAAATACATAGACATATTTTGTGACTTAGACCTGGATTCAATCAGTATTTGCCTTTAACTTGTCTTTTGACAATTCATTCATTTTTGCCATTAACTCAGTGGCCACCTATAGAGGACAAAACCTAGCACTTGCATTTAATTGTGAGTCAAAGACAAGCTAAAGTCAAATACTGATACAGACATTACATAAAATAATATATAATAAAAGCTGCTCCACTGTACCATGTCTCTGTTTGAAATATTTACACTGCTAACCAGCTGTAATTATTTGTACAAACTGACACATACGTACATGTAAAATAAATAAATGGCTTCTGCAACTAGAGAAGCTAGCGAGAGGGCCATAATTACACTGCCTGATCCTAGAAAAAAATTTTTAAAAATTTTAATGCACAGTGAAATATAAAGTACCATAGACCAGGTGCCTGCAGTCTGTCTGCATTGTTATAAGCCTTATTTAAAAGACACCTCTTCAGGCTCTATTAATTGGCAACGAACACATAGTTTACTTTATAAAATATGTCTCGTCTCCTCGGGTACAAGCACAGGCAAGTGTTTCATGTCTATATCACCATAATTGTTTGTGTTCATTGCTTGTAATCCTGCTACGTTTCACCAATTATTTTTAATTGCTTTTTTCCCCCTTTCTTAATTGTTACCACAAAGAGCATTGTTTTTTCTGTTCACCTTTGATGCTGTTGACCCCAGGGATAATAGCTGTCAGTCACATGAAAGCCACTGAAATGGGGAACTGGAAAAAAATTGATAAATGAGTCCCAACAGTTCAGAATCACATCTGTACCGTTGTAGTGGAGCAGCGAGCTCTCACGGAGGACTCAAGGATGAGTCATCGCATGATCGAAAGAGAAAGAGGGAGGAGGGTGAGAGATGGAGAGAGAGACTGACTTTAACAGTCACAGTCAATTATGCCAAGCGTTAATATATCCATTATAATCGTGAGGGGAGAAAAATAGAGTGAGAGAGAGAATGGTGGGGAGAGAGAGAAATGGGAGGGGGGTGGGGGGGTTACCACACAAAGGGAGTTAATTTAATTGGAAAAAAGTTTATAACTGTACCAGTTCATTACTGGCACAATGACTATGTTGGCAGCTCGATAGTGGAAAAATCCCAAATCCATAATTTCCCTGAAATCATAAAACGTGATTAAACGTTGGGCTACATAACTAGTACAGTACAATAGAGCACATGGTTCTAGGGCATACTGCCACTGCTAATTTCATATTTATGGCATGTTTTCCCTCAGCGCACAACTTAACTGCATGCTTTTCTAATGTGTGGCTCGTTTAGCCTGACATTATGGCCATGTGAAAACCAGGCTAAATGGAGCTTCCAGGTGGCTCGTACTCTTTAAGGCACTGTTCTTGCACATGGACGGGCTCCACGGTCTAGCTTTGAGTCCGGACCATGCATCCGGCTATAGCATCACCCAGGGAAGGGTGACTGTGCTTCATCCTGCACAAGCGACGCCCGCTGGCCTTTCAGTCTCCAGTAATAAGTGTCTCGTTCCAGCTGTGTGAGACCAACCTGTGAGTTCTGCCATGATAAGCATTGGCAGTTGATATGCTTGCTCTTTCTAATCAATAGTGCAGGTTGCAGAAATTAGTGCTGACCTACAGTATATTCAAAAAAAGAGGAAAATCGTGAAAACACATGGCTAGATTTTAGATATGGCATCTTTCCTGATAGTGTGAATTATGGAAGTTGGACTACTCCATATATAGTCACTAATGCATATATAGTCATGAATGCATAAAGTCACTAATGCATATATAGTCACTAATGCATATATAGTCACTAATGCATATATAGTCATGAATGCATAAAGTCACTAATGCATATAGTCACTAATGCATATATAGTCACTAATGCATGTAGTCACTAATGAATATATAGTCACTAATGCATATATAGTCACTAATGCATGTAGTCACTAA
The DNA here is from genome assembly GCA_029718625.1 of Synaphobranchus kaupii. NCBI lineage: Eukaryota > Metazoa > Chordata > Actinopteri > Anguilliformes > Synaphobranchidae > Synaphobranchus > Synaphobranchus kaupii. The sequence goes on along the minus strand of CM056384.1, from coordinate 62,659,827 downwards.
TGAATATATAGTCACTAATGCATATATAGTCACTAATGCATGTAGTCACTAATGCATATAGTCACTAATGCATGTAGTCACTAATGCATATAGTCACTAATGCATGTAGTCACTAATGCATATATAGTCACTAATGCATGTAGTCACTAATGCATATATAGTCACTAATGCATGTAGTCACTAATGCATGTAGTCACTAATGCATATAGTCACTAATGCATATAGTCACTAATGCATATAGTCACTAATGCATGTAGTCACTAATGCATATATAGCCACTGATGCATATAGTCACTAATGCATATAGTCACTAATGCATGTAGTTACTAATGCATATATAGTCACTAATGCATATAGTCACTAATGCATGTAGTCACTAATGCATATATAGTCACTAATGCATATAGTCACTAATGCATATATAGTCACTAATGCATATATAGTCACTAATGCATGTAGTCACTAATGCATATATAGTCACTAATGCATGTAGTCACTAATGCATATATAGCCACTAATGCATATAGTCACTAATGCATATATAGTCACTAATGCATGTAGTCACTAATGCATATATAGTCACTAATGCATGTAGTCACTAATGAATATATAGTCACTAATGCATATATAGTCACTAATGCATATATAGTCACTAATGCATGTAGTCACTAATGAATATATAGTCACTAATGCATATATAGTCACTAATGCATGTAGTCACTAATGCATATAGTCACTAATGCATGTAGTCACTAATGCATATAGTCACTAATGCATGTAGTCACTAATGCATATATAGTCACTAATGCATGTAGTCACTAATGCATATATAGTCACTAATGCATGTAGTCACTAATGAATATATAGTCACTAATGCATATATAGTCACTAATGCATGTAGTCACTAATGCATATAGTCACTAATGCATGTAGTCACTAATGCATATAGTCACTAATGCATGTAGTCACTAATGCATATATAGTCACTAATGCATGTAGTCACTAATGCATATATAGTCACTAATGCATGTAGTCACTAATGCATGTAGTCACTAATGCATATAGTCACTAATGCATATAGTCACTAATGCATATAGTCACTAATGCATGTAGTCACTAATGCATATATAGCCACTGATGCATATAGTCACTAATGCATATAGTCACTAATGCATGTAGTTACTAATGCATATATAGTCACTAATGCATATAGTCACTAATGCATGTAGTCACTAATGCATATATAGTCACTAATGCATATAGTCACTAATGCATATATAGTCACTAATGCATATATAGTCACTAATGCATGTAGTCACTAATGCATATATAGTCACTAATGCATGTAGTCACTAATGCATATATAGCCACTAATGCATATAGTCACTAATGCATATATAGTCACTAATGCATGTAGTCACTAATGCATATATAGTCACTAATGCATGTAGTCACTAATGCATATATAGTCACTAATGCATGTAGTCACTAATGCATATAGTCACTAATGCATATATAGTCACTAATGCATGTAGTCACTAGTGCATATAGTCACTAATGCATGTAGTCACTAATGCATATATAGTCACTAATGCATATAGTCACTAAGCATGTAGTCACTAATGCATATATAGTCACTAATGCATGTAGTCACTAATGCATATAGTCACTAATGCATGTAGTCACTAATGCATGTAGTCACTAATGCATATAGTCACTAATGCATATATAGTCACTAATGCATGTAGTCACTAATGCATATAGTCACTAATGCATGTAGTCACCAATGCATATATAGTCACTAATGCATGTAGTCACTAATGCATATATAGTCACTAATGCATATAGTCACTAATGCATATATAGTCACTAATGCATGTAGTCACTAATGCATATAGTCACTAATGCATGTAGTCACTAATGCATATATAGTCACTAATGCATGTAGTCACTAATTCATATAGTCACTAATGCATGTAGTCACTAATGCATATGTAGTCACTAATGCATGTAGTCACTAATGTATATATAGTCACTAATGCATGTAGTCACTAATGCATGTAGTCACTAATGCATATATAGTCACTAATGCATGTAGTCACTAATGCATATATAGTCACTAATGCATGTAGTCACTAATGAATATATAGTCACTAATGCATGTAGTCACTAATGCATATATAGTCACTAATGCATGTAGTCACTAATGAATATATAGTCACTAATGCATGTAGTCACTAATGCATATATAGTCACTAATGCATGTAGTCACTAATGCATATATAGTCACTAATGCATGTAGTCACTAATGAATATATAGTCACTAATGCATGTAGTCACTAATGCATATATAGTCACTAATGCATGTAGTCACTAATGCATATATAGTCACTAATGCATGTAGTCACTAATGCATATAGTCACTAATGCATGTAGTCACTAATGCATATAGTCACTAATGCACATAGTCACTAATGCATATATAGTCACTAATGCATGTAGTCACTAATGCATATAGTCACTAATGCACATAGTCACTAATGCACATAGTCACTAATGCACATAGTCACTAATGCACATAGTCACTAATGCATATAGTCACTAATGCATATAGTGTGAGTCTTGTCAGATGACACAGATATCAAGGAATGAAAGGAACTTCCATGTCTGCAGACCGTATTTTATCTTATACTGCGATTCCAGAATGGCCGGTTGGCTCAAGTTCAATTTGAGCTTTGCCTGGACCCGCGTCACTTTAAGACCCAAAAAAATAAAGCGGGGCTGGAGTGTCTTATTCAGTGTGACTTATTTGGGCCAAACACACCCTTCAGGTGCGGGCTACACCTCTACCTGGGAGATCTACACTGCTGGACACAGCAGTGGCCTTTATCTATGTCACCTGTCTACAAATGCACATTACTGCACACCATGCGCTGAAATGACTGTGCATGTCACAGTGCACGCGTTTGCACATATGTGTGTTTGTGCATGTGTGTGTGTATGCATGTTGTCATGTGTGCCATCAGTTAAACTTTTTTCTTAATATTTTCTGTTTACACTCTGCCGAATTTCAAGTTTTACTTAAGCGCTTTGTGAAGAAAAGTTCTCAGGGGTCTATTATCCAAGACAGCAATCTAAGTGTGTAATAGTTCAGTGAGCTGTTTAGTTTTGATGTTCTATTTATGCTAAGAACGAGAAGTTATTGCCAGAAAAAATAACATAATAGCTGATATGTTTCAGCCCTTCATGTTTCCGCCTGAATACATAATGGAATTTTGAGCAATGCCCCCATTACAAACCTCACTAAAATGCAATTAACTTTGATAATACAATCTATATTTCAAAAATATAATGAACATCTTAAAGTTAAATTGGTCTGTGTGACAGGTTGTTGGCCTATAATAAGTGGGTTGGCTATTTACAAGGACATGGTAGACTGCAGTGTTGTGCAGCAGGTGTTGTTTCTGGATGGGGGAAGAAGACTGCGTAAACTCAACAAATTACAAATAAAAATGAGATAACATTATCAAGATTGTTCCATATCTCAGTGATTTACTTCTGTACGTCTGGAAGTTATATTCATATTATAGTGCAAGTAGGAAAATAAAATTTCTCACTGTCTCATTTTCAGATGGAGGCAGAGATTCTCTCTCTCTCTCTCTCTCTCTCTCTCTCTCTCTCTCTCACTCTCTCCCTCTCTCTCTCACACACACACACACGTACACAATCGCCACCTCAGGTCATCCAGCGGCTTCAAAAGTTCACAAACCCGACTCTAAAATGGATCCATTCTTGCCGTCTCGCCTCGTATTGAATTTCTGGGAAAGGCCGCTGAACCTGACACTGTTTGCTTGAAAAAGTTGATCCGTACTCTTCCGTGCTTTTTTTCCCCCCCGCTCGCTGTAATTAATGAGGTATCGCTCCTAGTCCTACCTTTTCAAAACCATAAAACAGGAATGAAAGGTATTTATTAAAAGGCCTCTCCACAGATGGTCTACATTAGCCTTTTAATCATTTTCCAGGGTTCAGTTCCTTCCACTGCACCCCTCATCAATTCATTAGGCATGAAAAATGGCCTCACAGCCACGCACGGCGGGGATGTGTAAGTATGTGAGCGGAGGCTTGTTTCAATATCCTTCGATGGGTCTTGACATCTCCAATCTGCACATGCTGCAAGAACCCCTGCCATTTTAATGAGCAAAGCCAGCCAGCAGAATCTCAAGGGCAATTAAATAATCAGCACCATGACTTTTCAAAACAACTGCGGTGTAATTATTCATTTTTTTTGATAAATAGCTATTAAAAAAAAGTAAGAAAAGTTAGGTTGATTATTTGAATTAGAGCATAATTATTTATCTGAAAAGTGACAAATGTGACCAGAAGCTAAGTGGGAGGTAGGTGAAACTAGTTTTGGGTAGGCCCACTAGGTAATAAAATATGGTGAAGTCGTGTACATCAGAGAAAGTGAGCACCTACTAAGAAGCATATTACTCCAGGTTAAATATTCTTATTGTTAAATCATACAGGAGCTTTGATAAAATTACATCAGATGCAAGTACCTGCAACGATTATACGATTTAAAGGTTGATGAATTTAATGGGAGGTATCTGGAATTGGCTATGGGAATAATATTGGAAGTGCCAGTCCATGTCCAAAGCAGTGGCAAGCCTGGTGAGCTTAATCAGTCACACGGTAACGGACATAAAAAGGTGCATTTTCTAGTTTTAATAGTGGTTAATGATGTAAAGGTTTGGGGAGGTAGTTTTAGGGATTGACTGTAGTATTTGGCAGCAACAACCCTGCCACTTTCCAGATAATTAGAATGGCTGGTGAGATTGATCACCATTTTATTATTGCTGTTTGTTATTATACTGCTGCAATGCAGTGGCTATTTAACATACTAGCACTTTAAGTTGAAAATATGAGCACTGCAGTCCAAGAGACTGACGTGACAATTTTCATGGTCCCATTAAATGAGTGTGAATGTCACCTTCTAATTTTTAGATAATCTGTGTGTGTACTCTCTGTCACTAATCTCAGATATGACTCTATCAAGCTTTAAGTTCAATATTATCTGACCAATATAATCCCCCCTATTGCAAATAAAGGTGTGTCCTTATTATACGTTATTTTCTCGCCACATATACATACCGGTCTCCATAACAGGAAGTCTGTATTTTATTGTACCACCTAAGCTGTCCAAACATCTGAGGTATATATTTCAAGCGTCTGCTCAATAATACAGGGCACCACCTACAGCCAGCGACTGAAGGTTTGCTGTCTTAGCATATGTGTATAGCATATCACGATTCTCTCCTAGCAGCAATCTGTACAGGTTATCGTCCCTCTCAAAGGCTTTGGAGAGGTCAGAGTTAGCCATTATGAAGGAGTTATGAGCTGAGCTGACCCTGCATAGGTGGCAAACACATGCTTCATGCAACATTTTGTATTGATAAAATGGTCCATTGAGAGATATTGTGTAACTGTGATGAAACCTTTCTTCCCTTGACATAAACGAAAAGGTCAGGAAAAGAGACGGCCAATGGGCTTCAAGAAAAGGCTAATGCCTTTAAATTTCTGTTAAACTGCTTGTTTACGGAAGTGGAGGTTGCTCCTGCACTGTCTCTGTCAGGGTGACGTACATATGGCAATACGTCCTTAGATATCAGTTTAAAAACAAGATCCTGATCATTTTACATGGTCTATAGGTTTGGTGCATTTTGGCCAGCATTTATTCTCTAGATATGTTACAGCATAAAATGAAAGCTTTACTCGAACTGGGTGAATATGTTATCCCAAAATATCTTTAAGCACGACTCCGCCCATAGTGTGTATAACTTGCTTGAGTATTATGATCTGTGTTTCGCAACATCAACTACATTGATATGATCAAAGTATTTATCATTAAGGGATGGAGAATAAATTGGATGACAATCAACAGACCTTTAATTACAAATCTTGTCTCTGTTTACCTCGTTTCCTGTTCGGGGGTTCAGGCCTGGTTTTTGCCCAATTCTCCTTCTGTTTCTCTGTACAGCGTCTTTGCGACAGTTCTCTGTAAAAAGCACTATACAAAATAAATTTGCATTAAAATTAGAATTGAATTGTTTGAAATTGTGAGCTATAACTCGCATAAATTAATTAATTAAACCAGACGGCAGCTGCGAAAACATTCTGCGAACACAATTTTGGAAGTGTTTTGACGCTTGCAGAGAGAAACGGTTAACTGTGCCTGTCAAATGAGCTCTTGGAAATAGAGATGTTTTGAGGAAACGTTTTACTCTACCATGTTTAATTTCCCTGGCGTCCATGAGGAAAGACACGTGGGGCAAAAACACGTCCATGACGTCCATAACGACATGGAGCAGAATACAGAGAGATACGAACCCTATTTGAAATGGAGGCCGCGGGATGCTATGGTTCCCAGCGGAGAGCTATAGTGGAGGCTCTGTGGGACGGGTAAGGGGAGACACACACAAGACGTCTCCGGTCCTCTCAGTGCAAGCCCAGAGTCAGGAAAATGCCACAAAAGGAAATTCCTTTTGTACCCTCAGATTTATTTTGATTTTTTCCGGACAGGGCACCAGAGAAGACCTACGGCTATAAAAACCAGATCACACCCAGATTCCTTGATTTTTCTCCAACATGATTAATAGCACTATTTCTCATGTGGCGGGGTAATGCTGGAACCGTGCTCAGCATTAATAAAGGAGCAATAATAGCCACCGGCCATTGCTCGAACGCGAGGATAGCCACTGGCCGTTGCTCGAACCCGAGGATAGCCACTGGCCGTTGCTCGAACCCGAGGTGGCCCGTCAAAACGCCCCCACCCGGGACTGCAATTTTTTTCAGTCCCCACCCATCTCGGCCCAGAAAGCGTGTGTGTGTGTGTGTGTGTGTGTGTGTGTGTGTGTGTGCGGGTGTGTGTGTGTGTGTGTGCACGTGTGTGTGCGTGCATGAGCGTGTATGGGTATGTGTGTGTGTGTGTGTGTGCATGAGTGTGTGTGTGTGCGGGTGTGTGTGTGTGTGTGTGTGTGTGTGTGTGTGTGCGTGCATGAGTGTGTGTGTGTGTGTGTGTGTGCGTGCATGAGCGTGTATGGGTATGTGTGTGTGCGTGCATGAGTGTGTGTGGGTATGTGTATGTGTGTGTGTGTGTGTGTGTGTGTGCGTGCATGAGTGTGTGTGTGTGTGTGTGTGTGTGCATGCATGAGTGTGTGTGGGTATGTGTGTGCGGGTGTGTACGTGCGCGGGGGAAGGGGGGGTATGCGTGTGATATGAAATGTTAATGGTTTTAGACTAAAATGTTTTTATCTTATTTACCTTTTGTAATGTTTGCATTGTAGATTAGAGTTGTATTGTATCTTGTATTGTACTTTTGTAATTCTTATAGATGTTCCCATGTTGTCTGTTATCACCCTTCCCTCAGGGACTACAGATGAAAATTAGCTCTGAGCTATATCTGGCACAATATATTTGTTGAGCATTGTCCCTGTCAAATAAACGAAATAAAAATAAAAAAAAATAAAAAAATAAAATAAAAATAAAAAGCGCACAGCTGTTTGACAGCAACAGCAGTGACGGTTTCTGCACGGCCTGCGCCAGTATGAAGTAATCACAGCTGCAAGACTAAAGGAACTGCAGAGTGACTGAACTGACCTAGAAAACGCTGGAAGACTGCGTACAGTGAGCAGTACCGTCAAACGACCCAGAAGTGATTTTTTTTTTTTTTTTTTTTTTTTAAACTTACTTTTTTTTCTCTAGATAACCCCCATGGGGATTCCAATTCAAAGCAAAGACTTGTCATATTTTATCCCTGACACATTTAACATCTGTCATTCCTTTGCCCAAATACACTCTGTAAACAATTAAAAAGAAGAATGAATTTTCATGAAAGATTAAAGCGGAGTGATCTTTTCCAGCTTCAACATTTGTTTGTGTGCCCCCCCCCACCGCTCTGTTTTAAATATCTGTCAAATTCATAAGTACCATTTGTACTGCTGTTTGGCATATTCAGTTACGTTTTAGTTCAGTGTACATCTCAACAATGAAACGGCATTGTGTGAATTCTATTTTTTTTTCTTCTCCGAAATCCTTTTTTTATTCTGTACTGATACAATGTCAGTTTTGTTAGCGGAGTACTACCAATATAATATGGATAATGGATCATTTATGGATAATAATAAGAAGAAGAAGAAAAGAAGATAATTTTGCTGGCAGATTCATAACATATGCTGTGCAGATATAATAATATAAGCACAAAAAGACAGACAGTAAATAAACACTGTGATACCATGTATGAAATGTGCATTTCCAGGAAAGTAGTTATTTATTTAAGCCTTAAATCTTTGCACTTACAAATACCAGGGTGTTATAAATTATGAATTATTGCTTGTTTAAACATTTTACAGGTCATTCCTAACCCCAAGGCAGCTTGGGGTTGGTTCTCTGTTATTATGACATGATAAGATAAATAAACAATATAGCACATACGATATTCTATATTTCTCTTTTTTTTCTCCTATTTGTGAAAATCTGTAATCCGATTGGCTCATCATCCTGTCAGTCATGCAAAAAGTTAGGCAGGAAGTACAGACCTATTTAGATCTAGCTCCATCTAATGATGTTTCCTCACCAATTTGTTCTTTTATGAGATGTTAAATTCTTGCAAAAAATTGTAACCATTACAGACACAAAGATTTCACACTGAGGGATGATTTTTTTGTTTTAATGCCAGATTTTCAGAACTTGTGCTTGCTTCAGGGAGGAATCCGACTGAAGATGATAATAGACCATAATCAATGTAAAATTTTGCCGATGAGTAAAGGGGGAATGGGTTATGAATTATAATGTTTCAGTTTACGTGTCATCAACATAAACTGAGAAGAATCAGGATGCCTATAGCTTTTCTTTCTGGGAAACACAAGGCCCTTTTTTATTATTAAAAATGACTCTGATCTTTCAAAGAATTAGGGTTTTGGCATTTTCATCTCAGCCAATGACATGAAAATGGGGTTGGAAAATAGAAAAATGCTGAAGTATCCATGTGCAGCCTTGAAGCTGCCGCACACCTGATCTCATTTTCAGCAGTAATGTGTCCCAGTTCACCAAACAGCCCATTATGCCCAGCAGTGTGTAACACATAACCCAGAAACTAGCCTCAAAAATGCATACTCTAATACCAAATGCTGCATAATACATAAAATACACACTAATGTATAGCAGGGCCAGGGTGGACGCTAACAATTGCAATGAATGCACATGCGTAGCGTCCCTCTGAGGCTCGGCCGTTAAAAGATTTGCACCCTGAAGAGGACGCGGCGCCCTCAGTCCTACTACCAGCTAATTCTCAAGCGGTTGCTACGGGGAATTGAATTGCATAGGGGCGCAACTGGCTACCAAATTGGGAGAAAATGGGAAAAATCTGAAACAAATTTAGAAAAAAATAATAAAGAAAAAGTGCAGGCTTGGCCCTATATGTCATAACTGGGAGTTTATGCAGTGGCAGGACTCCACTGTCTCACTGAGGGCAGGCTGGGTTTAAATTAGCCAAATTATGGCTGCATAAGCTTCCTTCTCCTCTTCCAGTTGTTATCAGTGAGCGATAGGCCTCTCCTCCAATTCGAGTTTGGACTGTAGGGTGTAATATAGTCACTGGCTTGTCGCAGGCGTGTGCAGCTGAGGAGGGCACAAGCTTTAGTGGCATGGCTCCTGGGTGCAGGCGGTACTGCTGCAACTGGAGATTCTATAACATCACTAATTCTGTCTAATTAATGCCCTCGTAAAGAGACTCACACCGTTGGCCTGTCCATTTCCAAGCAAACACTTCATTATCAGACGATTAATGATATGTTGTTACTGAATTAAAATGTTGTTGCAGCTGTTGTTATTTGCTTAGTGAATATGGATTCTATTACAATATGTATTGATTTATGCAATGATTTATTGTCTGGCAAAATTTGGACCTCAATGTTCAATAGAATGTTGACCTCAAATATTATTATTTTTCTGTATGCGTATATTAGCATGTACACTGCCTGGCCAAAAAAAAAAGTTGCCGTTGCACCCGTCATGCATAGTGCCCACTGTACAAGCCTCTGGAGGCAGTGTTATGATCTGGGGTTGTTTCAATTGGTCAGGTCCAGGCTCAGCAACGTTATGCAGCAATAAAAGTCAGCTGAGTACCTGAATGTACTGAATGACCAGGTTATCCCATCAATGGGCATATTCCAGGACGACAATGCCAAGATTCATCGGGCTCAAATTGCGAAAGAGTGGTTCAGGGAGCATGAGGAATCATTTTCACACATGAATTGGCCACCAGAGTCCTGACCTTAACCCCATTGAAAGTCTTTGGGATGTGCTGGAGAAGACTTTACGGCGTGGTTCGACTCTCCCGTCGTCAATACAAGATCTCGGCCAAATATTAATGCAACTCTGGACGGAAATAAATGCTGTGACGTTGCATAAGGTTGTCGAAACAATGCCACGACGAATGCGCGCCGTAATCAAAGCTAAAGGCGGTCCAACGAAATATTAGTGTGTGCGACTTTTCTTTTGGCCAGGCAGTGTAGCAGACATGCTCGTATACACAGGATAACGATGTGTGTGTGTGTGTGTGTATGCGTGTGCTATATGCTCTTAACAAGCAGCTCCAATTTCTTAATATTCCACTCTTACAAGGATACAGCAGGATTTGTTAGCTGACATTTGAACTTTAAAAACATAGCAACATAACATGAACATATTTTAAGAATAAAAACAGACAAACATAATTGGACTGGAATATTATATAAAAGTATATATACACAACTGAAATTATTGTATTCATAATCTATGAACTAGACATAACCAAACATCTGTAATATAGTATGGTATAATCGTTTGCAGGACTACAGCATGGTTACAAAGCAGAGCGGTGTAAATCTTGGTAGCATGGCTAAATCACAATTATGATGCCTGCCATGCAGTGGGAGTTATGAGGCCTTTGGGATACCGAGGGCACAAATTTCAAAACCCCAAGTCACCCTGGACAGGTGCGCAGTCAACAGTATCATGTGTCGGTAGTTGAGGTGTGCATTTAGATGGATTGCTCAGTGATTTAGGCAGCTGTGTACCATCGCCCCTGGGAGCGATCAGCGCGCCACCCTGGGACGCACGATAATCATCGCCTCCCTGTGTCCGTTCCTGTGCCTGGACAGCGACGGCGTCGAGTGTGCCACTGGGGTTTGAGCAGTAACGTGCCTCAACAAGTGTCCCAGCAAAACACGATGCCAATTTTTTTTTGCCTATAAAAAAAAAAAAACATCAACGCGTAGACAAGCACAGGAGTAATGAACCAATGAAGCGGGACTGGAGTTGCCCCTGATGCCCAAAATCAGGCAACATTATTCCCCGTTGTGGAAACACTCAGCCCCAGCTGACACCAGCACAGTCTGAATTAAATCCGGGCCGCAGCACGTACTTATTATTGAGTGGATCAGCAGGGATGGGCTGCAAAATCACCGTTTATTCCGCAGTTTTTCCATTAACGTGTACTGTATTCCGTGTACTGTAACTTAAAGCTCCAATAATTTTTTTTTATTTCCAGACACTGATAAAATGTTTACACTCTGCCCAAACTGGTTGTGAGGGGGAGTGTAAGGTTCGGAGAACCAAACGCGACCGATAAGGATTTCTAAAAGCGTATCTAGAGAGAGATACGCCACAAAACGCGGAAGTAGCCGCACCAGGACTGAGAAACACAGGATCGGGAGGAAAACTTCCCTAGCACAAGGCAAAACAAAGCAACCTCCAAAAACTGAGGCGATCTCGATAAACAGTGAGAATAACTAACAAAGGAACCTCACGCACTAAATAATTAGGCGTAACAAGAGGTGATGAAACAAAACAAAACTCGGAAAAACAAGTGAAGGAAAAGAATAGAAAAGACCTGTTAGCTCTTGTGGCAAAACAGCTGAACACAACTGGCAACAGGTAAAAAGAATAAAGGATAAAGAAAGCTTGGAAAGGAAAGAGAAAACCAATCTAATCCTAAATCTTTATAACTAGACTTGCTGCCTTTCCTATTAGTACGAACCAGAAATGCAGCGATCGAAATTTCTATACCTTACCGACTTCGTAGTCAACATAGCAAAGACAATATCGAAGTGCGGAAATGCGGAAGTCCTGAGGTATTTATAGCCCGCAGGGAACGCAAAACAGGTGAAGGGAATAATTGTCAGGCAAGACACGAAAACCGGAACAGAGGCGGAAACAAATCCGATAGAGCGTCCTGATGATGCCAAAAAGGAAACCAAAAGCGTAGAAAAACAAAGGCTGCAAATAACCATGACACTGGTTAGTCATATATCCATTTAATCCTTCGCTGACATGTTTCACAGAAAGGTGATACTTTCAAATACACATCAATGTAATCTGAATAAAACTGTCAGCCTATTTTAAATTGGTTAGTGATGGTTTGAATTTAGTGACATGGTTCCCCTCTCTGATGAGAATTTTAGCTGGGCCTCAGATTACCTCATTTGGGTTGCCCCTGTGTGAGCCTAGAGATGGGACAGCATGGTGCTAACGTGCTAATACTACCTTTCAGCTCCAACTGCCAGCACTGATAAGGTGGGAGGGGACAAACCAGAGTGGTTTGAGTAGCAAGGATAAGGGAGGGAGAGGGGTGCTTGTTTTGGGTGGTCACACTTAAACTCAAGTCCACTGAAGGACTTCCTTTATCCTTTGAACTTGCACATATCAGGTTAGGCCTGAACCAGGGCACTGAACTGTGCAAACAAGGGGTTTTCCGTGTCCTAGAATCTTCTTGGGGTTTGCTTTAGTCAACCCATTTTTTAACTACCACCTTTTTTGAACACAAGCCTGAAAATAAAATGGTAACTGTTCCTGAACCCCTTTCACTACAGACACAATCCTCTTCTGTCCTCTTTTGTAAGGTAACTCTTGGGAATTTGTTTTCCAAGAGTCAGAATTACTAGTATTACTGAAACAAAGTGACAGAAGCTGAAACAGAGTGGAAGTCATTTTTCTCGCCTAAAAGATATATTTATTATTTTGCTGGGATAAGGATACTGACATTAGCGTTATTCGTGCCGTTTTGATTGGGCCTGCTTTGCGTCATGCTACAAAATAAGGAACCATTGCCACTATAACTCGGGGATCGTAAAATAGCTTATAGAGACTCATGAGTTTCATAGAATCATGTAAAATGCAATGAATGCGAATAAACTAAACCACTTCTAGTTGAGGGGTTAAACATGTCATTTAAAAGTCCCAGAATGAAGGTTTAATTTACCTATGTGTCTATGAGCTAAATACAAATTTTGTCTCATTCAAATTTAAATATCCTTAAATATTTATGGTGCAGTACAGATGTAAGATATAAATAAAATATGTATTGTTTCACTAAATGTTTATTCCAGAACAGATTTAAGATTTTATATAAATATTTATAAAATTGACCATTCAGCTTTACAAATGGCACCCCATAGCAAGCCGTGATATTTTAAAGAAAATTTATTTTCATGTTGTTTATTTGTAGTGTTTATTGTTATCATGGTTTTAATGTTCAATGCAAACTGCTTTATAACAATGACTTTATTAGAATGAGGTAAATTTTATTGGCATATGTTACATCCCACGTATGTTTGTTTCTTTTTTTGTGTGCTCGTCTCTCTCCCTTTTCTGTCTCAGCATCATCCTCCCCTCAGAAGCCCGCTACCATTCGTCCACCCAGCTGTCAATCATCGTTTACCTGTGAACCACTCTGCCCTCTCCTCCAATCAGATGGCAACAGCTCATTTTTTAATTTCAGTTTAAAATTAATATTGTTTAAATTTCATGTTCCCCCTCTGCTTTTTCCCCTGTTTGTTGGCTGGTTGTGACTCTGATGTAGTTTGTGTTATTTCGTTTACTGTAATGACTTTAGTCATTCTTGTTCGTAACCTTTCGTTCGTTGTGTAGTTGGTCGCCTATGTGTGTCTGTTTCCTGCGTCCATTTTGTCAGCCGGCTGAGGCCTTGAGACAGGTAAGATGGAGGCCTCTATACTCTAGCAGCACGTAGGATTAGTATTCTATACACCAGCTTAGGTGTGGTTACCACCAAGTGTACTTTTGGTTTGGGTTAGTGAGAGTAGGTAGGTAGGTAGGCTTTTGTTTAATATCTATTAGATGGGTAGTCCGCTACCTTTGTTTTGTAGTTAGTCCTGTTTGGTTTGTTGTATTGCTTTCTGTGCTGTGGCAACACTCAGCATCCTAGGCCTCAGTCTGGTGTGTCTGCATTTGTGCATATTGTATATATTGTTTATAACATGAGTAATATTATCACTTGTATGGACTTTTCACTTTGTCACAAAGTAAACAGTGTTCTCTCTACTCTGTTTGGCATCCATTGTATTCCGTTTTCTCAATTTGGTCCCTTACACATTACACCATTAACACCTGGTCACAATTATTACTAAATGTTACACCCCCACCCTAAATATCCCTAGACATTTGGGTTCGTAACAGCATACCTTCATAGATGTCTTAACCTTTGAGCATTAGGTGAGCAATCTGAGCATATTAAACCTCCATACGGTGAACCGCTGTAGCAGGTAGCACAAAATTGGATTGGAACTGAGACTGTTTTCCCAGCGATTGAAACAGCAAAAGGAAATGGGTGGGTTCACCTTATCGTGCGCACGGCGAGTATCACTTCCTCGAAGGCGTGGAGAATGAGGAGCAATAAAAACAGAAGAGGTGCGCGTCCACCCAGGCAAACAAGGAGCACAAAGGTGCCTTGTTAAAGAGGTGTGCCGATCTCCCTTGATTGACACCCGGGGCACTCAGAGGACAGATTCGGGGGGCTCTCATCGAGGCAGCGGTGTCACGACCCCCAGTGAGAGAGACACGGATGCTGGGAATACGGATTAGCGGCTGAATTTCTGGGCGGTAAGGATTATCCAGCGCAAGTTCCCAGCTGGAGGTCATTTCTCTACGAAATCCCGCTAAAAGCTCATAGATTAGGACGTGCCATGACTCAAAGGGGGGAAGGGAGTGGAGCCTCCCATCTGGCCCGCTCACAGGAATCTTGAGCAAAGTCTCAGAGACGTAGGAGGGCCCACTGTGTAATACCTAATCTCCTACATCAGCGGGGCTGGGTCCTGTGGAGCACCCCCATCTCACCAGAGAGAGCGAGGAGGGGTGCAACGGCAACCCAGACGCCTGTAAACAAGCGAGATTTTCAGCGGAGTGGAGGAAGCTGTGTAGAGTGAGCCACAGGGCCTCCCACCTACCCAACTCCCAGGGCAACACCATGGCCAGTTCTGACACCTCACCCACCATCCTAGCCATAGCCCCGGCACCAGGGCTCGCTAGAGTGGCAGCTCTTTGGGTCGTCTATTGCTTTTTGCTCATCCCAACTTCCTGTTATCTATGTTCAACAGTGAAATCGGGAGGTAATGAAAATTAAGTATAAAAATACTGCAAACAGCATCTGAATCATAAAGCATCTCTCCCATGCTCCCTTGTACTCAATGGACTCTATCTTGACAATCTTAGCGCTTGGTCTAAAACACATGGCGCAAGTGCATTTAGGGCATGTCCAACTCCACTTTTGCTAGTTCGACGGCGTATAATTTGAGCGCGAAGTAAGGCGCAAGGCTGAAATGGGCTGAACTTAGCCTCTTCATTAATTATAGGTGTGTCTTCTTGGGTTTAACATAGAATAAACCAATCCGTGTCATCTCCCATTCCCTTTAAAAGCCACTTGCGTTTACACCTACAGCTGGCGTAACGGATCTTCTCTGTCCATTTAAGAGAAGGTCTGTTTGCATGAGAGTTAACTGAAGTTACAGCGTATATAGTTGCAGAGAATATATGGCATTAAAATTACCAGAATTAATTGTGTAATGTGTTGCAAATTTGTTTTTGTTTAATTGTTGAAAAGGTTTATTTTCCTTAATTAGACTCTTAGTTCTCTTTTTTTTAAATCGTTTTGTTTTAATTGCTGAAATTATGGAAACCTGGTCACTGTAATTTAAAAAAAAAAAATACGAAGAACGAAGAATAGGGTTAAAATGGTGAAATTTAAACTAATCTCCTTTTTTTGAACCGTATCGAAAAAATGTTCTGCACAGCCCCCTGGACCGTAGGCTATTTGAAAAACAATAAAGGCAATATCAACTGGATAAATGTTTTAATTATTTCAGTGAAATATGAATATCTCCGCTCTTCGCACTATGATCCAAAGCATTATGGATTTCATATTTTTAATAAATGTATCCAGAGGAAGCAAAGAAAAAAAAATGTTTGGTTCAGATGTTGAGATGGATTAGCCTGCGCCGTCCAATGCCTGTAGGTTCAATGTTGTTGCACCTCCATTTAGAATCACTGCCCTCATGTTCTTCCTGTTTTGATGTAATGGAGTTCAGCAGAATGTGCATGTTCTCTGATCATGCATCTTCATAATCAGTTCAGATCAGTTCATAAAGTGCTCTTCCCTTGGGGTGCGAATGAATAATTGTTGCCTGGTGTTTAAGGTCTCTATCAGCTAGCAATGCAGACAAGTTAGCACAATAAACCATCTTATCTACTACATGTGAATGAATCCACTGTGCATATGAATGTATCTACCACGCTTGTGAATGATGCCATTATTTTACAGACAACTTCTGCAAACTCCAGTCTTTTGTAGCTGCTTTTGGCCCAAAGGACTGAAGCTGTTTTTTTTTGTTTTCTTTTATCCAGAAGGAACCATCTTTTCAGAATTGACAGCACAAGATTTTCTGAAAGTCGGTGCATAAAAGTTCAGTAAGAGGACATTTGCTACACGGGGAAATTTGATTCTGAACTTCAATACATTTTGAGAACATCTGAAAGCTGATTGGTTGAAACAACAGTGGCAGATGTAGGTCTTCCCTACATTCCCACTGTTATAGGTGGATAGCTACAGGCTTATCTTATGCCAGTGCATTATGCCAGGGCTGTTTTCATGTTTTTGAGCAGAATGCTCAAATGGACGCCTCAAGGCTGATCTTTGGTCCTCTCGTCAGCACCTCCACATTCAGACAAGTGCATCCGCTCGTGGTCTCGATGTTGCCCGATTTTTCCAAACGCTCGTTTCCTGCTCCCTTTATGTAAATTTGTAAAAGCTGTACTTTAACCTTTGAAGCATTGCCGCTGCCTTTGTGGAAAACAATTAGTGTAAAGTGTGTAGCCCTCTATTAAAAAAAAACATTTGGAATGCGAGTAGCCCATTCAGTATTGTACAAGCTGGATTCACATATGACCGCCATCTGGGCTACTGAAGAGATCGTTCCCCAGGTTTATTTTCCAGAGGGTCATGGTGGCTGCTCGGATACAGTGAGCTCACTTCATCCGAAGAGGCTCGCAGCCATGGTGGCGAGGAGTTCGGCTGGGCCCACATGCACCATTGGGATCCACTGAATGCGGAGTATGAGAGGAGGGCCTATTAAAATATGCCTCAGAGAGAACGCACTGCTGTCTGACCATCGCATTGGCATTTATTGTTAACAAATCGGCAAGCGCAGCTTCCCATAGCACTGGACCGTTGTGCCGAGGAATAAATTCCTACAAATGCTTGTAGGTTTCCCCCATTCCTTTCCACTTGTGCGGTGATTCAGTTAGAAACGTTGAAGCATAAGAGTACCAACCCTGCAGGGATAGAATAGACTGACCTGTAGCAGTACACAATGGGACAATTACATGTTTCAAATGGCAGCATTTATTGACCCAGCGAGATAGTAAAACTCTGAAAATTTGGTTTGGTTCAGTGAGACGTGTTGAGGTGTTTATACGTCTAACCTATAAGGACCACTGGCTCATGTGTAATGGCCCGCATTATGTCTAATCAAAAAAGCACTGTGAGAGCAGGTATACAGGTATAGATCTCCTGTTTGTGAAACACAAATGTGCGAGCTGGATGAATTAGTATAATTTCCACAAAGCTAAGTCATGAGACAGAGAAAGAAATGAACAATAGCCCTAATACTCGTGTCCAAGATGGGAATGTATAGGGCTAGACTGCAGGGCACGTACAGTCACATATAAGGTCACATGCTGAAAGCAGTGTGCATGAATGCTAAAGGAATGTTAAGTTACGATATCTGTGGTACAGTATGCACAGAGCATCACATTGGTGCGGTTCAATGAAGACATCAGTGTGTGTGTGGCCTGTCTTGTCTGCACAGTGCATGTACATCCTGCTGTTCGAACCATTCACTGCTACTAAGTGTGTTCAGACTACCGTGTGGACCACAGACTGCTACTGGGCATGTGCAGACTGACAGGTAGACCACACACTGCTACTGGATGGATCATTTGTGATAAAAACAACACCACTCGTGGGTGTCGTTTCTCATGAGTCTGTTTTGAAAGACTCCAACCTAACCTTTGAATTGCACTGTTTAAACCTCCCACTCTGTCCTGTACTAGATGTATAATCCACCTTTGACAACTATGTTTTTCTTTTTATTTTAAATAGATTTCAATGAATGCGTCTGTATGTTTTATTCAAAGGATAGCGGACAAGTATATGGCCTTGTTTAGCACCAGAAAGATTTGATATCAGCAGCGCGTATCACCAGGCATTTGTCAAACACGGTGCAATAACAGGCTTTGCCTTAAGACGAAGTTGTAATAAAGAACTGTAGTTGGCATGAATCATCTATTACGTTACTGTGAGTTTAGTGATTTTTAGCGTGATAATTCAATTAAGTAGTAAAAAATAGTGTGGGTTGTTTTGCAATCCTCTGGGTTCTTAGAGGCAGCTCTGACCTGTAAATAGGCTCCGTCTCGTTCAGTCAGGTTTGAAATTCATGAAAAGCATGTACCGCTGACATTTATGTACTCCAGTGAAGGCCCTACTGGAGTATAATGCAGATTAATAGTATGCTTTGCAAATATGGGCTTGGCAGACGAATGAAGTGAAAACAACAAAATGCTTTTCTGTATAATGGGCTCATTTTAGTTCTTTGTACCTTCCTTCTTGCCGTAAACATGAAAAATGTCAAAGTAAATCCCATATACCTTCGACAGACCCTCCTCCAAAGAAGCTGTTTTCAATAATGGGCACACTGTAGGTACCCTTTCCAACGGATAAGTGACACATTGCTAGTAAAACCACCATGAACCACAAAACAAGTCACCAGTAGGCCCTAAACATAAAAAACCTACTTATTTGTAAGTGCTAATCTTAAAATTTTTTACAGTTGAGTATGTTCTGGGTTCACTCACCGGTTTAACTGAGCTGAGTATCCTTACTCACCTTTGGGATGTGATGCCTTTGTGACATTCCCGAATTGGGGACAGGGTGTTTACAGACCCTTTAGTTTACACAGGGCAATACTTGCCCTTTTCATTGAGGGCAATATCCATGCCCATGCACAGTAAGAATGGCATGGACGAGTGTTCGACAGGTGGACGCAATTCATAATATTGAAATAAAAATAAAAACACAATTAAACAGAAGCACTTGACTATTTTCCTATGATCTGACCGAAATGACAGCATGTATTGTTGAATCATCAGTCATACATTTACAATGTATTAAGGCTTATTTTTCATTTGGAATTTGTTAATCATGTAAAAAATAAGTCATCTCTATTGGTTCAATAGATCTATTGTCTCCTGTTTATCTTCGCCATATACTCAAATGCTGCAATATTTGTAATATTTTTGCCGTCTATTCCCCATTGCCAGGAAGATGTTGGCATTCTTTAACTTATTTGCTCCTCTGTTGTCCAGCAGCTTTATAGTGGCAGGCCTGAATGCTGGGTCCACGAGTTGTCAGGCTAGCTCTCCCTAATTAGCTCGTTAGCACGTTTATGATGTGCGTTTTATAGCGTCTGTCCCGCACTCATGGTGTCGCTGTCAGACTCCCCACAGTGACAGATGTCAAATTACCTTCCTAGCAGTCCCTCTTTCCTCCTCACCCCATAAAAAGGTGGTTATTTACTCCATTATAGAGGAAGTGTCATTCAGAGGAAAATAAGCTGTCGCTTTAGAAACATCCGACGTCTTTTTGTTCTTTGTTTCTTTCTATCTGTCGTGTTATTTATTGAATAAAAGCCCTGCTTTTGTGTTGTCAAAATCCGCCCTCATAAAATCGCTTTCTGTTTTCTTGTTGGTTTTTTCTTTTTTTATAGTTAGAGCAAGGGTGGACAATTAAAGCGTTTCACAGAGGTGAAATGCACACTGCTAAACACTTCCATTACAAACCGCAAGGTTAGTTAAGTGCTGTTAAGTTTCTCTTTAAACAAAATTATGATGGCTTCCTGAAACACATTCTGTTAATACACTGCCTGGCCAAAAAAAAAGTCGCACACTCTAATATTTTGTTGGACCGCCTTTAACTTTGATTACGGCACGCATTTGTCGTGGCATTGTTTCAACAACCTTATGCAATGTCACAACATTTATTTCCATCCAGAGTTGCATAATTTTTTAGCCGAGATCTTGTATTGACGACAGGAGAGTCGAACCACTCCGTAAAGTCTTCTCCAGCACATCCCAAAGACTTTCACTGGGGTTAAGGTCTGGACTCTGGTGGCCAATTCATGTGTGAAAATGATTCCTCATGCTCCCTGAACCACTCTTTCACAATTTGAGCCGATGAATCTTGGCATTGTCGTCCTGGAATATGCCCATTGATGGGATAACCTGGTCATTCAGTACATTCAGGTACTCAGCTGACTTAATTTTATTGCTGCATAACGTTGCTGAGCCTAGACCTGACCAATTGAAGCAACCCCAGATCATAACACTGCCTCCAGAGGCTTGTACAGTGGGCACTATGCATGTTGGGTGCAACGGCGACTTTTTTTTTGGCCAGGCAGTGTATGTGCCAAACATATTAAGTTATCATTCAAGATTTCTGATTCTAATTGTATATGTCATTCTATTTTCTCTTTCGATTGCAAGAAATCAGATTCCTTTCAGCCATCTACCAGAACAGTACTTATATTGTTGTTCAACAATATTAGGAGCAAAAAAAGAGACATACCCAATATCGCACATAATTCCGAAAACTTCTCAAACACAACATTGTTGGTATATTCTTGCTGTACAAAGCTACTATGTGAAATATCTCAGGAAAATACACAGTTCATATATGATTTATCTTTTTATGTAACTGATGGTAAGTCTTCAGCACTTTTATGCTTGATTTGTGATGTGAGACTTTGTGGTCAGACCTAGTGTTTTAAAAACCTTTCTGGTCTTTTTCCTGGGGGTGTACTGTGATATAATGATCCATGTTACATATTATCAGTCCCTTTGTGGTGAGAACATAATGCAAAACCAGCAACGTGTGTAATACAAACTGTATTATGATGGATACTAATGGCATTACTTAACCTGCAATTTGCGTGGGGAAACTTGTACTTTTTAACGGTCAACAAAAAAAGACGCTGTACATTCGGAATTGAACATAGATGCTGTTCTATTGTGCTGCACTTTCAAGTATTTCAGAAAATTTGAATTTGTCTCAATGCACAAGTAAAAACAATGACATCGACAACATTCTTGATAGATGCCGATCGGCATAAACAAGGAGCTTGAATCGGCTTGATTCAGATTTGTTCATCCTTTATAAACCAATGATTCCATGGGGTATGTTCAGGAACCATGCGAGTGTCTGGCAGGTAGCCTGTGTTTTGAGGGAGCTACATTGTTTGAAGTGTGAGCTACATGATCAAGGTTAAGCTTGGGAACGTCTCCCCCCTGTGATCCTTCTGAAAAAGCGACAGATGGTTCTCATTCCCCTTGTCCTCGCTATCTTTTGTCGGTTCGTGTTTCCAACGGCAGATCTCGCGGTGAGTTTCCTGTTGTTCTTCTGCGCAAATGCTGACCATCTGCAGTCAACTGTTACATCTGGAAGCGAGCGGAAACCCTGACACGAATCTGACAAATTATTGCTGTATCGCATGTAGATTGGCTCTCCTAATTGCCCATTCCGCCATTTATTGTATGTTAAAAAGCTGACTAGGCAGGATGAGAAGAAAGCAATGTAGTCTACAGTAATATCCCAGCTAACAAAATTAGGTCCCCGGGACATCCCCTGAACATCTTGAAATGTCATCAGGACGTCGCCTTGGCGTCTTTTTGTAGGGTTTTTTTTTAATGAATGAAATGTAACCAAACAGTGACCTTCTTAGGACTATAATGTCCTAGCAATGTTTTTAGGACATCCCTACGGAACGTCACATCATAACTTTGAGAGGACTAAAATGGTACGTCCCTAGGACGTCCACTGTTTGCTGGGATATAGTCGTGGCTGTCAGAGAGCGATTAACATTTACTGGTTAGGGTACAGGATGGCACTAAGGATGGGTGGAGTTTGGTGAGGGGGTGTTGGTGTTAACATAATTTTAAGGGAGTAAAAGGGAACCTTTAAGTAGTCCTGCGCTTTTAGTGTCCCCAGCGTCTGGTGACAGTGGCACAGAGAAGGTGACGGTGAGGATGCACGGTGGGTCCTTGGGTCCTCCTGAACCCCCACCCCACCCCCCTGCAAAACTACTCTGGCCAGTCCAAACCTCTTAACTGTTTTTCCAGCTGCCGCGGATAATCTGCAAATACGGTGTGAACTACTGTACTTATTCTGAGAATGCGGATGTAAGACAAAAAAAAAAGGCTCCTTTCAGATTGTACGCATAATGAGCTCATGTGCCTTTCATGGGTTTGGAAACACTTTAAATGAAAAGTAAAGTACTTTTTTTTGTTCTCACTCAGTTATTGCCATGTTTCTACAAAGTGTGCTTGTTCAGGATGTTCCCTAACCACGAGTATTTAAAGTTTGTTTCATAGAGGAAATATTGTCAGGAAACTCCATCAACGTGCCTTATTAAAATGAGGTAATTAGTGGCGAGCTAGTGGGGAGAAGTAAACTTCGTAAAAACACAGTGGTGTGTTATTGAGTTTTCCGAGACCCCGATCACGAGTCTTCAATAAATGGGCTCTTTTTAATTGCGCACTGGTTCTTGAATTTCCGCATCATGGGCCTTCCGCCGTCTTTTACTTCTCCTACTTTTTAGTTAGCCAAATATGAGCCTATCAAAGCTGGAGTGAACACAGTAATTACACAGAACGCTGGTGAGTTTGCAGATAATTGGATATTCTCACTCACGCCTTTGTTTCAAGGACTAATATGTTTTCAGTCAGCTCTCCGCGCTAACACGCTCCCCCAACACCCACGGCCCCCTCTCCAATTTGACCCATAATGAGGTGTAATGGGTCAAAAGACCTTTTCACAAAAAGCTGCTTTGTTAAGTCACACATGTACGGTCCCCCGGGCAGTAAAACATCCGCAGTTTGATTACGTATGCGTCCTTTTTCTTAATTACTGTACCAAACACAGATGTCGATGGGGTGTTTCCCACAGACTCTGTTTATAGAAACATAGAGCTCTTATATACCTTCTGACACAGGCATAAAAACAGTTAAGGTCACATTACAGTCACAGTGGTGTGATGCATTAAAATACAGAGTATTGAAAGGGGAAAGTATATACATAATACTGACATTCAGCATTGTATTGTAAGGTTAACAGTAAGATTAAGCCAATGTATATTAGTCTTTATACATATTATTATGCTATATTACAATTACAAATTGTTACTACTACCATAAGTTATTTCCACAAGCATAAATTAATTCAGAGACATTTTATAGACTTTAACATGCACTGGTATATTTCAATAATCTGACTTGCCCTGGTCTGTGTTTATCGAGAATCAGATAGCAGGAATCCATGTTTGGACAGCACTGAACAGAAATCCAAAATGCCTATATAGACTCCTGAGTGGCTCAGTTCGTAAGAATGCTCACCACAGGTGCAGGCTGGGCCTTGTAGTTGCAGGTATAAAATTTGGCCTTGGTAGTGTCTATTATGTCTTGATGTCATGAGGTCTTAGCCACCAGAGCTCCTCTGTTTGCCATTACATTATCTCCTCTTTATGACTCCTCAGAGACACTCACTCGCTCAGCAGCTATCATCAGTGAGAAACACACACGCATGAAAGGTGGGGCGGGGTGGGTCACGGTTCACTGGTCACGGCACAGCGTGGCCGCAGATCCTCCAGTTACAGCCGACTCGTCGCTCCGCGGGATCCCTGTCTGGTTGGAATCACACTGGAAGTTCATGGCTGCGAGGAATCTCTCCGAGTCCTGATTCAAAACATACCCTGAGGGGGCGCCTCCCGAATCAGGCCGCACCGTCCCGGGAGCAGCTCAGTACAGCAGATCTCCATGGTCCCTATAGAGCAACGTGCACACCATTAAAAAATCTCCATACATTTGTCAGTGGTACAGAACAGAGAGATGGGAGTCTAGACATGAAGGGGCAGTCTTTTTGCAGACATATTGAGATGAATGTACACCCCTGTAGTGTAATGTTTGCTGGCATGATAGAACAGGTGGCATGGTGTGAGCAAACAGGACTGCCTGGAACAATGGCGCTGAAGGGAACTGCAGATTGGTCAACCGGCGGACAGAACGCCGTTTTAGAGTGCTTTTGATTTATCGAGCATGTGCACGGGGTTTTGAGCTTTTGGAGGGCAGGTAATTCATCGGTGTGACCCCATCACCGACTAACCCTCAGCATCATTACCTGATTTACGTACGTCTGAACCTGGCCAGGATTCTGCAAAACACAGACTTGCTCCAAGAATGCAAAATCGTTTCGGCCTACAAAAAAACAAAAACCTTAAGAATCATCTGGTAAGTAGTAAACTACCAGAAATCAACATTTTACCCACACAAGGCCCAATATTTTACAAACAGGCCACTACAGTGGAAAACAACACTACGAACACAACATACCTTATTAAACAAACACTCACAGTTAACACATATAACTGCATATATGTCATACAGTGCAAACACTGCAACATAAAATATGTTGGAGAAATCGGAAATACAATTAAGACCAGATTGGCACAACACATATATAACATAAGAAATCATAGAAAAACAGACACACACGTAGTGGCTCATTTCCTACACCATGGACTTGAAGCAGTAGAAATATTGGGCCTCCATTGAAACATTAACTGGACACAGGAGGACAGACGTAGGACAGAAAGGCATTGGATTAGAAAACTCAACACCATATTCCCAGGAGGATTAGACAAACGCTGGTAAAACTTCAACACAAGAGGGACCAAATTCTTCCGACTTAAAGGCTACAGTACACTGAATGGCCAGTGAAAACTTTTCTTTCCCAAGGGGCCCTCATAAGGGGTAACTTGGGAAATAAAGATGTTTTCCTAAATCAGGTATTCACTGGGAGATACACTGCCTGGCCAAAAAAAAAAAAAAAAAGTCGCTCTTGCACTCATGCATAGTGTCCACTGTACAAGCCTCTGGAGGCAGTGTTATGATCTGGGGTTGCTTTAGTTGGTCAGGTCTAGGCTCAGCAACATTATGCAGCAATAAATTAAAGTCAGCTGAGTACCTGAATGTACTGAATGACCAGGTTATCCCATCAATGGGCATATTCCAGGACGACAATGCCAAGATTCATCGGGCTCAAATTGTGAAAGAGTGGTTCCGGGAGCATGAGGAATCATTTTCACACATGAATTGGCCACCAGAGTCCTGACCTCGTCGTCAATACAAGATCTTGGCCAAAAATTAATGCAACTCTGGATGGAAATAAATGTTGTGACATTGCATAAGGTTGTCGAAACAATGCACGATGAATGCACGCCGTAATCAAAGCTAAAGGCGGTCCAACGATAATATTAGAGTGTGCGGCCTTTTTTTCTGTCTGTTTATTATAGTTTATAGTTATAGTATTTAGAATGGAAGTGTAGTATTGCTGATTTACCCACAGCTTACTGTGAACTACAGTCAACGTTCATTACTAGGGATAGCTGCTACATTATGGGAAGGATGTGCTTTGTCTTGTCTGTTCTGTAGTGATCTTGATGATGTCTCTGTATGCACTTATTGTACATCGCTTTGGATAAAAGCGTCTGCTAAATGAATGTAATGTAATGTAAATCAGTCAGTGTCTCGATTTAATCTACGTGTGCGCAGTTTGTAGACAACTTTGGAAACTTCCATAAATAAACTTGTAAGCGTTCATAGAAGCACACAGCGTTTATGAAGTGATAAGAACTGTGCACATTTCAGACTGAGGAACAGTTCAGAGATAATATACAGCCTCCATTCAAAAGACGTCACTCTTTGTCGGCCCCTGGTGTCAACCCTTTGGGGGCTTCTGTTCCGTGTAACAATGGCATTAGTATTCCGTTTGAGGCTTCTTTAGACTTCCAATGACTCCTGAGGGTTTACGCACTGCGTGTTGGACGGGATTCGGCAGGTTGTGCCTAGGCCCCAGCCAGCCGGCTTTAAGCTTTAATGATGTGTGATATCGCGAATGATCAATGCTTTGTGCTTTGCACCGTCTCACCACACCCCCACCCACCCCTCCCCCTGATGCACATCAGTCTCTGGCCAGAATAGCCTGCAGACTGAATCTCCATGTGACTTCAGATTGTTCTCAAACAAGCCTCTTCATTAGCCAGCCCCCATTCTAAGAGCCTGCATACAGTATCACCTCACAACTCTTGGAACACACAAGCTGCTTCTGTTGGACTTGTTTCAAGGTTCAAATCCATGGAAAATTCTGCAGATGCTCCATGTGGACATTTTCTTTTATTTTCCTTTTTCTCAAAAAATAGGGTTCACAGTGGCCATACCGGGCTTCTGTTTCACACCTCCCTAGTGTCCTTATAATTCCAGCCATAAAAACCACACCAGTTACATGCAGTTATGTCGAGATATATGTGAAGCCACCGCAAAGGAAAATAATGTCAAAGGCATTTTACACTTTATTCCTCATACTAGAAGGTTGAATTATGGAAATGTAGTCGATTTGTACTTATGAGCTCTCTGGGAGATATCAGTTACCAAAGCCAAGGCAGTTCAAAACAAGACCGTGGCATTTATTTTAATTGTATCAAACGCAAGTCATAAAGGGTTTCTAGAGAGAATGTTGCATTTCTACACACTACTTACGCTTGTTTGCTCTTTTATTTTTTTCCACTTCTTTAACAAGCTGAATATAAATGAGGGAAATTAAATTTTCCATATCATTTCTCCATATCAGGAACCGGTGATATAGAATGACAGGGTACATTTTTTTTTTAGTTGTTTTAGTTTCCAATTATCAGGGCAGAACTAAATCCATTTGCGAAAGAATGCACGCTTAATAAAGAATATCAGAGCTAATCGGCGGGTTTATTTGTCTGCCGTTCAAAATCAACAGTCGAGAGGAGTCGACGCCCCTTCCGTTTGTCCGTTATCGATGATGCTGACCTGAGGAATAATTAAATGCTTTTGTGACGGCTCCCTTTCGAGAGATAAAATTATCTTTCTTCTGCATACTAATGGAACCTTAATGCATGTTTCTCTCGGATGGAGAAGAGTTCCATTGTACTTGAGCTTTATTTGTTGTGTCTTTCTGTGCTGGACAGTTGTAGCGTCCTGCGATCTCAGCATAAAGCCTGGCTGTGTCGCCCAACAGCCCCACATCCCTTGCTTTTTTCTCTCTCCTCTCTCTGTAACCTGGCATGTCATGAAGCGATGGAACAGAACAGTTTGTTTTGCATCTGTCAATGTACCATACAACTGCACACATGAACACATATGCTAACATATACACACTGGCATGCGTACAGACATCAATACATGTGCAAGTGCACAGACACGAACATACTGGAACACACAGACACACACTTGTGTCATGTACACGCACATATGCACACACACACAACACACAGACACACACGTTTTATTTAAGCCAAAAAGGTGAATATCTTAAGCTAGAGAGACACGGGAGACACAGTATCCAATGAGAAGCTAAGCTTTATTCCTTTCTGTTTTTACAAGCATCTCACAACTCTGCGTGCATCCAGTTTCACAGCCTAGAGGCGATGCCTTCAGAAGGCCATATTTAGTTTTACTCAGCAATAACCTTTCATCATTCCGAGCACATTCACTTCAAAAACAATATTCCCATCGCTATCTGTAACCTGGCATTTGCTTTTCGGCAGACAGTTGTACTTTTTTTGGTATAATATGAACTCCGAGCAGCTGATTGTAAAGTGCACGTTTGCACATTGGGGTTTAAATTAAGAACTGTTTTATATTCAAATGAGAATGTATCTGCCGGTACGTAGGGGCACATGACTTTGACTTGATTATGTTTCCTTGCAGATGCTCATGTTTTGCAAAGGTGATAAAGAACACCGCATAAGAGCTTATTGTATTGCATGCGTTGTATATAGGGAGGACTATGTCGCCCTTTTCTAAGAAGTCGTCCATATTTTGTGCAGTGGAATGTTTAAATACTGTACCTTAGACATTCAGTTGAGGCCCAGTAGTACAGGCCATCACAGGGTCAAACCTAGCGCAACAAGCATGGGTGTGTCTATAGTATGGTGATATATATCCTGAGCACCTGGCAGTGCTGGCATTTAAGGCTGTTTGAAACCACATCCTCAGCAGCACACCCCTCTGACCTGCCCAGCGGTGACCACATTTTCTTTCTGAAATAAAGTTACTCTCAAGGCACAGTATCATTTTTCAAAAGCGATATTGGAACACACCATCATGACATACTAGGTCGAGCAAGAGTGCCATGGTGCTCAAACTTAATTTCCCTCCTTTTACTGCACGTATGGCTTTGTATACTGCCGCTTAGAAGTCGTGTTTGTGATGAAGATGAGTAAACCCTCTTCGTCATGTGCTTTACAGTGCCCTTTCACCATTCTATTCCATTAAATGGACTTGAGTAATGGCCATTTGCTGCTTGCGCAACGTATCATGTAACGTAAATGTTACGTGACCGGTTTGAAAATGCAGAAACACCGAGCTGTTGGACAATAATGCATTACTGCCTTGTTTGGCTGATATTTTCCAATGAAGCGGCAACATTAAGGTGAACGATGGAAAAGTTATGGCCGTTTGCATTATTGCATTGTTACAGGAAATGATGTCAGAAATATAAAATGGAGCTTGCTATGTTGGATTGCAGAGGGTTTGCAGAGCTTAGGGAACACAGTGACATTCTCCTGCATGTTTATTTTAAATTTGCACAAGCAGTTGGCAATATAATGGAGCGGGCCGGCTTGGCTTTAGACGATTTACTGTAATACTGCAGCAACTTTGTTGCTTTAGAGTGTTTATGTTTGTTTGTATATGCTTCTATGTAATTGAGGTGTAAGCTATGTTAAATAATGAAAATACTGTGCGAAAGTATGTTGGTCGATTACATAGCTGCGCTAATGAAATGTACAGTGCTCCCCAGTGTTAGGAGGAGTTGGTTCATTCCTAGTAGGATAAACCTTATTTAGGCAAGCTGGTTAAATTCAGCATGGAAGAGCTTTCAGGGCTGCTAGTGGGTAGGGGTATGAGAATAGGTGGACTCTTCCGGCTCCATTTTCCAGTATCAATGGCGCGGCGCATGGGACACTGGGCGTGGCAGCTGAATTTTGGTATTTTCCTGTCCGGAGGCGAGGAGCGCACAGGTCACAGCGCACGGCGCAGGTGGAGAATGGGCTGGATTAGGCTGAATATATTATCAGTGGGAGTGTTGCAGCTAGATTCAATCATAGCCAATGAAATGGCCTCTTTTCATTGCTCTCCTTGTGCCCTGGTGTACTGCTAATTTCCGTGGTCTACCACTGCAATGGAAGACAAGGATATACTCAGAAAAATATCAGGAAAAGCTTTCAAGTGGAAAATGACATTCTTGTGTGGGAGGTGCAGTTTTGTATCGGAATAATCTATGGCACCTCAAGCAACCGCCAAGACCGGATGATGTTATATTAGCTTGAGAGGAGATAACTAAATGCAGTTAATGCATGTAGCTCTGGTCCTATGAGAGCCATTGCTCAGTGTAGGAAACGGTTCAATAACATTAGGCAGAGAGCCAGACACAAGCTGGCGCGGATATTCATTTAGACTGCAGTCATATAATTAAAAAGAAACGATTGTTCAAGTTCAAGTTGCGTTTATTGTCGTTCTTCTCATTACAGACGGGCGTGAGAAAAGCAATGGAATGCAGTACCCCCGGGACCACAGTGCAGTATAAGAACAGCCATAAACAATTAAAAACTGAAATAAATGCAGGAATTAACATTATAAAAAAGGAAAAATACAATGAACAATAAATGCAAAGTAAGCATTTTTCCTGCTCGGGGGATTTATATCAAATCCGAAAATGGACTGTATTTGGCCATTTGTGGATGTGTCTGCTGTCAGAAACCCACATAAACTTGCACTCAGAGGTGTTCATGTACAGACACTTGGTATAAATGACCAGACATGGCCGTACACCTCTCTTAATCCAGAATATCCAGGAATATCCAAGTCCAGAAATCCCAGTTCACAGGGAGTGTTCAGATGTTTTTTGGAAATATACATGTCGACACGGGAAAACTACCGCCCACGACCAATACACCCCAGATTTTAGTGAAATTTAACAGGTCGGATATCTTCTCTTTTCATGCAGTGAAAATTGCAATGCGCTGCACCGAAATCGCAGTGCACCGCTTCACCTTCATCTACCCCCCAACAGCGCCTCTCCTCCCTCTTCGGCACACAGCCAGTCACCAACTTACCAAACAGGCTCAGGCGCAACAAAATCCATGACAAAATGGCTGCTTCGCCAGTGCGACAGCTCGCCACACGCCTTGCATCGGCTGGAGAATAGGGACCTTCAGCTTGTAGTGTTTTGATCAGAAGGCTTATCATGTGCAAATGTGTCAATCAATTGAAGACCCTGGTGCTAAAAGTACTGAGGTCACATTTTTAGACAATTCAAGTTGAGCACAGAAACATGTTGTATTTGTTTAGCTCAGTCCACCCTATAAATATTGTTAACAGAAAAGGTGCCTAAGCAATGCATAAAAACAGCAAAACTTTTCACGGCTGATTTTATGGATCAATGATATTTTCGGATTTGATTTTCTCAAAATAAACATTTTGTGACTTCAGTACTTTTAGCACCAGGGTCTTCAATTCCTCTTTTTAATTTTTTTCTTTTCTTTTTCATAGGTTTTTTTAACGTCTGTCGACGTCTGCGGCCTTTTCCACCTTGGCACGTTTGGGGGAAAAAAGTTAATTTTGACTGCTCCTTCTTTGACTGATCACCACTCCACAGTCCCTTAGGGCAGTGTTTTTGTTCAGAATTTATATGTGCTATACCTGCCTGTTGGACAGTCTAGAGTTCTCTTTGGTGTGATGCACAGGTATGAATGAGTCTCCCAATAAAATTTTGTCAAGCCGTCCGGGATATGGTGTCCATCTCACATGTACATGACTGGACCTGCATCTAAAGCTGCACACCCCACCAGGGTGACAATCCCCTTCAGCGAAACAGAGCATGGGCGACACCCCCCCCCCCCCCCCAACACACACACACGCGCACACACATTTACTGTCACAACAAGAAACTTCAGTTCTTCACCACTGCTCTACATGCCTGCCCCTGGGCAGAAAGGAACATTGTGTGAGCTAGTTTGGTGTCTGCAGAAAGTGTCTGCAGAGGTGCGAACGTTTCATGCAGCTGAAGAGCTTTATTTCCCCCAAGGTTCAGCCAGTGTTGAATCCACAATATTTGCAATTCTGTGATCTGGGATCCTTCTCGGAGAGATAAGATAATCATCCCCACTGAGACTGCAACAACACGTCCAGCAAGCCTCTGTATGTGTGAGCAGGGTGTAGGATTTATACCACTGTGTCATAAGCCTTCTCAAAATCTCTCATTCTCAATAATGAAGTATTTTTTCCTCAACGCAGATTATTAACTCTATAAAGAGAGATGGGGATTGTTTCTTTACTTCAGACATTTCTAGCAGAATGTTATGCAAGAATTACAAAGGTTTGTTGTCGAATCAAGAGCGGAGATTGTTTTTCTGCCATGAGTTTGGCCCATGTTGTAAACAACACTAATTTGTGCGGTTCTTCTTTTTTTTTTTTTTTTTTTAAGATTTACAATCGCACGTCTTGAAAGGAGAGGACAGCTCAGACTCCCACTGTTCTTCCACTCATCTCCATCCCTGAAATACCCACCAATCTCGACAGGGCGCACACTGAAATTTCAGGGTCTTTGAAACAGTACACCCTCTACTTAAGCATTCCTCTTTAATGGGCGCCCCCCACAGCTGAGGACTGCTGTCTGTCAGAGCTCCCCATTAACAGCTGCAGCCCCATAAGGGCTGGCCAGGGAGTCGCGTGTCGAGCACACCTTCTCCCCGATATCTGGAAATGGGCAAAGTGCGTTGGAACGTTGTCAGCTTCATGGAAAGACGCAAATCATTTTAATGGGCGGCCGGGATCTTTGGGGGTGTTCCTGATCTTTAAGCTGTTTTATTAAGGAGGGGGGAAAAAGGCTTGTGGTAGAGGTTGTTGGCCGTTGCGTGTAGCACAACAGCCTGAAAGAACACCCGGGGACAGCTGAGCTGCCGTTGTAATGCAACCGCTGTACAGGCCGGCTCTCCGTGCTTTTGCAGAACGCATGTGAGCCGGTATCAAACGGACTGAGCGTGCTCAATGCAACAGTGATGTCACATATCGCTCAATATTCGCTCAATATGGCACTTGAGTTTGTGAGCATTTCCTGTTCTGTTTTTTTTTTTTTTACACAGTTTGTAAATAGAATGTGTGTGTGTGTGTGGGGGGGGGGGGGGGGGTGGTGGTCTGGGGAGCTGACACATAGTTACTAAAATTATTCTAAGCCAGTTGTATTAATAGACAAGAATGGTCTCAGGTTGCAAGTAGGGTGAGCTTTCAGGGGGCAGTATTTAGTTTGGGGTTTGCAAGAAAAAATGGATCTGAGAAACCTCTCGCTTGAACCTTTGTAGTGTTCTGACAATGAGCCAATTTCCTGATTCACTATGCACTCCATGAAGCAACACCATTGTCACTTGTGGGGAAAAATACTTTTTAGATCATTTATGTGCGCACATTCAATCAGTTGATTTTCATAATTTTTTTCTTTCAATGATTTTCTCATTTATTTTGGAAGTTGGTGTGTGTGTGTGTGTGTGTGTGTGTGTGTGTGTGTGTGTGTGTGTGTGTGTGTGTGTGTGTGTGTGTGTGTGTGTGTGTGTGTGTGTGTGTGTGTGTGTGTGTGTGTGCTTGTGTGCGTGCGTGCGGATTAGAGTGAGAATTCTGTTTGTATATAACAATCAAGCTGTAGTCAGCAGTTCCCTTGACTCACTATGATGTCAGCATTGGGGCATCTGGTGTGTTTCTATCACACACTGTAAGTAGTCAGGCAAGTTGTATCACTGAAAACGTCTTTTTTGGCTTTGATTGTGTTTGTTTGAAGTTGCCTTTCATGTCATCACAGGCCTCCAGGGGTACTATATCATGTATTCTGTGCGACATTGCTGGACAAATTAGACAATTGTTTACACTATTTATTTATTTTGTAATTAAAGAAGTACAGTTATAACAATTATACCATTTTTTTAATTTTTTTTTATAATTAAATTTGAAAAGTGGGCATGAAGCATCGCCAGTGAATTCATAGTTATCCTTAGTAGAGTGGGGATAATGATGGACACTCGTCTTTCTGTTCGCACCTCTTACATTACGTTCGATTAACCCCGCCCCTCCCTGAGCGCGTCTCCGGTCTAAACGTCATGAACATTGTGAGAGTCCGGCTCTTGGTCGTACAGAAAAGACGTGAAGAAAAGCGCTCAGAGCAGGAAATCCCATCCCCATACACAAGTTTAGCACTTCAAACTAACAACAGCTTTTGAGCACCAAAGTTTGAAGGAACTACAGAGAAGGGGAAACCTTTTGCCTTAACAAAAGTCACACGTTTTTAATGGAAGATTTCACTCTGGATTTGTACAACTTTTTTTGTAAATCTTCATTCCGTTATTCGTATGACCTGCAAAGCAGCTTTTGAAGAATAACGTCTCTGATTATCAGCACTTCTTCAAGTCCGACTGAGTCTGGGTCTTCATTTAATTTCATGATAAAGCTAAAAGTCTCTGAATGAATGTTGAATCCTTCAGTTGGTTTATATGTAACTCTCCCCTTGGATTAAACTGAGCTCTTATGGATTATGAACCTAAGCAATGATGAACTTTGGCATTGTCGCTCTTTGCCGTCTACGCGATTTTAAGGTAGGATTATTTATTTGATCAATTACAGTAGGCTACCTACCAACTTGGTGGAATTAACCACATATATATATCTTATATGAACATCATATAGAAAAAAATCATTGGTTAACATAAACTTGTATATAAACTCGTATATATAGACGTAATCTTATTCAGTGTGTGTGTGTGCGCGTGTGTTGTCTGACTGTCTGTCGCACACTTGCGTTGGTGTGAGTAAAATAATATATATGCCCATAGTTTCACTATTGTTATATTAATTTTATCATCGCGATTTCAGAGCCACTATTATCCTGCCCATATAGGCCTACGCTTGAAATTGTCATAAAGTAGCCTTTTTGTTAAAGTAAATAAGCCCACGGTGCAGCACTAAGCGGTGTTTTAGTAGATATGCAAGTGGTGTGCTCCCAACAAAAACGCAATATTTGTCAAAAGTTTCTGATTTTTCCAGCACATATATTCCGATCTTGGTATTCTACTATAAGCATCAGAGTCGGTCTCGCTCTCTTAAATGTCTCCTGGAGATGTATCAAAGTGGTCTATATAATTTGATCTAATTATTTTGACAATTTAATGACGCTGAAAATGTGTAAACCATGCATAAGGTACCAGCGGTTGTAAAATTTATTGCAGGCAGGTTATATACTAAAATGCTCGTTATTTGCTAGTGCAGTTGCATTTTCATTCAGGAAATAGTGCAGTCTGAACAACTTTTGAAAGTCGACATTTTTAATCATCGGCGCTTGGCCTCGTTTTTATGCAGTCGCCTTAAGGGTAGCTAGTAGTGACTCTGAGCTGTGTATGAGAAAGCATCGTTTTAGACAGATGTTGTTGTTTTTTTTTTAACTCCAAGAGACCTGTAGCCTACTTCCTTGTGTTCTTTTTCATCCCATTATTTTGGCTTATATGCGACCCTCCTCTTCTGTTAAGTTTCCGTACACATATTTCCAAAAAACATTAAACAATTTTATTTTCCTTTGCGAAATCAGGCCATGTGTGAAATTAGTCCAGTTCCTCCCCTCTGATCTATTTCCCGTTCTCTCTTCGGGACAAGTGTGTCAAGTGGTCTAAACGCTGGCTTGCACAGCAGCAGTCAGCGCAGTGGCGGGTGTTTGTATTGGCTCCTACAGCGACTGTGGAAGTGTGCATATCACGCGATGTGCTGCAGTGCGAACGCACTGGGCTATTTTGCGTGCCATAATGCCATTGTATTGTATTGCGAAGGAGTTTGACTTATCGTTCCCATGTATACATATGTGCAGTTGTCCGTAAATAATAGACAGTGGCATAGCAGTCAGTGGTACCTGGGTGCAGTGTGTGCAACTGTAACTCGGCACGGTGCTAAATAGATTGTATTGTACAGTATTGAATATTGTGTGTGTGTGTCTTTATTGAACAGTAGTGAGAGAACTCCTGTTGCAGCATAGCTGAAGATGGGGCACCTGGGCACCCCAACTTTGGTGCTGATCCTGCTGGCGACGTTTCTGGACGCTGGACTCTCCTGCCCGCACCCCTGCGCATGCTACCTGCCCACGGAGGTCCACTGCACCTTCCGTTCCCTTCTCACGGTGCCGGCCGGGATCCCCAAACACGTGGAGCGCATGAACCTGGGGTAAGCTCCGCCCCCAGGAAACGCCGCCACCCAGACCTCATGAGCGCTGGCTGCCAGGGACGTGTGAACAAGCCGAGCGTCTGTTGACATCTGTTGAATCGATACGGCGTGTACAGTCTCGTCGAGTCCTGGATGTGCATGTGGAATATCCACTGGCAGATGGCAGAATTCAGAATTCATGCCTCCGCTGTTAATCTCTTTTGCAGGATGATATTTTTATTTATCGACCATCTCCCCCCCCCCCCCCCCCCATTCTCCCCCCCCCCCCCCCCCCCCCCTTTTTTTTATCAAACCCTCTGCCTCTTATTCAAACCCAGTTAAACAAGCCTAAACATACAGTCTGGTCCATCAGTATTTGGACAGTGGTACAATTTTTATTGTTTTGGCTCTGTACTCCAGCACATTGGATTTTAAATGGAACAGTGTAGATTTTCAGGTTTAATTTGAGGTTTTTTACGTCCATATCAACGGTGTAGCAATTGTATACATCCATACCTACTGCATATCTGGCAGCAGAGTGATGGTTTGAGGCTCGTTTGATACCTCAGACCCTTGATGACTTACAGCCATTTAACCAACCAAGAGTACCTGAAAATAAGATATCAAGAGTCTTTTGATGTTGTTGAGTCACAGACCCAACATAAAAAATGGCTACAATTGCTACACCGTTCACCCGATATGGATGTTAAAACCCTCAAATTAAATCTGAAAGTCTGCACTTTAACCTCATAGTCACTGTTCCATTTAAAACCCAATGTGCTAGAGTACAGAGCCAAAACAACAAAAATTGTGTCACTGTACAAATACTTATGGACCTGACGGTATATTCACATCCGAGTCTTCTGTTAGCAGTATGTAGTATGCCATGGTTTATATTGTGGTTTCCTTGTTGCAGGTTTAACACCATAAATAGGATCACAGAGAGCTCCCTTGCTGGATTAAGAAAGCTAGAACTGCTGATGATGCATGGAAATGACTTGCATAGCATCCCCAATGGAGTCTTTAGAGACCTGATGTCACTGCAGGTACGGTACTTGTGATTTTTCAAATCAAGCGCTTCTCCTCGACAAACCAAAGCAAACAAGAGAAATCTATTTCAATTGCCTGGTGGGGGAATCAGTCATTCTGAAGATAACTGAATGAAACCACTCTTGTCTCAAGTCCTCATAATAGCCTCTGGGAATGTTGTCTTGCAGGACATTTCCACTGCTTGTCGTACTTGAAAATTACAAGGTTTTGTGAAGCACGTGTGAAAATGCAAAATAAAAATGGATTTAGTGATTGATTGGGTCATTTATTGATTTATCATGGAAAAAAGAATGCCAGTTTCAGATGTTATATACTCAAAAAGGTGGCATTCTAACAATTGAGCATCATTGCTTAACCATAGATAAAAGGAATATCAGAGGGAGATGCACAGTATCTCACATTGTGTGTGAAAGTGACATCTTAACACTGCAGGTTAGTCTCTCTCTCACCTTGCCATTCCTCTCTGTACTCCCCCAGGTGCTGAAGATGAGCTACAACAAGCTGAGGGTGATCACAGGACACACTCTCCTGGGGCTCTCAGGCCTGATGCGCCTGCACCTGGACCACAACCGGATCGAGCTGATCCACCCAGACGCCTTCCAGGGGCTGACCGCCCTGCGCCTGGTCCACCTGGAGGGCAACCAGCTGCAGCAGCTCCACCCCGCCACCTTCAGCACATTCTCCCTGCTGCAGCACTTCCGCATGTCCACCCTCAAGCACCTCTACCTGTCCGACAACAGTCTGACCACGCTGCCCAGTCAGATGTTGAAGAACATGCCGCAGCTGGAGAACCTATTCCTGCATGGAAACTCCTGGACCTGCGATTGCAGGATGAAGTGGTTCTTGGACTGGAGTACACAGTCTCCAGGTAGCCATATATTTTAAATGAGTTGATTGATTTGGGAGATGTCATTTTCCTTGGCTACTGACAAACCACCGGTTTACAGAGCTACAGGTCACTGCCTTACACTGTTGAAGAGTATTAAAAATATATGTATTTATGTCAGCATAGGAAGAGGTGAATACATTCATATGTAGACAGTATATATTTTTAAATTTTAGACTTGTGTATTTGCTGGTAAATAATTTTGACCAGTTTAAAAGGCTTAATTTATATTTATATAAAAAGTATTTTATGAAGGCATTTGAGTAGCATTAAAAAACACTATTTTATGTATTTGGAAATAGATTTAGTTTTCTGATAAATCATTTAAAGGCTTATACTACAAAAACAATGAATGCATTTGAAAATATCTCACAATACAATTTCAAATATAGCAAACATATGGCCAATGCACATAATCAGTGTTTTAATTTGAGCCGGTATTTTAATGCATTTGCACCTTGCTCCCTTCACAGGTGTGCTGAAGTGTAAGAAGGATAAGGCTTACGCGAGTGGTCAGCTGTGCCCAATGTGCTCATCGCCTAAGCCCCTGAGGAGGAAGGACATTTTAGACTTGCAGGACCTCACCTGTAGTGGTCCCGTCATCACTTCCACCCAGAAGGAGACCACGCCCGAGGACAACGAAAGCGAGGTCCTGCCCCTAGAAGCGTTCACAGAGCCCTTTGGGAATGTGACACTGAACCTGATGGACGAGCATGGGAATGGTGTGGACCTGGAATGTAGCATCAGTGAGCCCAGGGAGTCCACCAAGATCAGCTGGGAACACCTCAACCCCCAGCAGATAGCAGCCAACATCAGCCTGTTCCTGGACCTGGAGTGCCCCATAGACCGGGCCAACTATGAGAAACTGTGGAAGCTCATCGCGTACTACAGCGAGGTACCCGTTCACCTGCAGAGGGACCTCATGCTGAGCAAGGAGCCCAAGCTGAGCTACAGGTATAAGCAGGACATAGAGAAGGATGCCTACTATTACACAGGGGTGAAGGCTAACGTGCGGTCTCAGCCCACCTGGCTGATGCAGTCATTCCTCAACCTGCAGCTTAACAGGCCGCAGTCAACCGGGAAGATGGTCAAGCTGATCCTCAGCACCCAAACCTCCCAGACGGTGGAGACTGAGATGATGAGGAGACAGAGGAGGAAGTGGGTCATGATTGAGTCCAACAACCGGACCAGGACTGTGCAGAGCGTGGTGGCGGGTGGCCTGAGCGAGATGGACTGTAGCGTCCAGAGCTCGGACGACGTGTCCATCCAGTGGATGCTGCCAGACGGCTCCAAGGTTCCCGCGCCGTACAACAGTGCCAACAACCGGGTCTCGGTGTCCAGTGCGGGGAGGCTGGTGATAAAAGCGGTGGACCACTCAGACGCCGGTGTGTACTACTGTATCGCTCACATGAAGGACAACGTGGATGTGCTCCCCCTCCGCCTCTCAGTGGAGGAGTCCTCTGGCCCACCGCCCGGAGGCAAAGGAGGTGCCCCTCTAGACAGACTGGCAGGCGAGTCCATCTCCCTGCCCTGTGACTCCACTGGCACCCCGGACGCTGAGGTCAACTGGATCCTGCCAGATGGCAACCTGGTTAACTTCAAGGCAAACTCCACCAGGGCATTTGTGTATTCGAATGGGACACTGTTCATTCCAGAGAGCCGGGTGGCCGATAACGGATATTACAAATGTGTGGCCATTAACCAGCATGGTGTGGACTCCATGGCAACGAAAGTAACAGTCACACGCCGACAAGGGGGGTCATCTCGGCCCCTTAGGAAATTTCCCATGAGACCTCAGCCAGCCTCGGGCATCTCCACTAAAGTAAAAGTTGAAGATGACGAGGAGTCATCTGGCGATGATGATGATGTCCAGGAAAGGGCTCCCTCAAGCCGCATGAGGCCAATCAACCGAAGGCGTGGCCAGCAGACCAACGCACGTGGTCATCCATTCAGGAACTCCTGGAGACGGGTTAACGGACAGAGAAAGCCGGTCCGAAAGGGTTCCCGTGTTGGGGACGAGAGGTCCGCGGTGGACACCAGAAGAAGAGTGAGCATGTCCAACAACAAAATAGATCCTCAGAGATGGGCTGATATTTTGGCAAAGGTCCGCGATAAAAATGATCCGAAAACCACAACCCCTGGCTCAGTCCAATACGGCACGCCAACACAAACAAAGTCGTCCTCCACAGCTGCCGAAAGCCAGACAGAATCTCACGAGAACACAGAAGGATCTTCCATCGATGATACAAGCGTGCAGGAGGAGAGACTGTATACAATCACCACGCCACAAATTCCAGTCCAGCATGCTCAGGACCACCTGGTCACCGAGTCTTCATATACCAGGGACAAGACTAACAACATT
Source organism: Synaphobranchus kaupii (assembly GCA_029718625.1). Classification (NCBI taxonomy): domain Eukaryota; kingdom Metazoa; phylum Chordata; class Actinopteri; order Anguilliformes; family Synaphobranchidae; genus Synaphobranchus; species Synaphobranchus kaupii. The sequence goes on along the minus strand of CM056384.1, from coordinate 62,619,784 downwards.
TACCAAGTATCTGCGCCCAAAACTAACATTGACTCAGAGGCTGTGACAACTAGCACTCATATTTCACAGCCCACATCTGGCCCACAGGAGTCCAGTTATATTGTCACAGACCTAAAGACGGACGGGGAGCAGAAGGAAAACAGTTTAAACAGTACACCCTACAGTGTGGCTTTCTGGGAAAGTCATAGTGATACAATGGAAAGTAACCTGGCTGTTACAGCTCCTAATTTCCCACTGAGTACTGCGAGCAATCAAGAGGCTGGAAGGGCCAATGATAATAAGCCCAGTACCACAAAATCCTCACAAGATGAGTTATATCAAGGGAGAACTGAACAACCAAGTCCGTCATCGTCTGTCCGGCATCTCGACCTGGAGTCTAACACAGACATAGGTGCCAGAGTTAATTATTTCTCCAGAATAACAGAAACAACATCAACAACAACTTCAACATCACCACCAACAACAATAGCATCATCATCAAGAACAACAACTGCACTGGGAACCGAGCTGAATCATGCTTCTGTTGATAAACATAAGACATTGCAGTTCGGACAGCTTACCACGGCCACTCCCACCACCCAACCCACTGCGGCTGGCAGCAGAGACACAGGAGGAGGGCCGCAGTCAAGCTCTGTCCCCTCGCGTTCCAGAAACCCGTGGCCCTCCAGGAGGAGGTTTGGCAGCAGGAGAAGGCCTAACAGGATAAGAAACAGGATAAATAATGGCAACCCCTCTTCGCGCCTGCCCACCGTAAGACCACAGCTACCATCGTCGCCCACGACTGAGAGAGAGGACTCCCCGCCAACGATCATTGCAACTGTGGCTCCGTCTACTGAAGTACAAACATCAGCAAATGCCAAGAGCATTCTGACTAAACCCACTATGACAGATCCTTTACCAGAGTACCAGCCATCATCAGCCAGGACGAGCCAGACGGAAATCCAAGTCTCTTTGAGCCACGGCAGCAGGGCTGACACGGCCCCCAAAACCGAGATACAACACAATGTTTTTTCAAAGCAGAGGGAGGCCGTCACGTCGACCACCAAACCACCACACATTTTCAGGACTACCTCATCATCGACACAGTTCTCAGAAAGCTCTGCGGGTCCAGGGACTCGCAAGGGGACAGAGACGCACAAAACGGCCACGTCAGCCCCCCCAACTCCACCACTGAGCCGTGAAACTGTTGCACCAGCAGCGGTTCAGGAGGAATTTACAAGCATAAGTCATCCAGCAGTTAAACCTTTTGAAGATACTGAGAGTGAAAACAGCACAGAAGACGCCAGTTCCGTGCCAAGCCCTGGCTGGCCTGCAGATAATTCCCCCGTGCATCCAAGTAAGCTACCGGAAAAAGATCAGTTCAAAATAGATAATGAACATAAATCCACAGATTCTGAACCAACACCAGCCGAGAGACAGACTACACCAAAGAATCCACCGCAGCCTGTTTCCTCTCCTGCCCCGGGAAGCCTGACAAACACCCAAAATGAGGTTACCAAAACTCTAAACTCTCACACTAAACTAGGCCTACAAAAAGAAACCCAGGAGAGGATGGGAGTATTGCATCCTCTTCAAATTCCGTCAACTGAGAATCCATTAACATCGACAATCTCCTATCAAGGGCCTGGCCTCACTGAGACAACAGCTACCACTGCAAAACCTAAACCTGCCATAACCAGGGAATATAAACAAAATACAAAACTCGTTAAGCCCGGCGAACCAGAATCAGCCTCAGGTGAGGAAAAGGTCATGCCACCCAGGAAAGATAAAATCCCAGATACTACGACGAGTAAAGCCCCAACAAAAACCACATCAGTTGTGATTACCTCCAAAGCAGTTACCACGACAACAACAACAACAACAACAACAACAAGAAAAACAACAACACCTACTACAACAGCAGCATTGCCCAGACTGAGACCAATTTCACCATTCACCAGGGAGCAACCTGGGTTACCTCACAATCCAAGAAACCCAGGAGGAAATTATATCCCTGACCAGCATGGAGGGAGAGCACCCAGCACCAATCAGAGGTACCCTTATTACCCAAACAGCCGAAACCCCCTCGTCATCAGCAGGCCCAGTGTGTTCAGATTACCGGATAGGGTAAGAGCACCTGTCACTAACCCACCAAGGTTTTCAGTAGCTATCAAACCTGGTTCAGTTATCAATGCCCACACAACCACCACCACTAAAACCCCAGACACTACAAGACCACCCACGTCTGTCCCAGCTGCCCGTACAATGACCTCCAGCACAACCACGAGCACCACGAAACCAACAACACCCCCGTCAAAGACCACCGCTCAGCCTCGACTCGGTCAGGAGACGAGAGTGGGACCTCCGAACACGCCGTTTTTCCCAAACACAGCAGCCACTCAGAATGTTTCCAGAGACTCTCACAGGACCCCATTAGTGCCAGTTCAAAGGAGCAGACCCAGGATCACCACGGCAAACCTGCACACTGTGTCGGTGCATGCAGAGATGGATGCTGCCCTGCCCTGCAGCTCACTGGGGGAGCCCAAGCCTTTCCTGTCCTGGACTAAAGTTTCCACTGGTATACACAGCGTCTATGCCTTTACTGTTGTTATTAATATAGCACTTCCTGCATTCTTTTTTGCAGGTCATTCAGTTCATGTTCTATAAAATGTTTATTTTTATTATCCTACAGATAGCTTCAATGTTTTTGGCTAAATTGTCACAGATTTCTTTAGCTTTAACCCATTATTATTATTATTTTTATTATTATTATTGTTGTCATCATAATGGTAGTAATAGCAGCAGCAGCTGCAAATTAATTGTACAGTATATACTTATTTTCTCATGTACTAGTAGTAGTACTAGCATTAAAGCTGAAGAATACACATTACAAGCAGTAGTAGTATTTGCAGTAACCAGTATAGAGGAGTAAAGGAGACCCATGTATGGGATATAGGCAGAGGACTGGTCCTCTGTGTTACACCGTTGCCCTTTGTGTGTGTGTGTGTGTGTGTGTGTGTGTGTGTGTGTGTGTGTGTGTGTGTGTGTGTGTGTGTGTGTGTGTGTGTGTGTGTGTGTGTGTGTGTGTGTGTGTGTGTGTGTGTGTGTGTCCAATGGTTATGTAAGTCAGCTACGGTCAGAGGAAGGCTGGGGAAATAGCAAGATACAACTGTACCCCAGCTGACTCGGAACTCTATTTCCAATCCCAACGTGCGGCTCAAACAGAAGCCAGCAGAATGATAAACACATGTCAGGGAGAGCGCATGTGTGTGCCTGCTGGGTCGCCTAACGATGTGCGATACGGCACAAACACAACTGACATCTTTGGATGGAATAAAAAAATATGTGTATATTTCAGATGTATTGAGAGATATAAATGCTGTATAGCGGTATAAAGGCTCTTGTTAAAATTGGAGGAGGAAAGAAGTTAAAGACCAAATACATAATAAAACCAGAGGCCTGGTTTTCATTTACTAATGTGAGGTCCTTTATAAGTATTATTAGTGCATTGCATTTAACGTAGTTATAATAACATCTATGAATAACAATAATAATGTACTCAAATGAACTTAACTTTGTTGCTGTTCTTATTATAATCTCCATGTAGGAGCCATCATGGCACATAACAGCAGGCTCCAGAGGTTTGAGGTGCAGCCGAACGGGACCCTGGTGATCCGGAACGCCCAGCTGCAGGACCGCGGGCAGTACCTGTGCACGGCGCAGAACCCCCACGGCGTGGACAAGATGACGGTGACGCTGGTGGTCCTGGCCCAGCAGCCCCGGGTGGCGCGGCCGCAGCATCGCGACGCCACCGTGTACCTGGGGGACGGCACCAGCCTGGACTGCCCGGCGCAGGGTCTTCCCCGCCCCCCCACATCACCTGGGTGCTGCCGGACAGAGGCGTCCTCCGGGCCGCCAGCAGCTCCGAGCAGCGCGTCATGCTCCTGGCCAACGGGACGCTCCGGATTAACCAGGTCAGCTACCCGGACCGCGGGATTTACAAGTGCATCGCCAGCAACGCGGCGGGGGCCGACACGCTGTCCGTGCGCCTGCACGTGGCCGCCCTCCCCCCAATTATCCAGCAGCAGCGGCAGGAGAACTTCACCCTCCCCGAGGGGCAAGCCCTGCACGTCCACTGCACCGCCAAGGGCGCCCCGCGGCCCAGCGTCCGCTGGGTCGTCTTCGACGGGACGCAGATCCGCCCCTCGCAGTTCGTCAACGGCAACCTCTTCGTCTTCCCCAACGGCACGCTGTACATCCGCAGCCTGTCGCCCAAGGACAGCGGGAACTACGAGTGCATGGCCAGCAACGCGGTGGGGCGCCGCCCGCAGGACCGTCCGACTCAACGTGCGGAAGAGCACCTCCACGGCCCGCATCACCTCCACGTCCCCGCAGCGCACTGACGTCTCCTACGGGGGGAACCTGCGCCTCGACTGCCTGGCTTCAGGGGACCCGGGACCCAGAATTATCTGGAGGATTCCCTCAAAGAAGCTGGTGGATTCCCACTACAGGTGAGTACTCTTCCCAAGCAAACAGTATGGTTTGCGTGTCATCCCCTGTGTCTGTGTCAGTTACTGTTAGCTGTAGTAATAATAATAATGCATTTAATTTATATAGGGCTTTATTATCAAACTCAAAGAGCTGAACACTGCTGCACAAAAACACAAAATGAAACAGGGGCTTCATATCAATCAACAGTGAAACCAGAATAACAATGATTTGTACTTGTAAGTAAACAATATGGCACTGGAATCCAATAAATAAAAGAATAAGACTGTGTTAAAAGTAACTTAGATAGAGTAGAATGTGATTTTTTTATTAATATATTTAAAATAAATTTAGCAATTTACAAAGGTGTGTCTTTAAGAAACTGTGATATTTAAACAATTGACAGGTTAAAATAACTCAGATATTGGCAAACAATAATTCCGGGAATGCATTCGTATTTCATATAGCAGAAATGTCAGAAATTCAGATTTCTCAGTAAAATGCATTGCCTTGTCTTTATTTCAGACTTTATTTCATGTTTGAATGCATTTCTCTGGTTTTGTTCTGAATATGTCTATTCACCTGACACTGAGGGCGAGCTGTATTATCTCTGTCATTGTTCCAATCTCTATAGTGACCCAAGTCTAAACCTTGGCTTGTTATTCCATGTTAATGCACAGCAAAGCTACAGTGCACCTGTCCAAAAATACAAAAGCTACATCTAGCCATACCAATATGTAAGCAAACAAGAAACGGTTACAACAAAGAAAACTGTTTAAACAAAATAATTGATATTATTATTTATAACGATATCATGAGAAACTTCCACTAAACTTTAATTCAAAAGAAATGCAATGTACATTTTTGAATAATTTGTCAGTCCAGCATTGCTGTACAGCTGTAGTTCTGAACATAATATAATCACTGAGTGAGAGGGAATGTAAGTACTTCATACCCTTTTAAAATAAATATTTTACTGAGGAATGCAGGGAAACTGGTAATGTTTGCACATTTTGCTTTAGAACTAATTAGAATCTTTTGATACACAAAAAAAGTCCATCATTAAAATAAATAAATTCAATAAAATAAAATTGAAATCTGATGCTGATGCATAACTGATCTCTGTGGAGCTGAATGCCTTTAGGACGGTGACATGTTGAATTAACCGAGTGTTGGAGAGCAATCTTGTGCTCAGCGGTCAGGCTCTTTGACGCCAGGCCAGGGCCTTTCAGTCCTGGTTTGCCTGGCCTGCTCTCAGGGTGACAGATCTGATCAGTTTCTCACCTGGGCAAAGCGATGCTGAGAGTTCCACTTCTCCACACCTGGCATGTGCGGCACTGCAGCTGTCAGGCTGTCAGGTCTTCCTCAGGCTTCAGCAAACACTTGCTAAGAAAGAAATACAAGAAAAAAGAAAAGAAAAGAAAAACAACTCTCGGGTCTCTCAGCTGTGTAGAACTCTATCGCAAGCTCCACGCATATATTTTACTAAGAATTAAACTGGAAAACGCTGAAATGGTGCAGAGGTACTTTTCTTCATTGCCCCCATAAAAAGTGGAATAATTTGTTATTTTTTACTTTTTTTTTGCTTGTTTTACAGTTTTGATCCCAGGATCAAAGTGTTCAGCAATGGCACGCTGTCGGTCCAGGGAGTAACAGAGAAGGACGAGGGCGATTACCTGTGCGTCGCCAGGAACAAGATGGGGGACGATTACGTGCTCCTGAAGGTCAGCGTCATGATGAAGCCAGCCAAGATCGAGTACAAGCAGCTGGCCAATCAGAAGGTGTCATACGGGGGAGATCTCAAGGTGGACTGCATCGCCTCCGGCCTTCCCAACCCCGAGATCCGGTGGGGGCTGCCGGACGGCACCATGGTCAACAGTGTCCTGCAGTCGGACGACAGTGGGGTCCGCACGCGGAGGTACGTGGTCTTTAACAACGGGACCCTTTACTTCAACGAGGTGGGAATGAAGGAGGAGGGAGACTACACCTGCTACGCTGAGAATCAGATCGGCAAGGACGAAATGAAGGTCCACATCAAGGTGGTGGCTGATTCCCCGACTATCAAGAACAAGACGTACAGCGTCATCAAAGTACAGTACGGCGATTCCGTCGCCTTGAAGTGCAGCGCCAAGGGAGAGCCGACGCCGGCCATAACCTGGCTCTCTCCCACCAACCGAATCATCCCGCCCGCATCAGACAAGTACCAGGTGCATAATGATGGGACGCTCCTCGTCCAGAAGGCCCAGAGATTTGACAATGGGAACTACACGTGCATGGCCAGGAACACAGCCGGGCAGGACAGGAAGGTGGTCAGGGTAGAGGTCTTGGTGTCTGCGCCCACAATCAACGGGCAGAGCGGCGTGTTGAGCACGGTCAGGGAGACGGCCGTCAAGGACCAGCGCAAGCTCCTGGACTGCAAGGCGGATGGAACGCCTATCCCGCGAGTCATGTGGATTCTGCCCGAAAATGTGGTGCTCCCCGCGCCGTACTACGGCAGCCGGATAACGGTACACCGCAACGGGACCCTAGACATCCGGTCCCTGAGAAAGACCGACTCAGTCCAGCTGTTATGCATCGCCCGCAATGAGGGCGGCGAAGCCCGGTTGATGGTCCAACTGGACGTGACAGAGGTCCCAGAGAGGCTTCAGCTCAAGAGCCCAAAAACGGAGACCCTCTTGCTCACCGTCGGTAGCCCTATGGTGGTCAACTGCTCCGTGGTGGGCAGGCCGACCCCCGAGGTCACGTGGATCCTCCCCAGCGGGTCCCCTCTCCTCAGCGGCACCCAATTTTCCAGATTCTTCCATACGCTAGACGGTACGCTGCACATCGGCAACCCCTCTCCGTCCGATGCCGGGGTTTACCGCTGCGTGGGCCACAATCCGACCGGACGCGTCGAGCGCACCGTAACCCTGGAGCTGAGGAGGAAACCAGAGATAAGCAACAAGTACAACTCATTGGTGAGCATCATCAACGGCGAGAACCTGCAGCTGCACTGCTTGTCCGGCGGTACCCCCGTTGCCCCGGCTTACCTGGACCCTCCCAAGCGGGCTGCTCCTGACCCGGCCGCAGAGAATGGGCCGCTACGCCGTTCTGCAGAACGGTACTCTGATGGTCCAGCAGGCCTCGGTCTATGACAGGGGGACGTACACCTGCAAGTCAGCTAACGAGCACGGGGCGTCGCTGATGACGGTACCCGTGATCGTGATCGCCTACCCTCCTCGCATCACCAGCAGCCCCGCCCCAGTGACGTACGCCAGGACGGGCGTGGCCATCCAGCTGAACTGCATGGCCATCGGCATCCCCAAAGCAGAGGTGGTTTGGGAGTTGCCTGATAAAACACAGCTGATGGCTACCCATCAGCCCCGGCTCTTTGGAAACAAGTACTTACACCCGCAAGGGTCCCTGATCATACAGAACCCGTCCAGCAGAGACACAGGCTTTTACAAGTGCACTGCCAAAAATGTAATTGGGGTGGACACTAAGGCCACGTATGTGCACGTCTTTTGATTAGTGAACAGATTCAGTATGACCCATGCCCAAGAAACTGCGGAACACGGTGCAGAAAATACTGTTTATGCAAAATATTTCTTTGGACACATTGAAGTAAGAATAGCCAAAATCAGCTAATCAGTGTATATATGTAATCCATCAGACAAGAAGCACAGTGATCTCAGAGTCGAGCCATACTGTGTTATTATCTGCTCTGGAAAGTATTGGTATCACAGTATCACAAAGCATGGAAAGCAGGTAAAAAAGAACAATTAAATTATTAGACGGATTGAAAATTGGATACCAAATGTATATGAATAATGGAGTTATTTTTTAAACAATTTGCTAAAAAAATGTTTTTTTTGTTTCCATAGTTTATTACTATTATTGTAGCTTAACACAATTTTTCTGACAATGACAACTCGTCAAATTGTATCAATAATTACCGATAAATATTTTTTTGTTTTTATGTTGGTAACTGTTAATCTAAAGTAGATGGTGCTGAATCGAAAAATGTGATGTCTTAGAATGCAAGACTTTTTTTCAGGGATCATAAGAACAAGAACTGCCATTACAATGCACATCACAAATATGACTTTGTTACGTTATGTTAAGTCATTATCAAGGAAAGGAAAAAGCCATCACTTGGATTTAATCCAAGTAGCATATTTACTGTATATAACCAGTATTTTAATTCCTTTATTCACACCTTCAATATTACAGAGTACCTTTGTTATCACATAAACCTATGACAGTGCATCAATAAAAGGGCATTAATTTCTTCAGGTTACAAGTATAAGTACCTTCCTATGACCAGTCGGTTTGGTCAATGCCGTCCACAGTGCCTTAACCTGGTCACCAAACTATGACCTTGCTTCCTTTATAAAGAGTACCAAGGCCCCCATACCATCATTTGTCAGGACTTGAGTCTGCTTTGTGGGTCCTTACTGCCGTGCAGAATCAGATTTGAGAAAATATGCCCGCCTCCACATGAATATTCAGTGTGTTCTCTGTTTCACCTCTTCTCATATTCACCCGGATGAGATGAGAAATTTAATTGAATAAGACGACAGGCCTATTTCCCCCCAAGTGGAGGTGTGTTACTGTTGAACCCAGTACCCTGTCTGATTTGTTGAAAAGACAATACATACTGACCTGGGTGATTAACTTTGAATGCTATATCCGATAATAATTTTTCCTTGTTGATTTGCCGGACGGTTTGATGGGGGCTGGATAATTAATCACTTGGGTCACATTTCTTTATACCCAACGGGAATATCTCACGCCGAGGTCAGTACTCCTGCTTTTTTTAAATTATTCGTCTTTAAAAGACTCTGATGTATAGCTATGTTTATATGGTAAGTCTATGTAATATACATCTGTAAGAAAGAGAGAAACGTGCTCTGGGAGTTCTGAGCAGTCGTTATATTTTGAATAGTTAGAATTTTTTAAATAAAGAACAAAATTAACTCAGTGCGGTGTTGTTGTCTGTTTCTGTGAGGGGAATGGGTCATTCCTTAAATGTGTCATTGTAAAGCGTATATAACATTTTCATGAGCAACATGACAGCAAACCTGGCAGCTTTAAGAACATATTTTCTGAATTTAGAGCCGTTCCGCCACCCCCCTCCCCCCACTGCTATTGATAGAAATGGTCTGCTCCATGTCGCAGTTCGTCCTCTTCAATTACGGATTTGGTTCAGGCTTTTGTGATGATCAGAACTGGAGTTTCGATAAAGTGGGTACAACGTGTTGGACTAATAAATAGAACCAAAAAGAACTGAATTTGATTTACTATTAAGTTGTTTTTTTGCACCATGTCAGCATTATTTTTTTATCTCCCTGTTCGCTGTGTGAAGCAGATACTCTAATGGTTCTTTCTTTGGAATTGGAAAGTTTCCCTTATGAACTCTGTGATGAGCTGTGATGTCAGCCTGATATATGTGACTTCTCAAATTTGGCACAAAAAAAGGAATCACATGAGAGTGATTTAAAATGCATGACCCAAACTGTAACCCAGCTTTACACAGGCGTCTGCCCCCATTTATATGCAATTACATTTTTTATTTTGTTGTTTTACTGTAGAAACACATTACAGATTCATCTGTGCAGTGAGAGGGGAAAGAGGATGAGCTATGGGAGCAGATTTAGGGGCCAAGAGCCCCCAGGGAGGTGTGTGATCCAGCAGATCTGCTCCTGGTGTTGGAGCCCTCTGCCAGACAGCGCCGTGCTTCCTGTTTGGCCCCCGTGCCAGGAGTCCTGTCTGCGGCTCCCGCGCGGTGCTAATGCGTTTACCCGAACCCCTCTCCGCAAGCTCGGCCGGGTCGCCGCGGATGCAGATTAGACGGTGGGCCCTGATTACAGCCCCCTCTTTTCCCCCCAGCAGCAGCGCTAGCTGTAATAAAGCTAATGGTCATCGTTTGGGCCTTTACGCTTTAAAGCCGCCAAGATCGTCAAAATGTGATCTGAGAGACGGGCTCGGGGGAATTGTGTAGGGAGGAGTGGATTAATAAAGCAGGCCTCACCCTCGCCAAGTTTGTTCCCCGAGCAGATCCTGGTAACGCACGTCACCAGCAGTCATTTGGCACGGAAGGAAATGATCCAAGTCCGGCGAAGGCGCCAGGCGGCAGAGCGGACGGCACTGTGCCAGAATGTGAATGGAACAGCCGTATTCCCCATCTAGAAAACGGCGCTGGGTATCCTCTCACGGCAAAGAGAGGGTGAGTCAACCGTCGCAACCAAAAAACCGAACCGTTGGTCCGAACCATTTTAACCGTGCGTTTAATTATGCGACTTCTAGGCATGGGAAGGCGGAGTGACTTGGCAACAGCCTTATTTCAACAGAACATGGCAGCTATTAAAGAGCAAGGATCGAATCGAATGCCAAGTGTGAGTCTCGAAAACTTAGCGATGAATAGGTAGGTTGTTCTGTAAAACTGCTCATTGGCACTTAGTTCTGACCGCTGCTTCACTGGCCCTAAAAGGCCCAGGGATTTTCAGCCGTGGCCGGCGGGAGGTTAGGGAACGTCGGAATGGAAAATCCTAGTGGAGCGCTGAGGCAAAGGGAGTGACCGGTGTTTATCGGTCTCCCACACAGAGGAAGAGAATGGACTGCGTAAACTGAACCATGGCAAAGCCTTTACTTCCCTACCCTACAGTTCCCTGGGGCGGCCTTCGGTGGCCAGCTTTTCTAACAGAAGGGAAGGGGCACCGCAGTAATAAAGTAAAAGAAATAAATGACACGTTAGAAACATGGCCGACATTAAAGGCTTCGGGCGAGAAAAAAACAAGGATGTAAATCAAGAGCGGCAGTTTGGAACAGCTGGGGGAGGTCACTGCAGTCCCAGAATGCTCCACTGGCAGCGGTATCTCAGGACCGGGCGTGGCCACAGACATCCTGCCTCCGGCAAAGCACAGGGCCATGTGCTCGTGGGAGTCCTCATGTACAGTGTGTGTGTCGTTTCAGTGTCACCCAGCTCGCTCTCAGATCAAGCCCTTATGGAAATGTAATATACGTATAATAAATGCAATATATTTTAAATATATTGTGAAGATAATATTGATATATTTACAATATACTGCAGCATATTCTTTTTCCATAGGAGAGAACACCTCCACCAGCCAAATACAGATACGCTATACCTGAAAAATCTGTGCTACGTGCCAGCTTGGTGGCATTTAAACTTTTGGTTTTGGATCCACAGATTTTTACACAGATTTTTTTTTTAACTGCCGCTTGATTATTTTGTATTTTTTTGTATTTAGTGAATACGCAAACCTGATCCTTCAAATTGTAGTCAGCTATTGGGTTTGTACCAAGAAAACCAAAAGTGAAAACCTTTCCAGCATTTCATAAATTAGCTGTGTCTGTTTCGTTAAACTGGCCAGATATGGCCACAGCATAATACATTTAAATGAGCATATTAATATTGATTGCCACTAGGTTTTAGTCGATCACCTGGCCATAGTGAGGGAGGGTATTATTTGTCCAGAATTACATACATATGAATGGCAGTGGAAACCTTTGATGTAATAAAAAATGAAAAGTTAATCGTTATCATTTTAAACATGTTTAATGTTCCATCATAGTTTAAGTAGGACAAAGTACTGTGAAGTTTCATGAATGTAGACTTATTAGGAATATGTAGCTGTATGAGGAGTAAAGTTTTTGTTGTTTTTCTATGAAAGCATAACATTAACATAAAAGTAAGTCTTGCAGATAATGGTTGTCTTAGAATATTTCACGTGTAAACTATCCATCCAACTGTACTGGTCTCATTCTTTGGCACTGCCTGTAGATATAATTTCATTACCATTTTTCATCAGTCGACAATTAGTGGGAAATGGGGAAATTTCTGCATTACAAAAGGCAAGGAGCGCCAGACAGGAGAAGCATGTCTGCTTTCTTTTAACAGGACCGGGCGGACAGAGACAGATATCACATTTTCAGGGAGGCAACGTTTCTCTTAGTAACCCCAGCTTGTGACTCAGACACAGTGAGACTGTTCTTGTGTGCCTTCTCGTATTACCACAGTGTCTGGAAAGTCGAGGCCATCTTTAACAGCTCAGAAAACCGTGTTATTTAAACGTGTGCCGAAAATAACAAAGAGGTCAGCGCAGAACGTCTCTGCTTCCCCTCACGACTGGGGAGGGGGGGGGGGGGGGGGGGGTGTGGCCTGGGCCTTCGTTTACTCCGGTGGTTTGTCTTTGTAGCCCACTGGGACATGTTGTCGATGACCAAGTGAAGTCACATCCGAAAGCCCTGCTTTATGGCAGGGGAAAGGGCCTCCATTTTATAACAGCTACAACTGAGAGGAATCAACCATTGTGCATTTGGAAGGGGCCGCTGAGGATTCTGGGGATGATGAAAGACAATCACTGTTTTTACATCATGGAGCAGGGCATCGCCATGCTCCCTTTAAAATAAACCAGCTCAGCACTATGAGCTGGCCACACAGAGCGTGGGCAGCCATTTTAAACGGAAATTTGCGGATAAATGAAAATTTGCCCCTCCTAACCGACCAAATATTTGACGGCAGCTTTGCCGCCGCAATGCCAGCGCTGTATTGCTTTAACGCCTTGAAATTTCCTCCTGGTGCCATCTGGAAATAAAGCATTCATATTTAGACTGGAGAGGATCATTATCCAACGCAGGCTAAAAATGAAATATGGCAATAGCAACGCTAGATTCGTGCTCTCCCACTTCCACCATCAGGAAATACATAATTAGAAAGTAACTTAGAGAAAAGTAGGTCTCTATTCCAGGAAGGTATTTATTCTGAATATGAATGACTTATATCCAGTTGTCACAAGGAACTTTTAAGCTTTAAAAACTATGCAGAGCAGTGTTGCAATGGGACTATATCTCACAAAAACTTAGGCAATGGTATGTCATCACAATTTTCGTTTTTCATTGGAGTTCCCTCCTTTAAGTAGACACGTGGCCTACCCATGCACGGCCTGAGCAGAATGCATGTAAAAATCGTGTCTTATACATCACACTCGATTAGCAGCTAAATGTTTCTACGCTGTACTCTACGGAGATAGCCGCATGGCATTTTCTTACTGTACTGTGATCAGTCTGCTAATTAGGGAATTCAGTTTGGATTCCACCAAAAGAGATGCCTCTCCAATGACTTGTTATTTGGTGCTCTAAAAGGCCTTAGTGTATAATTAATGAGAAAGCAAATGGCTCGTGTATTTTGCATGAAAAATTGTATGTAAGTACCCAATTATCGAGTCCTGATGTTTAACTCTGGAGGGTTCTGGGGGAATTAACTGTATGGAGGAAAAGGAAGACTTTAAGAAGACCATTTATCTACATTTAGAATAGAGTGTGGGACTGGAACTAAATGGTAAAGTTAATTGCTAATGTCAGATTATTAATTATGTTAATACCACCAAACCACTTAATCATTGGATGATTTAATCTGATGGACTGTGGTGGGAAGCAGGGGGTCATATGTAAAGAGCACTTTCATGATCATTTTTTACATTTATTAATCATTAGATTTCCTTTAGACCCCACTACTAGAGAATAGAAAATAGGTCAGGTGGAGCCAAAGCTAACACGGAATGTTTCCACAGAAAGGATGAAAACAAAGGCAAAAAAATAAAAAAATCGGTGTAAAAATTTGTAGTTGTGTGAATTATTACTTTGCCATACTGCTCCGTTTAAAATTGTGGAAACATCTGGATCTGAAGCCCCACATCATCTTTCAGTAGGAACTGTAGATAATGAGTGTCTGACACCCTGACTGTAAGCTGCTCATAGCTCACTGGTGCAAAGCCACTGGGACACCACTGAAGCACTCCGTATTCAGTGCTCAGAGGACTGTTACTGTACTGTTGCTGACCTTACACTGTTTTAGAGCTGGTGGAAAGTACAGCCGTTGCAGGGTGTTGATAAATCAATGTTTGCCGAGCGTCTGAAAAGTGGGACGCTGAAAAGGTTTCTAGACACTGGTGCTAAAGATATATTCTCCGTAGTGTCCAGATGGCCAGCTCCTGCCTTCTTTCCATCCTCTCTACCTCTTTACCTAGGGGCGGCAGTGTAGTATAATGGCTAAGGAACAGGCCTCAATTCCCATTGGCATGGTTCAATTCCCAGGTAGGACACTGCCGTTGTACCCTTGAGCAAGGTACCTAACCTGAATCGCTTCAGTATACAGTATATCCAGCTGTATAAATGGATAATATGTAAAAAATGCTAAAAAATAAAAAAAAACGTTGTGTAAGTCGCTCTGGATAAGAGCGTCTGCTAAATGCCTGTAATGTAATGTAAAGCTTCTAGTGATTTGTTGCAGTTAATCTTTATGAGGAGGTGTGCCCAAGGACAGGACAGCCATTAGCACATTATTGTCATTGGCCACGCCCCATCGTGAATATTCATAAGATGCTCCAAATTGGAAGCTTCAGCAGTTGAGAGAGAACGTTCAAAGTTAAGAATACAGAGCTGAATCTGTGTTCCATATGCACACACATGTCCTCACAGGTTATCAGCTGTATGTCTAGTGAGGAATATGCCTTACATCACATCAGAACAGCAGTCTCCTGTGGTATAATGGTCACTGGCTCATATGGTTCAGCTCCAGTGGAGTGCACCTCTACAGGTACTGTATATGCGTCTGTATATTGCTCTGTTACTCTATATGGCTCTGTTACAATCCTCTCCAGGAACGATTACTAGTGATATCAAAAGAAAGGTGAGACTGAATAGGTTTAATCTTCGCGTTTATTTCCTCCTCAAACAAAATATATTTTCCAAATATGCCAGTGCTTGTTTCTTTGCTGTCAATTTATGTTTAATAGGCTACCACTATTTAAAATCAAATAAAAACTAAGTTTCATTAATTTCAGACATCAAATGAATGTACACTAACTAGAGAAGCAGGCAACCAGTCCCTGCTCTCTTGTGCATTTTTTTTAATCCATTTATACACAGCTTTTGAATTTTTTATACATTACCGTTTATATTTTTTGCATTTCCGTTGGGTATATACTGAAGCAACTCAGGTTAAGTAGGCTACCTTGCTGAAGGGTACAACGGCATCGTGCTACACTGCCGCAGCTATTTTGTGCAGAATACTGCGCGCCACAAAGAATGCACTGAATTTCTGAACTATATTTTAATGTACCATCCAACCGCTCCAAACATCTGAAACGCATTTTTCGCAACATTCCAACGGTTCGCTCAATCACTGATCTAGCGCTGTCAAATTTTTTAAAAAGTTGTCAGTGTGTTCTGGGCTCAAATATGGAAGTAGCCATGATTTTAATGGATAGCCACTGTCTCCTTACGTATGTGCTGCCTGTAAATACCCTGTAAATACCCTGTAAATACACTGTAAATACCCTGTCGCCCTGCCTCATATGGAGTCCCATTACATAGCCTACTCCATTTGACTGCAGTGACCATTAGAAAATGAACATAACATGAACCAGTGCACCTACACCCATTTAACAAACACATATCTTACACTATTTGACGGGTGTAGCTTAGACTGATTAACTCCATACAGGTGCAATGGCTAAATAGCCGACATTAGACTGCATAACTGAACAGAGCTTGTGTATCAAATAGTCAAATTGGAATAACAAAGATTTCTCGCATCTGTATTACGTGTTCATGCATTCATATGTGCGGTGCATTCATAATACACCAAAATAGCACCAAAATAACCAAATTAGGTCCTCGGGACGTCCCCTGAACGTCTCGAAATGTCATCAGGACATCGCCTTGACGTCTTTTTGTAGGGTTTTCTAAACGTTACGTGGATGTCACAGAGAACATTCCCGGGACGTTCTAGTAACCTCCCCCAGACATTCACTACATGACCTTATATTGTAACCAGTAACAGACGTTGCAGGACCGTTCCTGAATGTCCCATGAATGTTATGAGCACAACGTCATATCATAACCCGACAGGGACGTTGCTTGAACGTCCCCGAAAAATTATAATTAAATGTCATATTGTAACCAAGCAGTGACGTTCCTAGGACGTTAATAACGTTCTAGTAATGTTTTTAGGACATCCCTAGGGAACGTCTCATCATAACTTTGAAGGGACTAAAATGGGACGTCCCTGGGACATCCACTGTTTGCTGGGGTTGTGACACATGAGAACACTTTTGTATACCAGTAGTTGTGTTTGGTATTAGATCCAATAAAAGAAGTCAAAATATAATTTGTGTGAAGTATTACTGTTTGTTATGGTTATCATTATCATTCTTCAAACTCGTATGATCTAATATTAAGCCAATAAATTTAATTAATATTTACTATTATTGGGAAATATTATTTATTGTGACTGAAAACATGTTAAAGCAAAGAAAAATTGAGCTGAATAAGCACACCACATTTAGAATTTGTATTTCTATTTAGCAATGGAAACGGGGACAATCTGTGCCTTATTCAATACAACAAAACTATGAAACGTGGGACTGCACTGTTGGTTTTGTATGTCTTGACCGTGTAATCGTTGTAGATAGGTATTTTTACCAGTGTCACATTGCTGGTTTTTTAGGACCAGAAATCTCAAGGAAAAAAAGTTTCTAAAAGCTGAAAAATTTGTGTTGATTCACAAGACATTTTCGAATATACGGTTGACTATTTGTGTCGGAACGTTTTATTCGGGACTCCAAATACCTGTTTTATTTTTGTATATTTTTTAGTGGATCCAGTTTCTCTCTGAAGCAATACTTTTGACCCCCTTGACCTGGAGAGAAATTAATACTCCTGATGTTATGGCCCTGTGGGTTTGAAGGTAAAGATATGTATTTCTTAAAAAGCCTTGGCGAACCCTACACTAAAACAACAGTTGTCTCTCCATCGTTATTGAATAAATCAATTATTTCATCACCGTACCCAGAGTGAGGGTACTCCCCAGGGGTTGGAAATTATGTATATATAAAACGGGTCATAAAATGCGGTGTGCCATGTCAGATGACACCAACCCCCAGGAGAATAATTCTAGCATATGGGACATACTAGCATTGTGCACACTAGACAGACTGAAACAAACTGAGAACCTATGGAGGCTGGGATTTGTGTTATCTACAGTGCCTCTCAAGGTGAGTTAGGTTTGCCACACATACATATCACAGTTGCCTAGCAACAGCTACCTTTTTGAGATTTTATTCTCCCTCCCCCAATCAATGTCATCTACAGCATGAAATGGCCTAAATGTCTTGACAAAATGACATGAATTTCCACTGGCAAAATGGATAAAGATAGCAGTCTTATGGAATTAGTGGCTAACCCTTCTTTTGGGAAAGCAGGTATTCTGCAGGTTTTAGTCACCTTTACAATAATCAATCATTAAATACCATAACCAACAAATTATGCCTAGTGAAGAAAGTTGAGATATTTGGTTTCTGAAATTTAATGATCAAGATTTTCTTTGTGATTTTATATTTTCGTTTTGGATGTATTTAGTCATATTCTTGGATGAATCAAAATCCGGCACATCTGTCCGACGACACACCTGCTTCAGAGCCTCAAGAAGGACGTGCCCGTATGTGACAGAAGTCACGAGAAAGGTCCAGATACACATGTGAACGCCGGGGCCACTGGAAAACCCTCAACTGAAGTGGGACGACGGTGACACCCGTAAATCTGACCTTAATGTCCATGCCCCAGAGGGCCCCGGCCTCGTACACACTGGAGGTTTTTATCCATCCATCACTGACCACTTTCAAAACTCTCACACAAGGAACGGCGCACTGGGGCCTCTGGTCCGGGCCCTAAATCACAGATACCGAGAGGCGGGGAGTGACCTAGATTCCTCCCTCGTTGTCTAATCGGCGAACGAGCCGGCCGTCGAGCTTCCAGTGCTGGGGGGTCTCTCCCCCTGTGAAGTGTCTCAGTCCTTCGGCAGCCACTAGCACGGTTAGCACCCTGTAGGTGACCTCATATGGCTCCTTCAGCAGCCACTAGCACGGTTAGCACCCTGTAGGTGACCTCATATGGCTCCTTCAGCCTTCAGCGCGCCAGTGATCCATGGAAACGAACCTCCGAACGCTGCTCAGTAATGGCCCATTAACCCAGCCCAGTCCCAAGGGGTGGCCCCTGAAAGCCTCGGTCACCACAGCTGCACGGACAGAACCGCCGTTGCCATTTTTCTAGAGGTCCAGCTGTTGTGGAGAGCAAAAGGAAGACCGTTTGAAAGCTTTGATCTGTATCCATGTACTGTATGTCACCCACTGTTTAGGGACACAGTTCACAAGTTCTGAGAATGAGTCGTTTTATATTTAATCTCTGCGGCACGATGACGAATACGTCCAGTTTATGATTATGATTCATTTAGCATTCATCAAAAATAAGTATGATGACTTCCCTAGTTCTCTAGTTTGACCTGTGCTATATATATATATATATATATATATATATCCAAAAACTGGCAATCATAAGAAATAAATGGATTCAGTGTATACAGAGAGGCACATTTATATTCAAAGCCATTGTCAAATCTGAGGTGAAATTCCAAGAGATTTCATTTTTATCAGTGAACAAGGTCAATATCTCGTAGCCATTGCACCTGTATGGAGTCTTTCACCCACTGCAACAGCAATGTTTGTGCCCAATGTGGAATCAACATTGCTGACCTTGGACAATGACACTCTTTCCCTCAATATCCCCCTGGGCCCTTCCTTTCCTTCCTGTGGCATTTCACGTATTTGGCCGAGCCATAATTAGTGCGGTTGTGTACCCACGGTAACAGGTGGAGGAACACGTGACGCACTCAACAATCGCATCCAAATTTGCACGTATGCAAAACCCTCTGCTATACAGCATAGCCCTACCACCGTGTAGGCTTCTCACGTCAAACAGCTGCATCTGAGCACACGTCCCTCAGGGCCAAATAAAGAGTGACGTTCCAGCAGATTGATGAGGCGCTGTGCTGAAGAGGTTACCGTCCTTCAGACGAGACATAAAACCACGGGGACCGGCCCTGACTTCCTGTGATAATTAAGGATCCCATGGAATCTTTCGATTGTTAACCCTAGCGCCCCGGTCAAATCCCCCCCGAAATTGGATTTTCTACATATGGCCACGTAGCCGTCCGCCCTACGTTGGACTCGCTAGTGAATCCCCGACATATTTTGGTTAATCGATTTTTTATTGAATTAAGACAATGAAAATTACCTTAAATTAAAAATTTGTGAAAATATTCCTATGGAGGAAAAACAGTATGTTGTATTGTTGCTACCTCTCATTGTATTAAAAAGTAGCATAAGGAGGCAGTTGTTTTCGGAAGTGGTTGGGGCAAAGTGCTCGTGTGTGGAGTTCATTTGTGTCTTAATCGATTGCCACTTCCTTCCAGGGACTGCTAATGTGCACAGCCGATCTGCGTTTCATTTGATTGCATACAATGCTTTAAAAAGGCTTCTCTTTCCTCAGTGAGTGGCTGAGGGGGAGAGAAGAAATGGTTCAGGCGAAGCAAAGTGGGAGTTAAGGTTCAAAGCGAGTAGTTAGATTTGAAAAGCGGCAGAGCAGTATTTGCTGAAACAGCCTTTGATTTTGTGCATTTCTTCCAGGATCCCGTGGGGGTGGACGGTGAACGTTTATTAGTTTGTTAATTTCTCCCCATTGCTAAATAAACATGGGTATATAAACTGAGAGACTCATTCCTGGTGTCCAGCTGATCTCTGGCTTGATCACTAATACTGCCAGGTGTGCAGTGGGTTGAGGTGTGGGACACTTTGGGAGGGTCTGTGGGTAATGTGAGTGTGCTGATCTGCTGGGAGTCTGGTTATTTTGGAAGGCAGCCCAACATGGTAAACGTTAGCAGGAGAAGTGGTTGACAGCTATTGTAAGGGAAAGTTGAAAAGAACTTTGAGTGAGAAAAGAAGCCTTTTCAAGTCCTTTTTTTATTTATTTTGTTTTAATAAAAAATTCACTCAAATGAAATTCCAATCAGCTGTGCACATCCCTGACGGGTAATGGCAATTGATTAAAACACAAATCAACTCTACTCATGAGCACTCCAATGAGGTGTTCCCCTAGATTGCCCTGCCCCCTACTATTCTCCACATGCTTCTCAACCGGGGGTGTGTACCCCTACTATCCTCCACATGCTTCTCAACCGGGGGTGTCCAATCTTACCTGAAAAGGGCTGGTGTCGGTGCAGGTTTTTGTTTTAGCCTGGCACCAAGACACCTGATTCTACTTATCAAGGTCTTGATTGAAGAGCATAATTAGTTGCACTAATTGGTCCAATCAGGTGGTGTTGTGCTGGATTACGACAAAAACCTACACCCACGCTGGCCCTTTCCTGATAAGATTGGACCACTGTTCTAAACCAGTAATCGAGTTTGAGGTGTCTAACCTTCACTTAATGTCTGCTCTGTCCTTATCTGTAGAGCAGTTCTTTTGAAGTAGCTGATGGAAAATTGTGATTTATGGAAACTTGTATATTTATCAATTAAGTTACAGTTTCTTCATTACATAGATTGTTATGCAGGTCATTTTTTTAGTCGCTATCTAGTTGCTGTGGTCTCTGGAGAAATAAGGGAGGTTATATTAAGAGTGCATTGCTGTAATTTACTGAGGCAGCCATACCATAGTGTGCAGTTTGTTCTAAATTACACATGGGGCACCATAATGAAACGTCTGATCACACAGGTCTTGAAGCAAATTAGGTTTTTCAATTGATTGTCCTTTTTCCCATTGCCACTGTTCAGTCCCCAGCTAGTATTTTGAACTCAAAATGAATCATGTGTGGCCTGGTTTCTGAAAGAATGTGGTTTTCAATGGAATAGCCACTGTTAGATTTGCAATGCAAATTCCTCACATGCTTTACCAAATGAGTTTTGTTTACCTCTCTACTGTAATGATCATTTTCCATTGGTGATTTTTAAATCCTGTTTAAACTTAGTATTTTAAACTGTCACTTCAGTAGCCAACCTTTTGTAGGTGGCATCCAGATTTGACAGTAATACTGTATTAACATTGAGAGCAACATGCTGTATGCATTGTGTTGTTTTCGTAATTAAAAGTGTTCAATCAGGCATACAGGATTGGGAAAATAACTAGAACAACTATAACAGTGGCAGACCTAACTATAGTTCTAGTCTTTGGTCCTGCTTTTTTTTTACGAAACATACGTATGTATGTGATTATCGTAATAAATACAATGCCTCATTTGATTGTGGTCCAAAACACATTTTGAATCTCATTTGGAGGTAGTCTGGATCAGATTTGATCTGAATGATCTTTATGATATGGTACTGCTATACAGCTAGCTCACTGCCTAGCAGAGATCCATCATCACCAAATTACATTTGTGTTAGGTAAAATATGGGGGTTACATTCAGCAAGTATTTGCACGGTTTAACATTGTCATGTTAATGTAAACATAGGTGCTACCATCTATTATAAATGTCTGGAGACTTAAACTGTCCAACAAATGGACAACCCGCACTGCAGGATTAAACTCTGACAGCCCTTCACTTTCTTATTCATGGCAATTCATAGTTATTCATAAGACTATTTAACCAAGAGTTTGCGACCCTGGTCTGGGGGGGGCCACAGGACCTGTTTTTTTTTTTGTTTGTTTGTTCTTAGCATGATAAATTAGAATGGTAGATTACACAGTTAACTCACCTAACCTGGTGTCTTGGGTCTAAATTATTTGCTGAATTTAAGGTGAAAACAAAAACCAGCCGATTTTATGGCTCTACAGGACCAGGGTTGCGGACCCCTGATATAACCCATAAAATGTTTGTGGGGTTAATCTTGTTAGGCTGGACAGATGTTCATGGTTTTATTTGTGTAAGCAATTACAAATACTGTAATATCGCGCTTGACTCATTTTATTTAAATGACTGAAATGTGCCCTCATAAGGTCAGCTTTATTTGCACAGAAACCACGGGTAACGAGAATAATTTTGCATGTCAGCACTTGAGAATATGGAACGCTACCGACTGTCCAAAGCATTGGGGATTCAATAATTAATTTTTGAGGATATTAAAAAGCCCATTCTGGCTGTGCAGTGGTGGACATCTGCTCGGATCTGTGTAGGTGTTTGCAGACTGACTCAGCAATATGAAATGATCATTGTCAAAGGGCCTTCATTAGCCTGGCAGAAGCCACCACAATGAGCTTATTTCCTTTTTTGTCACATTAGAGCCAGTGGTTATTTAAATTAATTTGTTCCAGAAACATAGGTGTTTCTCTTTCCAAATGGAATTAAGTGTGTTCTGTAAAATAAACCCAATGCACAAAGGCAGTGTTCCTAGGCCCTGAACAGCTACTGGATTTGACTAATAGAGGTGTTAACTTGGGGATAATAGAAGGCACATGTGCTTGATCTATGAGATTATGTAATGTAATGTGAGCTTGCTGACCCAGAATGCATAGCATGAAACCCCCTTTTTCTTTTATAGGAGATTATATAGTTTCCACATTATATTGTGATTCCCATATATCTCTTATCCTCTATGGGGCCAACATTTTCTGATTTCAGCCCAATGTTGTTATGCCCTCAAAATTTTGTACAAGGAGTCACACCACTGTCATTGATGTGTGTGTGTGTGTGTGTGTGTGTGTGTGTGTGTGTGTGTGTGTGTGTGTGTGTGTGTGTGTGTGTGTGTGTGTGTGTGTGTGTGTGTGTGTGTGTGTGTGTGTGTGTGTGTGTGTGTGTGTGTGTGTGTGTGTGTTTGTATGTATGCGTGTGTCTGTGTGTCGGCCTGGTGGGATCACTGCAGTCCAATATTTACTGATAACAGTTGAGCAAACCGCAAGTCAATGAGGGCAGGATGTTTGTGATAGGTTATTAAATTCCTGAGGAAAAACAAACATTTTGTTTTGTTAATATCACTTTGAATATGTATTAATTTTTGGCGGATGCACTCGGAGCACAACCACGCGGGAGTGGTTGCTTCCATCAGCATAATTTAAACCCTCACACTCCCTGCTTCCTTATTCTCTTGTTAATGAGGAAGCGGGGATATACAAGAGAGCAGCTGTGCTCCTAAAGCACTTGAGCGTGGCCTCATCAGAGCCGGTGTGCGTTATGCCCCAGCTAACGCCTCCCTGGCCAGCCACCGTCGTGTGGACACTGCGTCCGCTGAGATCTCGCGCGAGGCTGCGGGGAGCGCCCCCCGTCCAGATGTGCAGGCGAGCAGCTGGGGAACCGATCAGCAGACCGGCCCGGCCCGGCCCGGCCGCGGGGAACAGGGGCTCCCCAAACACCCCCCCTCTCTCCCTCCCCCCAATTCCAGAGACAAGTTGAACCCCCTTAACCTGTGGCGCGAACACTGCGGAATTTTGAAGCGTGTGTGCATTACCGGGTCGATCGGGCCCAGCCTAAACTCAAGAGTAAACACCTGCACTGGCTTGCTGTGCCAAATCCATCCCCCCTCCATCTCCCCAGCTAAGACCACTGGCTCGCGTTTTGTTCATATTTCCATTGATGTGTTGCCACGGCAGATATTGTTTCACCATATACAGCCGAGGGGGCCTAGGATAGAGCCAGGGTCCCTGGCCGCTTTGTGTGGTCCACTGTAGCCTCAGCTGCCCGGCTGTCCGTTACGACACGCGGTCATGGCAACCACGTAACCGGAACGGTCACCCGATCACCTTCCCACGGTCACCTGAGAGCAACTTGCCATTCATCTTTGTGTGGCCCACAACGAACTGAGATAATTTGTTCATTTTTCTGTCCGGGAGGGGATCCAGATTTGTTCAAACGTTCACACGTGGCTTAACCAAGTTGCTTGATCCTACTGTGTGCCTACAGGGTGACGATCAAATCTCAACATTAAGCAATATGCAACACTTTAATGTTAAATACATTAAATAAGTAACACAAATTAGAGACAAAATATCTTATTTTATCCACTGTTTTACGATGCGAAGGGGATAAGATCAGCAAGAATTGGCAGAGACCCATTAAAAATGCGACGCTTTTCCTCGTTGGAGATTTGGAGATTAGGCTTAATGGAGTGCACTGACTATTTAGTATAAAGCAAACTGATATAGTCTATTTTTGCGTGTCTGCAATTGCTGTGTAAATTCTCTTGGGCAAGCACACCCAGAGACGGACAGCCTCAAATGGCAAACGCTCTTCTCCTTGTTTGTGGGTGGTTGTGTTCTGTACCATCTGTCTCTGTGTCAGAAAGGGGCAAACATTATAAATTAAATGGTTTCCTTTTCTAGCAGAACATGGTGAGGATACACATTGCGAATTACATAACTCCCGCAAATAATCCCAGTCTCCCATCAGGGACACATTCCCAAAGCATTCCTGTGGCTTTCTGGTATTTTTCCATCTAATTGCCTTGTCATCAAAAAAAAAAAAAGCCAAAGTGGATATTAATTCAGTATATAAGGAGCTATTTATATTTTTGCCATTGTTTTTCTGATTTAACTTTGCAGTTGAATGTAACGCAGTATTTATCCCAAAAACATTTACAATCGGCATCAAGCCTAACCCTGTTTTGACTGGCTTGATCGCCTTTATCATATTTGCCTGTGTGTTCACCACAGGTGGAGTGATATCATTGCGCCCTGTTCAGGTTTAACCAAACACTAATCCATCAAGTCATTCCAATGCTGCTGAAATCTCAGACAGAGACATTTAATCCTATTTTGCTGCTGGTGGTTTTCAAACGTGCTTTTTGATGTGCTTGGCTGTTTGAGTGGAAGCGAGGAGACTTCAGTTCTGCGGCGCAGTCGAGACGTCCACGGGTCTCCTCCTGCTAGCGATACTAGGACATCCGAGCTCTAAACTGAGGCGATGAAAGGTTTGATTGAATCACATTCTTGAAGTGTCTCTGACTTCTGGTGTTGAAAAATTGCACAAAGGCATTGGAATGAGGTGTCATTTTATTTCTCTTAAACCACACTTCACACCTCACAAAGCACAAGAAAGGGGGGTCAATGGATGTTAACTGAGTGAATCTGTCTCCATAGACTTTTTTTCAGCCATAGCTACTGTCTTGATATTACCACTCCTTTCATAACCCTCCCATTTGTCTTTTTAGGATCTTCTGATAGAAAAGATTTGCTGTATAATCTATATATAATGTATGTATGTATGTGCGTTCCTTATGCATTCCGTCCAACCAGCGTACTAGTACATTTCCACCTCAGGCACAGTAGAGTTTGGGCCTGTCAGTTTCACATTTTGAGTTGAGAAGGAAAAATCCACCCTTGTCTTATAATAGAGAGGCAATCCAGTCAGGAAAACACTTCACACTTGATCCAATTATAGGGGTGTTCATTTCTGCAGAAAGAGTACATCTGCCGACAGAGTCAACACCGTACTAAAAAAGCATTATTTACAGTGCTCCTTTATACCCTCAAAGAGCGACTGTGCGCATCAGTACCAAGGACAACCACCTCATTAGGTAGAAAAGTAGAATGTCTGTATACTCCTTTTTTTTGCTTTTTTGTTCAGGGCCTATAGGAGTTGGAAGATTCCGGCCTGTAATATATTGGTGGTCTGACTCACGCAGTTATTCAGCAATCCCTTATCATATAGAGGATAACAAGCAATGCTGAACAGGCAATAATACGTAATCTTATATACAGTAACCTATAAAATGGAATAATAATAATACTAATAGATAAAACAATGTAAAGTACCCAGGTGTCTATTGAATTTACTCAGCCCGGCATACCTGGGATATTACTAATTAAGAGGATGTTCCTGTTTCCTATTGGACACAGTCTTGAAGAGGAGTTGCTGAGTGACATCATGAGTGACCGTTTTTGATTTGTGAGGCAGCATTTTTGTGGGGGGTTGGAGGGTTAGCACTAACATGTGTTGGAACTAACAGAGACCACATGGCATGGAAGCCTTAAAGACCCTGTGCTTTTCCTGTAAATACTGTGTGTCAGTACCAGACACCAGCAACAGCAACTCCAATCACGAAACAACTACTGTACCTGGAAGTGTTACCCCAGCCTCTCCTTCCCTCATAACAGAAGATCAGACCCTTAGTTTGAATTTTTCTTCTACAGTTTGTTTGCAAATCAAACAAATATTTGCCTATCAAACGAATATTTTAATAACCACAAGTCAAGATAGGTCATCCACACTGAATACACAATTGCAACTGCACTGGCACCAGGTTATCCATCGTACTGAGAGTACCCCATTGTTTTGAACAGGAACCACAAGGGCCACCTGACACCAACAGAGTTGTTTGGAGCGCACTCTAAGAGCTATCACATTGCAGTCCGTCATTTCAGACGTAGACACGGGGAGTATGCATTTATACTTGTGCATGTCACAGATGAGAACTCAAACTACGCCTTTCCATAAACAAAAGACAATGAAATCACATGGTACTTCGTCATTATACTAATTTCTATCGGCACAATGAGGATTTTACTACCATACTCGCTCTTGTCATACCAGAGAAAATACTTGCTAAATAGTTAAATTGATTTTAAATTTGGATGTAGACAGGTACAGAGCTGTATTGGTACAGACTGTATTGCCTACCTGAATCAGACCATTGCATACTGCCCAAAAAGATGTGGTTTGCCAGTTTTTTACCCCTTCATCTGATTTTACTCCAG
This sequence comes from Synaphobranchus kaupii, assembly GCA_029718625.1. Classification (NCBI taxonomy): domain Eukaryota; kingdom Metazoa; phylum Chordata; class Actinopteri; order Anguilliformes; family Synaphobranchidae; genus Synaphobranchus; species Synaphobranchus kaupii. The sequence continues at coordinate 62,592,792 of CM056384.1, read as the reverse complement.
GATGGCATTTTTTTTCAGGAAATATGCATATATTGTAGATAATTCAGGAGACAAAACATTGAGTTTTGTCCCCTTAGGGGAACAATTATTCTCTTTGTCCAAAAAAAAAAGGGTTTCCATTAGCTCGGATCCCAATGTGGACAAATCTCTGCGGCACAAGCATTATATTGATCCAGGAGAAAGACTTGGGAGGACTGCTCAAAGATTAAATTATTTCCCTGCCCTTTGTTTTAAAATACATTGCAGCAAAAGATGCCTTGTTTTTACACTATTGGGTTTATATGGTTTGCTCTACGTTGGAGACCGTGTTCCTCGATACTCAGAAGCAATGTTTGTTGCTAGAAAATTTTGGTGAATGCAACAAGCTGACATAATAAATAAATAAAAAAAATTTTTAAAAACACATCAGGCATCTCAACTCAGACATGTGCTGAGCAGAGCGGTGGGCTGGTAAACAAGGATGAGCCCACGTACTGTTTGCTCCGCAGTGCAGTCAGTTTACGAGCACAAAACGTCTGTGTCTGTAGATGCCTGGTGATGAGTAAGAGTCAATGGCTCCAATTAATTTTTTTTGTGGTTATAAATAATTCGCACTAAGAAGCAAACACAGCGTGCAGACTCATCCTTCTTATCCTGCGAATCTAGCTGACACCACAAAATTAGCACATAAAATATTCACACAGAAATGCACATTCTGTTGCCTTACGAAAGAAACTGGGACCGTTTTTAATTATTTCATTATGTTATAATTGATACCATTGGAATCGCTTGCAGAAAGGCCTGACACGCACATTCACTTCAGACCGGTGTTATTTTTAATAAATAAATGTAATAATAAAACCTTGACTTCAGGTTGTTTTTTCCTTTTTTAAAGCATGTTGGTTTCTTGACAAAGTCAGTGATAGCATGTGACAATAATAGCAACTGCGGAAGTATTAACTTTTTATTACGAAGTGAAGTAGTTTCCGGGAATCTTCTGGAGAATTTGTTGGATGTACATGGCCTTCTTTAAACTAAAGCTTTAAAATAAGATGACTTGAATCCGGTTCTAATTCCAGTGCAGGCCACAGGGGAATGTGCCTCTGATGAGCTCCTCCATGTTTGCTTCTTCCTGTTTGACCATTACAACTGTTCTCCAAGCTGCAGCCTGACTAATGTAATGTATTCTCTGTCCAACCACAGATCATGAGTTGGTGTGAAATGGAGCCAAAGTCCTCCTTTACAAGAGCCACTCTCTTCTGTGTCCCAGGCAATCTGGCCTTCCAACTCAATATCGGTCTAATGTCCACAAATAACAGGTGTTCTCCAGAAGGATTTATGGATTTAGTCGAGAAGACTCCAGCTTGAGCAGCTCATTCTTAAAATAATAAAGATTAAAATACCTTTCCCTGCATTTAAACAAAAGCTACCAGCATAGTTTATATTGCACCTGGCAAGCCCCGATGGGCAGAGCAAGTCATGCATGTTGTAACTGTTTGGACAGGAATGACAAATACTTAATTTAAAGTCAATGTGTCTTCAAATGGTTCCAACACGTGGCATATTTTCTACTTCACATTTTGTATTGTAGGTTGTTTAGATTGCTCTACTGATGTTAAAATGTCTGTATTATTATCTGTAAAGTCATGGTGTTCACATCAGCGCATACATGCTGTCTTTATTTTTAATGTATAGCCTGTTCTAGCTGGCGTTAGTGTTCAGGTTGAGAGGAATTGTTGTATCATCCAGGTGGGTGCTACACATTGGTGGTGAACTTCACTCTTCACTGTTAAACACTTTGTGATTGTAAAAAGGTGCTATTATTTTTTTTAAAGATAATTCATTATATAGTACTTTGGCATATGATTCAGGATAATATCTTGCTTGATACAATGTTATCTCACGTGACTCTAATGTGTGCTTGTCAGGTTCAAATAAATTTTTTTGTGAGAACCATTTTTCCTTCAGTGATGAAGATGATTTGAAAAAATGCTCCCTTCATCTCCTGTCAAGCCTGTAGCCGGCCTGTACAAAGAAAGGGATTACTACACGTTTATCTAAGGAAAATTACATTTTTGAGTAGTAAAGACAAGGCCTTTTAAACCAAACCTTTTTTCGAGTTAACATTTAATGAAAAAATAAGATTTAGAATAGAGGTGGTTCGAAAATGGGATGCATTAAAAGTTGTCACCTTTCAGCCTTCTTCAGTGAAACACAAAAACTGCCAAGGTTGGCTATGCATTATAAATTATCACCATTCGAGACTAATCACAATCCAGGTATAATCCCCTTTCAGGAATAATCTTCTATTACACAGTTAAATGCAAGTCAGACAGGGTTGTGATGTCCTTTCTTGAATTCACATGAAAACACTGAGAGGGTCAAATAAGCACTCACGAGCTGCATGTAGCAGCGAGGTGTGTGTAATTTTTGCGTTTTGCTTTTGTGTGAATCTTTGCAGTCCACGGAAAACAAAAACACTGAGTTCTAACTCTGCCCACACTTCCTCTTTGGCAAGAAAGAATTGCAAAAGATTGCGTGGTGGATGCCTTCTTGAATTTAACTGGATGTCTGTTTGACCGCAGTAACATTTTTCCGGTTGTTTCAGACGGGTTCCTCCATTCAGTTTGGGAAGGTGAGATGCAGAACAGAAACACCAATGCTTTCTTTGTGACATTGTTTATCTCAAATGGCAAATGGTCCACACGCCATACCCTCCTGCCGTCTGACTGGAGGGTTAGGGTGCCTAGTGGCCTGTTAAATGTTCATGTCCTTCTTATATGTTTACGTGTGACACCTCAATTAAAAATTCCCACAGCAACATTTATTGGTGTCTGACTTCCTGTTTGCATGAAGCCTGCCAAAGGTAGACTGATTGAGCAGGAACCCCCTTTAGCCCATGAAAACATGAAAGGACGGGGGGGGGGGGGGGGGAAGCCATTAACAATGTAAGTGGGCGGGCGGGAAGGAACCACCGGACCCAGTGGGTATAGTGAACCTTTCTCCTGACAGACGTCTCATTGATAAGGTTCTGGCTTCTATTTGGATTTCCTTGGCGTAAAGCCTGCACTGCTGCCAAAGTCAGCGTTGTTCCTGCAGTACCTGTATTTGCTCACTGTATAGAATTTCCAGTTTCTCATCTGCCTCTGGGTCCTACGAAACAAATAGAGTAGAAGCCGCCTGGATTAACGCCAGCCTTTGAAGCCACTTGCGTAATCCCGTCATTAAATTAGTACAATATTATCAATTCCTTATTGAGGATGCTGGGACTTTGATATGGAGTTAAGACGGTCAGCTGTGCCTGGGGTATACGTACCCATGACTTTCCATTCCAGACGAGGGGGATAAGCTCAAGGCTTGTGAAATCCAAAAAAAAATGTATGTGATGGTTATAAAATACAAAGCTAGCTTTGATCCCACTGCTGACCCCATTTTATTTTTTTACTGGTCTAATGAAAAGCAACTGAACAAATCTTCGGCTAAAATGGCTGATTTCTGTGCAAAGTTAGGAAAGAATATTTTGACGTATGTTATTCAGAGACAGTCAACAGTTTTACATTAAGCATTTTGTTTTTCCTTGATCTATGATGTCGTTAAATATCTTAAGTGATTTTTTTGGCCAAATGCGTAAATTGCATTTCATTACATGTGCTTACTACTTTGGTTTATTGCAAAAATGTTGCTTTTGAACGTCACTTCTGGTCAGAATTCAAAAGAGCTAGCTTTGGTACAATACCCAAGGTTCAAATCTCTCTTGATTTGTATGGTATAAAGTAATATAAGATATGCACTGGCAAGGTGTAGGACATCCTGAGAATTGTTAGGTTGCTGCAATGTTTACATTGTCATGAAAAAACTATTATTTTAGTGATTTGGGATGATTCATGTGACACTGTGCCAAGATTTCCCTGGATCAAGACTGAGATAAAATTGAAGACTTGTAGACTGACATCAAAATCTGCAATTCAATTAAGAGATACTACACTCAATCACAAACAAATGTGCACGCCTCTATGAACCCCAGCTCCAGATCTGTCCAGACTGAGATAAGATCAGTGAAACTATTTTACGAATCTTCAATTGCAAATAGTTCTGTTTCTGTTTTATCACAATAGGCTTTAATCTGTGTGTGTGTGTGTGTGTGTGTGTGTGTGTGTGTGTGTGTGTGTGTGTGTGTGTGTGTGTGTGTGTGTGTGTGTGTGTCTGTGTGTCTGTGTGTCTGTGTGTCTGTGTGTGTGTGTGCGTGCGTGTACATGGGGATTTTGTCTGTAAAGCACTTTGTGCTGTATTGCTTGAAATGTGCTATATAAAGTTATTATTATTATTATTATTATCATCCATCAACTGCTAATTAGTAGTGGTGAGTACTAGTGATTTATTTATGTAATCAAACAAAACCAGGGAAACAAAATTAACTGTTTAATTTTTTTATTATATTACCAGGACGGAAGAATGTTATCTTTATGTGGCAGCAGTATATATCCCCATGGTTCGATGTCTTTGCTACAGAGAACATTGACCTGAATTTAGCATGCTTGAAAATATATGACCCAATCGGAGCTCTTAAAAAGGTGGATATTTTGGAGATCCTTGGACTTGTCTGACCAATCAATTGTAAGTGTCAAGTGTCAATCACTCCATATAAACACATTTTCATTGGAACAAGCCTCTTGATTCCTGTCACCATATTGAGAGTGCAGGCAAAGTAACCTTTATTGAGAGACGGCATTTGATTAATCCAGTGGGTTTGACTGACTTGCACATGTCCACGTATTGCAAACATTAATTCTAAGTGCATTTGTTTGAATCTGGCCCAGTATCTAAAAAATGCTTTCTATTAAAAATAGGCCAAGTTTCTTACAATAGCAATTTCCCAAAGGATGCTGAATAAATCCAAAATTAAATGAAATACTATGGTAATTTCCCCCCTCACATGTTCAGGTTTAAAGCATATAAGGGCTTCAGCCACCAGAGGAAAGACGTTTTAGCCTGTGGATGTAATCTCTTGCACTTACTGTAATTACCGGTAATTGCAGCCAGGTTTTGACACTTACAGTAGTTTCCAAGGCCTTTTGTTGTATCAGGGGTTACGCTGGGGGTATGTTCGTACACTCCCTTGGTGTTCTCGCTCGTTGGAAAAGTGCTGTATAATTAGCTAGCAGCAAAGCAGCGTGTGGAAATGCGTCGTCTGCTACGAGCTGACACGGGCAACCTGGATATTGACCCCATCTATCAGCTCCCTAACGCTGCTGTGCAGCAGTGGGTCCTGCGTTCCCACCCTACTGCAAATGCCTGCAGTTTTAATTGAACATTTGAACTGTGACAGCCCCCTACCTCAACGTGCTAACGCGGTTTTCCCTGCAGGTGTATACGTACGTCGGCCAAACCACCCGCATGCGCTCGCCGTTTCCACCCCATATCATCCCCTCCTTTTTCTTTAAATTTCATTCTGTCTGTCCCAACAAGAGACTCTAAGCCAAAGCTCAAACACATGAAACATTTTTAAATACAAGGTACAGTATTTCTCAATAAACCTAACTCCATATTTTTTGAAGAAATATATAAGAAGGTCTGCCGGTCACAATGCCTATTTGGACCTTTTCAATGACCATACTCGTCCGACGATGTCTACGGTGCAAACTCAAGGCACTGCGCGCAGACTACTCTTGGGGCTCGCTAATTTATTTTTTTTATTAAACTGTCAATTTGAGCAGGAGCTCTGTGGAATATCTGTCATATTGAATCATGTTCCGGCATGTTCCATGTGCATCTGAAAGAGGGAGTAGGGAAATGCAAGTTAAATAAAACGGGACATTTTTACCTTCATGAATGCACAAACACTTGTCCCTGTATGAATGACATCACACTCTTTATTTGCTTAGTGCGTGCTTTCACACAAGGCAGCCTACATTGCCAACATTTTTCACATACAAGCCATCTATTCCGAGAGGGGTCTAGTGCGCATACGTGTGTGTGTGAATGAGTGCATGAATGTGTGTGTGCATGTATGTGTGTGTGTGTGTGTGTGTGTGTGTTCCCCACACAGCACGGGGTAGTTAGCCAGTGGCCCGTTTGGGAGGGGATGATGACAGGGGACAAGGGGAGAGGGAGGCGGACTGCAGCCGTGCCACAGTTAATCACATGGCCTCCGGCTTCAGTTCACCGCCTGTGATAAACGTCTTACAGCTGCCCCGTGCACCAATGCTGACGTGTCCCCGCATCTACCGCAGCCCGCTCAGAGGGATGATGGGAAAACAGAACGCAGCCTGCTCGTTCCACAATGTTGTTCGTTTTCTCCAAAAGTTGGGATGTCCAGCCCTGTCTCCTTGCTGTAATGCCCCCCCCCCCCCCCCCCCCCCCCTCATATGGGGAGGGTGCTGACGGACACCCTTTCCTCTTAAACAGAGTGCTGCCAGCATTTTTTCCCCCATTTTTTTTTTTTTTTTTCGCAGTCCACAAGCTGAGATGGGCAGACATCGCATTGGAGTTGATACAGTGACCCAGTTCATTGACCTCTTGCACTGACGCTAGCCATGTTCCGCTGTCTTCAATCCCGTAATTCCAAACAGGTGTAGCCTCCTGCAAGGACAAGTACCTGCCATAAACTCCAGACTCCTCTGCTTTTCACCAGGGACCGCTTCCGAGCAAAGAAACCACCATTCTGCAAATGCGTTCAATATTGAAAGCAAGGAGGCACCGTTAGACCATTATAACAAAGTGGACACAAGCACGCACATATGAAAGCAAGCGGCCACACACGCACACACACACACACACACACACACAAACGCACATATAGGCTACAGTACATGCGGTATATATGCGTGAACATCAATAGCAAATACAAAGAACATATTTTCTCATGTTCCCTTTGATGTAATATAATGTAACTACATAATGTTCTGAATTAGGTCATGATGACAGGACAATGTTGCCTCGCTTCATTACTCATAGATGTGTGTCACAGCCCTTGATTGTTCCTTTCTCATGTGGACTATTTATTTACAGCCGGAGATTAGTGCAAAATATCTTTTAAAATTAAAACATTAAATCCTTGGTTAAGCTTGTCAGCTAAGACCATGAAATCCAGTAAAAGAAGCCAAGGTCGAAAACAGAACTGCAGCTTGGGCTCTTGAGCGGCCCAGTCGGTTGAGATGTTTGCCATAGGAGCAGGCTGAGCTACAGCCTTTATATGTCTGTTTCCGGCATGGGCCAACTTTGACTCAGTCTGCTTTACAGGAACATAGCAGAGGCATGGCAGGTTAAGGTAGGCCATGGGTCGTCCTCCCAACAATCTTATTTTACCTTATTTTCAGGTACTCTTACAAGCGATACTATAACCTCTCTGCATTTGAATGGATCTCTACGGGAATTGGGGGGTGGGACTAGATTAAGCTGTAAATTACACTGGAACAGTATGGAACACATGGTGGGCTAAATGGCATGTAAGTCATCAAGGGTCTGAGGTATCAAACGAGCCTCAAACCATCACTCTGCTGCCATATATGCAGTAGATGTGGATGGATCACTTTAAGGGTTGTTTCTCCTGACTTATTAGTCCATAGAGTTCAATAGGAAAATGAGTAACCCGCAACCATAGTCACTGTTCCATTTCAAATCCAATGTGCTGGAGTACAGAGCCAAAACAACAAAAAAATGTGTCACTGTCCAAATACCTTTGGACTGCACTGCATTTGAAATGATTGGATCTTGTTATAAAGATATAAATCTGGGTTATATTTGTTATGAAGGCTTTGGCTCTCAAGCGCATTGGCACACTAAAAGATGTCAGCTGCTGAACAGCCAGCTTTTGAAAGAAATGTCAGGCATGACTGGGAGAGGTGCAGAAGCAGGCGAATTGGCAGAGAGAACCCTGGGGGGTCAGCGCTTAGCTGGCTACTTGTTAGACAACTGGCACAGCAGCTAAACCGCAAACCTCAGCTTTTTCAAACAAAACCGAGTGAGAGAGAACAGAGTAGATTACCGAGATAAATCACGTAGTGCTGTTTCTGAGAGAAACTGGTGAAATGGACTGTTTTTAATGCATGAGTAGGGAGGCGAATGTGCCCGAGCTAAACCCGCACCTTGGACTGAGCCGATCGTAACGCAGGCAGCACGGCAGCAGCTGTAATAGAGGAGTAGGCTGCCAGGTGACCCACATCGGCAGGTCGGGTTCAGGGGTAACGCAGTTATGCTGCGCTCGGCACTGGATTGCGCATCTGCCTTGTTTTGTTTTCACAACTGACCCTGCAGGATGAGTTAGGCATGAGCCTCTTGGCGGAGGGGAGCATGACTTTCCCATCAAAGATGGACACAAATCACCCCTCACTGAAAGTGCGGACATGCACAGGGCACACGTGGCGTGGAACTTTCCATCTAGGTCAGATATTAACGGCCCAGCATGCAAACGCCGATATTAGACATGTTTATGCCTTGTTGATGGAATTCTGACACAAGATGCACGAGGACTCGTAAACCCCACCCAAGGGAGACGGAAAATCGGAGAGGGCAAGTAAGTTCCTCAGCTCCCCCCGACGCTCAGGGAACTCCGCGGCGAAAACCACCAGCTGTTTCATCGCAGGAAACGTTTGCTTTTTTTGTGTTTGGCGCACAGCCCCTTTGCCCTAATTTCTCCCTCTCCAGGAGTGTCCTTGAGGCGAGCGTGAACTTTTCAAGCAAATTGTTAACATGTACGACATGAACGGGGGTTTGCTATGGTATTTGAAGTTTGAAAAAAGGTCATCATTAAAAATGTGTTTATTTCATTACATTTCTGAGATGAAGCTGAAACATATTCACCAGGTTCCCATAAACAGTCTAGCACCCTGGTATTCAAATCACGGTCCTCGAGGTCCGAGACCTGCTGGTTCTCCACCCTCCCTTTACCTGGGAGTCAGGTGTGAAGACAGTCTGGCCAATCACTAGCACTAATTGTTCGGTTAATTACCTGGGAGAAAGAAAACCAGGGCCAGACTTGGATTTGAGGTCCAGATTTGAATATCCATGGTAGTATTTGCAGTAACTTTTAGTATGTATGTACCTATATGTATGTATGTATGTATGTATGTATGTATGTATGTATCTATATATGTGTGTATCTGTGTATGTGTATATATGAGTATCCGGACCCCTCTTGGTCTGGGGCTGTTTTTCATGGTTTGGGTGAGGCTCCTTAGTTTCAGTGAAGGCAAATCTTTACATACAATGACATTATAGACAATTCAATGTTCCAACATCTAGTGGAAAGGCTTCCCAGGAGAGTGGGTGCTGTTATTGAAGGAAAAGGGGAACCAACTCCATATCAATGCAGGTGTCCATATACACTGTTGGCCATGTCGCGTGTATGCACGCTATGCACAGACACACACAGTTCATCAGTTCATTATGAGTAAATCCCACACTAAAGCCAGAGCAGAGATCCTTCCTGGCACATACTGAAAAGACCCCCTGGAGACTGAAAAGACCCCCTGGTGCCTGACTGTGTGCCAGAGGTGCGTATGTTTGCTGGAAACCACAGAAATTACCACCACTGCTGCAATACATTACAGTAACATAGAGGAGGTTAAATGAGCTGTGTGATTATCCTGGTGCCAGAACTCTGTCAACAGAATGCAATCAATATGTCAAAAAATGAGGGCGGCGAAATCATGTATGGCTTAATTTTCATATTTCATGTTTCTAGGGAAATAAAATGCTGTATATCTGTTAGCTGGTTAGCTATTTTGTTGACTGGAATGTTCCGTGCAGTTGATGAGGTATGTGTTGCAAGTTCATGCATCGATAAGCTAGCTGTCTGGAAGAACGGTAATCAATCATGTACCCATTATGTTATTGCATGGTATGTAAATAATTACTAATGTTACTAATGTAGTAGGTATGTCACATCAGAGCAAGTCACCTTGCTACCTATTATATTGATATTTCCTTGCTAGCGGAACCAGAGAAAATGAGTCGATTTATAATGAATGCGGTTAAAAGCTGTAGCATGAGGATAGCTCTACAAAAGGGGGCTGCCATGTATGCAAGAGTGACTTTTAAATATTGGGCACGGTCCATTTGACCGCGGCTCTTTCCGTGGGTCGTATTGTCTGGCAGAAGCACCCCAGGTGACTTTTTAAACAGCTTGGCTCCATTTAAAAAGGGATTATTCAGCGATAAAGGCACAGCAGGCTCTTGTCTAGGACAATGGAATGCAAGCGGCGTAATTTCTGTGTCTGCTGTAACATCCTGGCCCTGTCGAGGCCACATGTCGAGCTGTGAGTAACACATCTGCACTTTGCGCGAGAGGCACAGATTAAAAAATAATAAAATATATTATTTTTTTTAAATAACATGTTCCATACATGCATTAACGGAGGTGGTGATCAGAACTATTTTCTCTGTTTTCAAAGTTGAGACACATTCCACCTCATCTGCGTGGCACATGGATATCCCTAAGGTGTTTTTTTGTTTGGTGGGGGTGGGGTCGTTTTCACTGCTGGAGATCTTCTTGTGCAACCGGTCAGCAAAGCACATGTCCGTCCTTCTGCGCCAATCGATGCAAGCTCAACAGCTCCCATAATGACTGTTTTCCACACGCAGTTAGCAGCTACCAGCGCATTAGCTAAATACCTAGAGTCATGGCACCATCTGCACGCGCTCAGTGCATCAGGCCAGTGAGAGGCCTGGACACGTCCATGTCTGTTCAACGGTCCTCGCAGCAAGCAACTCCGTGAACAGCTCCGTAACAGCTAATTACCTGCGTGTAAATGCCCGTGTGTGTAACCCAAGTATTGCAGCATGTGATTCCTGGACCACAACCTTTATGTTTTAACACCACAATCACCAAAGTTTAAAAATCAGACAGAGACAAACTCCTTCATCTGTGTGTTCTTAACAAGACTTACAGTAATTTCCCTCCTTGTGATGTTGTTTTGTTTAAACTATGTCTTCTGTTAATGTTGCTATAAACACAGTGTTGAATTGGTACAAAAAAGTGTAAATTGCCTTGGAATGCTCTGCAGTAATAAGACATATTTTACATTAAAAACCAGCAGCATCCATTCAACAAGCACTTATATCCAGGGCAGCTCACAAAGTCTAAAATCTATTTTTTTACAGAAGCAGTTCATGTTAAATACCTCAGGGGTTCAACTGCAGTGCCCCACCCAGGTATAAAAGCTGCAGTTTCTGTGTTACAAACCCAGTTCTCTAATAATTATACCTCATTGCAGCCTATTATTCAGATACTCATGATTTATTTATGTTTACGACAGTCATGGTCGATCAACATCAGGGTTTTTCATCGTATGCCCCACAATACATACGTACGTATATGTATCGTATAATCATTCTTATTTCCAGATAAAAATGATAACTTTTTTTCGAATGATATGGAACAAATCTGATGATTTGATTTTCCCTCACAAAACGTACACCATTGAAAATGTGCATATATAATTCTCGGCACTTCCTATCAAGTAGTTTATTTAAGCAGAAGGTTAAATATAAAAGGTTCTATGTCAGTCACCAGATGATAAACAGCATCTCAGGGTGACAAGCGACTGTAAATGCTTGATAGTTATTTTCCCCTCGTGCATAGTTTATATCTTTCCCATGGAGCTGTCTGAAAGGAAATACTAAATGAAAGATAAGATACTAAACTAAAACAAAGATAAAATAGTCTGTTAAATGCCAAAAACGCAATGTAATATAATAAGGCAACATAGTAACTGCTCAAACCTGGACCACCATGAGTGAAAGTGGTGGTCTTAGTTTGTATATCAGTCTGCCTTTTATTTATGTATAATAACTTGAGCACGCTCATTCTTTGTTGTCAATATAGAATCTTTTAACTGCACAGAATTCTTCAAAGTAACTGCACTGCCTTCAGCTACAAGTGCATATACAGTAACAACCCTGACTGTAATAGAAAAAATATTATTAAATCGCAGAATTGTAAATACTCTGCGTGTTTTGTTATGCTGTAGATGCAAATGTTTTTCCTTCTGTTCCACCATGAACCTCATTAAAATGTAAACATCTGAACTGTTTTTTTTTTTAATCCTGAAAAGCATTTTCAAAAAATGTGTATGAGTGTAGAATCATGTGTTTAGTATTGACCCTAGCCTGCCCTGAATATTGCACATAAATAAAGCAGTCTCCTCCACACAGTTGCGACTGTTGGAGAGAAGAGATAAATTAAAAATGTCTGCAGCTTCTATTTAATGAAGCTTTTTAAGGACTTCTCACACATTATAAAAACACAAAAACCACCTCAGAGTCTAGCCAAAACCATACTCGTCAGTTTCTCTTTGAAGAACATCCACACAATATGCATGGAATCATTTACTTGATTCAAAACAAAATACATTCCCTCATTATGGAACAGATGAACAGAAAATGTTTACGGCGTGATGCGTTATGACTTCAAAATGCAAAAGATTTCTATGGGATAGGAAAATACAAACAAGTTAATGAAATTTACTTGGATGTCTTTAAATTGCCCGCTGTGTTGAAGGCAACATAATGATGGGATCGGTGAGAATGAGAACTGTGTTGTTTTCAAATGTTATGTCTGATATCTGTGCGCCCGGAAATTGACCCTTGCAGCACCCAACCACCCCCCCCTTGGAGTTGTCAGGTCATCTCTCATACTTTAATAAGATGTAAAGAACAGCCTCCCCAGCACAATGTTCTTCTGTCCGGTCTGAGCCATGAAATATATACACCCTGACACTCTCAATGAAGCTCAAAGTGCCTCTCAACTTAATGGCTTTGACCACATGACCCAGTCAGACGTCACGTGACCAGGCACAACGGCTGCAACCTGCACGGCAGCTTATACCAATTGTCAATCTGGACACACTGGTGAGCCGAGATCATTGTGTTCGGAGACACTTAAGGTCAATAAAATTCTGGACCTGAATAGCTTGAGATAATGGCATTGGGACTCGCCGCTGTGAATTTGAGACATCTTGAGCATGACCAATGCCCATCGAAGAGGTGCTGTTGCTTTGTCACGATGCACAAACTCTCATTCAACCATGAGGATTTTGCACAGACTGTAACTACGAGGGTCTGTATCAACACAGAGCATAACAAGTTCTCTTTTCCCTGCAATGCAACTTTTTGAAAGCTCTGATATCTGGCACGTGGATTATCTCCCAACCGGCAATTACACAGAACAGATTTACCTTTATACCTCTGGACCACGCTCATTCTCAAACCGCCAAACTCCCAGGACTGACAGCCAGATTGCATGAAAGACTGACTGACCTACTTGTGAAAACGTGCACACCCAAGGCTACCTCAGCAGTCGACAGACGCTTCGCATTTTAAAGATGCCGGCATCACAGGTTCGTCCGCTTCGATCAGCGAGCGGGCAAGTGTTTCCTGACACGTTCCTCAGGTGTAAAATGTACCTGCCACCTCAGCATGGCTGGCCATGATCCAGCAAGCTGTTTACCTGAGCTCACGCTTCACTACACTGTACTGCGATTCGTGATCAAAGAGCCTAGTTTTTTTTTTTCCCCCCATCGGCTGTTTCCAGTTTTAGTGGTGCAGCTGGTGGGACTCTGGCAGACTGATGAGGTGTTTATGGCATGTGCACACTGCACAGAAAGATGTGTCATCACAAGGCAAACCCCGCCCCCACCTCCCCCTCCAGACCAGAGAACCATGTCCCCCTCAGCAGGAACTGTGCAGGTTCAATGTGCCAATGGGCTTCTGCTAATCAAAGTTCACATAGGCCAAGGGGACCACATTCAGTCCAACTACAGATAAATGCACACACTGGGTCACACAATTTTGTTAGACGCGCTTTATTTAAAAGCAGCGAAAGCCTGACTTTAATTCCTGAACACAAATTGGAATTTTCATGGTTGTACATTTCAAAACGTAATTTCAGAAGCTGTCCTTTTTATTAAGCAATTGAAAGACGACGTAATTTTCCACTTGTACAACTTGTACTTTAAAGTTGCGTGTTTAACTGTGGTTTTTTGACAAAACACAAGCCTTTAAAATGTGAGCAAGTACTGTCTGAATAAATGCGATTACAGCTTTTAGTCGGAAGAAATCTATAGCATGAAGCTGCCAAACTTCCTTTCTCCATAAAATCTCTCTAATCGCGGAAACGTATTAACGGTCTGGCGGCCTGCGCTGAAACTTTAAATGAGAGTGAGGAACTGGTAGAAATTGGTTATTTTTAGAGTCCAGCAGTGGAAATAAATTTGGGAGCTGGAAGTATTGGGTAGTCTCCGTCGGCATTATCTGCAGGAACACTAAAAAAAACTGTGCTCCCAGAGGCATTGGCCTGGCCCGGGGAGACGGAGCGGGAAGCTTTATCTGTTTCAGCTCTGCAGAGGGAGGGAGTTTACTTCCTCTTTGTTCCTGCTCTCACAAAGGAGGTCTGGCCTGCGTAAAAAAAAAGAAAAAAAAGCAAGGCTTTTCTGGAAGATGCAAACATCCCTTATAATGAGAGAATGCACTGGTGTGTGTTTTTCTGTGTAATATCGTCCATTACAGTTGTTGCTAGCTTTAAAGGCTTTGTACAGTACTCTTTATAGCTCCGTTATTTGTAAGTCAGATGGGAGTGGAATCTCTTCCAGCGGATAAATCCTTGTTGCTGAGCCCTTAAGTGTGTGTGTGTGTGTGTGTGTGTGTGTGTGTGTGTGTGTGAGGGTGGGGTTCTTCCTGCTGAAATGTTTGGCTGCACGTGCTGTGCTGCAGTGCACCCATCCCCTACTCTCTCTTTCTCTTTCTCCCTCTGTCGCACTGCAGTCCTCCACCTCTCTCCCCCAAATATCTCTCTCTCTCTCTCGCTCACTCTCTCCTTCCCTCGCTCGGGCTGCTCCAGCGGAGCCCCGTCTCGCACTAACTGCACGCAGCCTCTCCATGGAAACGGCGCTAATTGTGCCGAGAGGGCTGAGGCTTGGGTCACGTTCTTCCTCTGGGATACGGATCAGCACCGCGAGCCCAGAGCAGCTAAAGAGGGAAGGGCTGGAGGACAGAAAGCAATAATGATAACAATAATGATAATAATAATGATGATGATAATAATATAGCATCAAGCTATGTGTTCAAAGTGCTTTACAGTAAGAATTACAATATAACAGAGATGTAGTACTGAAAACGTTTTAAAAGCTGGATTAGGAGTATGAGGAAGAGACGTAAAAAGAATGAGGGATAGAGAGGCGGACAGTTGAGAGAGAGAGGGATAGAGATGAGAGGAAGATACGGAGGGGAGAGATAAATCTATCATCCGAACTCCAGAGGAGCTTGGACACATTTTCTGACTTCATGCCTTGTCCTGTAACCGCTTAAGTGGATACTTGTATATTTTTTGTTGGATATGTTTATAAAAAAACAAGTTTAAAATCAGTGAATCAGCCTTTGCCATTAATTTCACATCCCCGAGAGACCCAGTGCAGTAAACAGTCTTCTCCCTACGGGTTGCAAAGTGATTCAGCGGCATCTTTCACATATCAAATGCAATGAGCATCAGAAACGATCACTCTAATTATGCGTGTAGGTTTTTACAAATAACGAATTACACAAATCTTGGGTAGTCCATTTATTTTTTCCGCCAGTCGTTTTATTCACTGATCGTTCGTGATTGGCTGTGAGGCGTGGGGTGGGGGGGGGGGGTTTAACTCAATCATCTCTATCAAGCGTACTCCATCTCCTCACTGGGTAGAGAGCTGACTGGGCTCAGACCATGTGGGGATTTCACCTGTTCTATGAAACTCCACTTAAGGTGAACCTCCTCTCTCTCTCTCAGCCAGAGAGCAATCCCGCCATGCCGTCGAAATGCATGACGCTCCATGCTTGCAGTGGAAGAGCCTGTTGTGGAGATGCTACGTTCAATTCCTTTCCTGATTCCTGTTGCTCACTGCACAAAACAAATCTTAACAAGAATTTGAATCTTATATTTAGACTTTAGTATCTTGTTTCTGTTACTTTTTTTGCTAAATAAGACAAACTGCCATATCTGCCAGTGGGGTAAGATAATTTCACTTGTAAAAGTTACTTAAAAAAGCCAAAAATAAGATTTTAAGTCTCATTACAAGACTAAAACACTTTTTTTGCAGTGCAGGCGGCGTGTCTGCCGACTTCCTGTCTGTCAAACATCCGCCACTGCATTCTTTGCGCTGTCTCACCACAACAGAGGGGAGACAGGGTCATGTGACACCATAGACACGGTCGCCTGGATACCAAAGTCACTTAAAAGGCTGCGTCCCAATATTCTTCACCTCATTTCCCCCACTCCCCCACTACCACTCCTCTCCTACCCGGAAGTATGCAAAACTGCCTGAACGTTTTGAGTACAAGTAGTTGCATGTACAGTATACAATGTACTTGACATTGCGGTTTGCGTCGAGACATTAATCAATTTGTAGCTATTTGTAAGTAATATGTAGCCAAATCAGCAACATTAGAGTATGACACAAAGATCAGTTTCTGGGGCACGGAGGAGCGGAGGTAGTAGTGGAGGAAAGGAGGGTGCATTTTTAGAGTATTGGGACACACCCAGTATGTATCTCCGGTTCTCGACACTCCATGGTTTCTGTTCCCTCCTCCATTTTATTTGCCTGTGCCAAAGTGTAATGCCCAAAATCTTAATTCCCAACTGAGAAACACTGTATTCACAGCATAGCCTGACTTTGTGTTCACACAGCCTCTAAAGCAACACCTGTGAGAAAATGGTCAGGGGCCTCAAGACAACGATGAGGATTACTCTTCCAGAAAGCTGTTATTTCATCTTTGTGCAGTATTTCAGATCTTAGTGTCCAACACAAAGGTACAGTTCCCAGTGTAGAAATAACTCTTTTACCATGGTGCCGTTTGGGGTCAATTACTAATAGCGGTCCTTTATTACTAATAGCGGACCATTATTGCTGTCAATCTGCCAGCTTAATAACCGGAATGCTTTGAACAAGAAATTCTGTACAAATGTCAGAATCACTCCAGCAAACGAAGTTCAAATGTGTGGACAATACACCCTACAGACATTTGCCATAATATAATTTCGGCATGTCCTTGGACCTGTACCGAACCTCCAAATCACCAAGCTGAAAGTGTACAAAGGATACAGCCAGTTAAAAGAAAAAGCATGTCTACTGTGGAGAAACAGTGCCATCTTGTGGCTACGGGTATCATTGCCCACCCAAGAAAAGGTAAAATTCTGGTAATTTCCTTTAATTTGAGGCACACCAAATACAATCTCAAGATTTAATTGCATATAAACTTTAGAAGTTCCCAATTATTCTATTTTTCAGCAACACTATATTATTCCACAAGGTCTTGATGATGTTTTCACAAGATAAAAAATACAAAACATTAAAAAAGAACATTCAGCGAGTTTCTCTCCCTCGAGCTGAAAATGCCAATTTGGGTAGGTGTTGTATGTTTATTTTCACATGCTCTGCCTTGATTGGTTATCTGATCGAGGATGGACCGAAATACAAAGTATGCATCCGAGCGTACTTTCCATTCCCATTAGTGATTGCGTTTTCCAAGCTGAAAACAAAGAGGAATTCAACCAAGAAAATCAGAACTTTTTAATCAAATATTGAAACTCCTTCAAATAAGCTGACTTACCAAGGAAACAAAACACAGCCCACATGTTGGAAACACAATTTACTTTATTTTTCACATTTGGTAATCCATTCCCTGAAGCTGCTTTGTGACAATGCTCTTTGTAAAAAGCGCTAAATTATACAAATACAATTGAATAGAATCTGGAGCAAATGTGATTACCGTCACGGTCTCTACAGTATTTTATTGTGCTAAATAAAATAAAATCAAAGCTACACTCAGGGATCCAGCACTTGTACACTATTTTAAGCCAAGTTAAAATGAAAATCTTTACTGTAGCATGATAAAAGGACAGACATTAAAATGTAATGTTAGCTATCTAGCTAGAAAAAAAATGCAGTAGTGGGGGCATAAAACTACATGCCGGCTACTGACGGTAGACGCGAACATCATGTTTTCTCTCATCTTAACCTTAATATATATACTGCTAAGCATTTTTCCCTGTATATTTTATATATAAAACTATATCAACATCACTTCACCACAAATTTGTACAACAAGCTATATGTTTCTGCTCTGACATAGCTAGCTAGCTGTCATTTCAGATTTCAGTCAAATCGGGTCAGTCGCTGCCACAGAACTGTCCTGCACCAGATATATTTCTTACTAAGGTCAGAAGAGTCATGACATTATAGTACAAGTACATCTCAAATTAAATGCTCTGCGTTATTGCATTCTAAGTAGGCTAGTTACTTTTTTAGTGCAATTGAAAGTACGTTTTGAAGTTTCAAACAAGAAAGGCTGAATGGAAATGCCAATTAAAAAAATTAATGTGCATATATACATATTCTATATACTGTATATCGCAAAAAAGTTTAAACGCTCGCTTAAGGTGGACTTTGAGGTTATTCAAATCAGAGGTTATTCGATAAATAGCGATAGGCACAGAATGTGCACATAAATGATGACATATGGGACAAATTAATGCGTCTGTAAAATCCCTGAGCACCACAACCTCCCATAACTGTTTTACCCTGCTTCATTCCCACAGGCATGTCACCCAGCGTGGTCGACATTAAAATATTGCCTATTGCATTTCCAAGACGTCGCCTTCGGGAAACAAGAAATATGGCCAGGGATAACAAGAGTTACTGTTACTTCCCCGATAGCCCCTCTCCATTTGGGATGTTTTGGATGACGTAATCTTGTCTCGTCACACGCACACAGATTATTTATTCGCTGCAAATGAGTATGGAAGCGCTCCTGATTTGCATTTCAGATCGCCAAATATTCTATAATTTGCATTTTCTGCAACGTTTGGGTACAATCTGGATGGAAACATAGCTAGTATTAAGATGTGCCTGGGAGTGTTTATGCAAATAGTATATCAAAGCCTGCTTCATGATTGGCTGCTTTGACTGAAATCCTCATAATTATGTCTGTTGTGATGTCACACTTGGGCCTAAATGGCTTGTTTTGTCCAGTGATCTTTTTCCGGAAGCAAACGTTGAGTGAAGAAGCCGGCACACTTCATATCGGTTAAGGAGTGTTAAAGATGAGCACGCTCATTGCGTGTAAAGCGTGTAAAGCGTGTAAAGTGACATCATGCTGTGCACAAATTAGATCCAGGGCCATTTTAGGTCCTCATTATTCGGTCCAGAGTGCTTCTGCTTTAAAGCAAAGACTGCACATGTGACTTTATAAGATTATAACTCCGATCAACGGCTCCACGCCACAGCTAAAAAAAACATTTCCGCCTCATCTGAGAACATTAAATTATGCGCCTCAGCAAAAAAGCTAATCAAATTATTATTATTTTTTTTAAAAAGACTGAAAGACTGATTTGGATTTTTAAAAATAAATATGAACGTGACCGTTAAAGAGGAAAGAGTGGCGGCCTCAGCCCAGCGGCCCCGTGGCGGCCTCAGCCCAGCGGCCCCGTGGTGGCGTTGCCCTCTGAGCATGCGCAGAAGGGGAACGTCCCGCAGCAGGGCTGCAGCCAGGGCTTCCACAGGATGTTGTCCCAGGACAGCTGGTCCGGGACGGGCGCCAGGGTCCGTGTGTGCGCCTCCACCGCCTCCCCGACCCGCCGAAGCACCTCCGCGTAGCGGGGCTCCGTGTCCGGGGAGAGGGGCGTGGCCTCGGATGGATCCCGGGCCAGGTCGAACAGCAGCGGCGGGTGGTGGCGGGTGATGAAGCCGCCGTAGCACCGGCAGATGTTGGTGTTGTAGCAACCCCCCGCCCCCTCGGGAAAGAAGTTGGGGGTGAAGAAGTGGGCCTTGAAAATGGCGTCACCTGACAGACAGACAGACAGACAAGGCTGTGTGTGAGGCGCTGTTCTAAAGACAGTGAGAAAGGCAGAACAGCAGAGAAGAGCAAACTGAAAGAAAAGATATCGGATCTTCACTGTCCTTCACGGGGTATTCTTTGGACAGCTGTAGATATGCTTCTCTGCAGGGGACCAACACAGCTGTGCTCTCAAACGTCTTAACGGGGGATGTTGTGGGACTCACTGTTGGGGGGGCGCCAGCGCACGGCGTTGAGGTTCGCCCCGCAGTAGTGGAACATGAACTCGTGCTTCGACCGCCGGACTCGGCCCTCCATCAGAGGCATCAGGTCATGGCCATCGAGCACCCTGCGAGCAGGATTATTATTATCATCATCATCATCATCATCATGTAATACAGCAGCCCTCTCCCCCACAAACCCCATACGCATCAGTCCTAACCAGAACCCGAACCCCAAACTCACAAACCCCTTAGCCTAACCCCAAAGCCACACTCACCAGTCCTAACCATAAACCCTAACTCCACCCCCCGCCCCCACCGAACTTCGTACCTGTCCTGTGGCAGCTGTCCCCCTGCCAGTGTGACCAGAGTCGGGTACAAGTCCATGAGGCTTGTGGGTTCGTCAATCACCCTCCCGGCTGGCAGCCGGCCGGTCCAGCGGAACACCCCCGGCACCCTGATGCCCCCCTCCCAGCCGCCCATGGCTTTTCCCCCTGCGGACGGGACAAGGAATCGGGGCTGTTCACCTTTCCGAAATACGAGCAACAAAATTTCTGTCACTTGAGAAAGTGACCTGGCACTTCAGGAACATCCTCTCAGACTACAGAGACGCAACGTCTCCCGGAAACACGAATCACGGAAGATTTCCCTCTACAGAATATTAAATTAAATCCAAGACACTACAGCTACGCCGCTTCAAACAGGCCTTCCCTCCCACATAGTCGAGAGGTGGGCGTGTAGGTCTGCACTTAATGAAAGGCTGTGGGGTTGGAGTGTTTAGCTTGGTGCTCATACGCAAGCTGTGGGGTTGGAGTGTTTCGATTGGTGCTCATATACAAGCTGTGGGGTTGGAGTGTTTTGATTGGTGCTCATACACAAGCTGTGGGGTTGGAGTGTTTTGATTGGTGCTCATACACAAGCTGTGGGGTTGGAGTGTTTAGTTCTGTGCCCAAGGCAGGCTGGATGTGTGGCTCGATTCTCAGCGACCTAAGATGTTGGCTTTCATAGAAACTCTCAGATGAAAACAAATTTCATAAACAGAGGGCTGCATGAATGAGAAACAATCAAATAAATTCCGTTTTTTTTTTTTTTACAGGGGTTTCTACTGTATTGTATTATTTTATTGTTTGTTATTTACGCAATCCACGCATTCAGCAACACCGGTTCTCTTGTCATGCAAATACACCAACCTGAATTTAAATATGACAGAGAGAAGGAGAGAAAGAGACAGAGGGTGAAAAAGCGAGAGAGAGAGAGAGAGGCGTTTAATTTGTTTTTTAAGCAGGTTTGTGGAGAGGTGAGAAGACCGAGAGCTGTAGAGATGCGTGGGGGGAAAGTTAAACATTACAGCTTCGTAGGCCTCAGACCCTGCCAGCGTGGTAAATAAAGACCTCATTATCCAGGCCAGACCTCACGGACGGCCAGAAAGCTTCTGTCTGCCGCTAGGCGTTAGGGCCCTACGGCCCAGCACGCATCCCCCCCACCCCCTCACAAACGCAACAAAGACGTGCTTTGTGAAGCTGACGGGCAGTCGCCCCCGCTTCCTTAGACGACACTGCTTTCAGATTCCGCGGTCTGAGCGGAGGTCACGCGTTCGCCCGCGCGGTTCACCCGGTCCCTGAATCTGCATATATACAACGGTTCAACAGTTCAAATAAACGCCGCTCGTGTCTTGACACAATAGAGCGCGTTGCCGCGTGTCTTTGCCGCGGGAGGGCAGGAGCAAGCCGTTGCCCTGCTGACCTTATAAACGAAAACAGAGACCAGAGCCTTTGAGTGGAGCTACAGTAGCTAGGTCTGATCAACAGCAGGTCATTGGATCAGGTCTGTGGCCAGACAGACATTCACAACCACACAAAGTCAGTCTAACTACAAGTTATTCCTTAGGAATCTATTCACAAGGACATAAAGAAGGCGTTCACGTTCACACAAAATAGCCTATAGTTTTATGTGTCATAGGAGATAATGATGTGAAATCTTTCCATCTTCACTGAAGTGTAGACAATTATAACATTACAAATTATATATAATTATTGAACAATGGTAAGGATAAAAAATAACTGGAGGTCCCAGACAGCGGGTGTAGCTTTGTTCAGAGTTTTGTATAGTTAAAATATGAACAATATGATTAATTAATTTGTATAATTACAATATGAGAGTATGCAAAAGCTGAGTCTAATAGAAAAATGCAAAGACTACCCATGAATACAGGTTTCCAAAGCAGGACAGGTCCAATAAAAAAGACAAACCTTTAGTGGTTTATGTAGTCTTTCAGTCGTAACTATCGCTCTCCGTGGACAACTGGGTACCTGGTACTCTCCATGGATACCTGGGTACCTGGTGGCAGTAACTATCGCTCTCCATAGATACCTGGGTACCTGGTGGCAGTAACCATCGCTCTCCATGGATACCTGGGTACCTGGTGGCAGTAACCATCGCTCTCCATGGATACCTGGGTACCTGGTGGCAGTAACTATCGCTCTCCATGGATACCTGGGTACCTGGTGGCAGTAACTATCGCTCTCCATGGACACCTGGGTACTTGGTGGCAGTAACTATCGCTCTCCATGGCTACCAGGGTTAACCGAGCGTGTCTCTCCACTTTGTTACCTTTGTAGATACCGTTCCATCCACCCTTCTGTCCCAGAGTGGTCTCAATGTGGCCTCCATGATCGGAGGTGAAATACATGAGGGTATTCTGGTCCAGGCCCAACCTCCCCACCACGTCCACCATCCTGCCTGTGAGAGAGAGAGAGAGAGAGAGAGAGAGAGAGAGAGAGAGAGAGAGAGAGAGAGAGAGAGAGAGAGAGAGAGAGAGAGAGAGAGGGGGCGGGTTAGCTCTCCCAATTCTTCCAAATACATTTGAATTTAGTCCGTTCAGGAAATTCAGTGAAACTGAATTTTCCTATGCGTTTTTGGAAGTTAACTCAAATAAATAAATACATTTCATTCCTGACTTGCAATGGATGTAGCTTCAACTCTGCGGCGCACACACCCATCCCTTACTTACAGGAATCAGCATAATTGAATCAAGTCACGTTGGTTTGAATAGTTCAGTCAGTCACTCTCAGTCGCTATTCTACAATCGACTGCTAAGCCCCATAAGTTTGCTAAGCTCATTAGTCTTATAAAATCCCCGTACTTTTCCATTCAGACTTTTCAAGTAATTTAATTTCAATTCATTTCCTGAATTGACTCGACCTGAAATGCAACTGACCACAATTCTGGCGTGAATTGAATTAAAGGAAACTTGAGCCGATTTCATGAGACAACCAAACTGAATGGATTTGTGTGAGAGAAATGTTGAATTGGAATTTGTTGAATTGATCTGAATTCACAATTGAGGTTAACTAAAGTAAAAAGGAACTTACAGAATTGTTTTGGAAAATGAATTGAATTGATAGAATTTAAATGGAACGGAATTACTAGACTTGATACCAAGCCTAACTTACTGTAATTACTGTAATTAGGTTGAAATCATCTGGGTATTAGGCACGACGGATGTGCAAATGCTTGGGGTGCCTCGTTGTAAACAAGTGGAGCGGGCTAGGAAAAGGACAATATTGCCTCAGTCTAGAATCTTACAATTCCTTTAGTTTGTAGATAAACACAGAGCCTGCAGAATGAACACCCGTTAAGAGCTCCGCTTTGCAGTACGCCAGTGATAAACCCGTGTGAGATAAACCCGTGTGAGATAAACCCGTGTGAGATAAACCCGTGTGAGATAAACCCGTGTGAGATAAACCCGTGTGAGATAAACCCGTGTGAGATAAACCCGTGTGAGATAAACCCGTGTGAGATAAACCCGTGTGAGATAACAGTAAATGAATCCAGCATTTCTGCGACGATCTCCTCGAGGACTGAGAACAAGAAGGACAGCCGGGCAATGGCGGCAGGACCTCCCGAACTGACTTACCAATCATCCAGTCCGCCTCTTCTACGTTATCACCGTACAGCCCGTGTTTGCTCTTCCCGGCAAAGCCATCGGACAGGAAGAGAGGCGTGTGGACATGAGCCAAGGAGAGGAACAGCAGGAAGGGTTTGTGCTGGTTTCTGCAGGGAAAATGAAGACATCACCATTCAGTCCTGGAGGCATTTCTCAATACGACAGCTCAGTGAGCTCACATACGTTTTCTACCCTGTAGCCTTCATTTGAAGATTTGACTTTTACCAGCACACTAGGAGAAAGGCCGGTATACAGCAACATTTGCTAAAAGTGTGCAAACAAAATGTTTGATTCTAATCGTGAATTTTATCTTTTAACTTTTTATATTTTTATATTAACACAGCCACTGTCTACAAACAATGGAAATATGGTTTCAAATGGAAATATTCTGCTACAGTCAGGCCTGCTGAATCTAAAATGGAAAAGCAAATGTCCGTGCGGCACCACCATGTCTTTCCACAGGAAAACAAGAGGCTGACCCAGGCACGGGTGAGGACAGTGGAGGCGGTCGTTTGTACCTCTCCACAAACCGCTCGGCCTCTCCCATGAGCCTTTGCGTCAGGGTGCTCAAGTCCATTGGCTGCTGTACCACTTCCTGGTTTCTCATGACGATACAGTCCCACCGCTGCACCTGTGCAAAGGGCATGTACCAGGCGCCAAATCCCAGGAGGCCCAGGGCCGCCAGCAGACCGATGACCTTCAGCCTGACCACCAGCAGGCCGCAGACCCGCAGGCTGACCAAAGTTGCCATGGCGAGGCCCGCCAGCAGAGTCAGGTCCCATAACGCCCTCTGAACTTCCCCCAGAACGTCTGTCCCCTCCCCCGGCTTGCAGTCGTTCAAATTTGTCAGGGGCAGGCCGTAGAAGTAGTCAAAGCCGTGCCAGTTGGGGTGGTGACAGTGGTCCTTCCTGCTCTCGCAGCTCACCCCTAAGTGCCACTTCCCTTCAACAGGAAATGTGACAACAAACTGATTTTTTTTTAAATATCACATCCAAGGGCTGTGCGGTACTGTATATAGCATAGCATAGCATAGCATAGCACATCACGATGTCACCTACCCAGGTCTTTTTGCAGATCAGGAGTGACCAGGAGAGCTACAGGATCTGCTGATATATGTTTTCACCTTAAAATCAGCAACTACACTGCCTGGCCAAAAAAAAAGTCGCACACTGTAATATTTCGTTGGACCAGCTATAGCTTTGATTACGGCGCGCATTTGTCACAACATTTATTTCCGTCCAGAGCTGCAATTTTTGGCCGAGATCTTGTATTGACGACGGGAGAGTCGAACCACTCCGTAAAGTCTTCTCCAGCACATCCCAAAGACTTTCAATGGGGTTAAGGTCAGGACTCTGGTGGCCAATTCATGTGTGAAAATTATTCCTCATGCTCCCTGAACCACTCTTTCACAATTTGAGCCCAATGAATCTTGGCATTGTCATCCTGGAATATGCCCATTGATGGGATAACCTGGTCATTCAGTACATTCAGGTACTCAGCTGACTTCATTTTATTGCTGCACAACGTTGCTGAGCCTAGACCTGACCAATTGAAGCAACCCCAGATCATATAACACTGCCTCCAGAGGCTTGTACAGTGGGCACTATGCATGACGGGTGCAACGGCGACTTTTTTTTGGGCCACGCAGTGTAGCTTTGACTTAAGAAGACCGGTGGGCTGAGTTTACTATGTAACCACATTAGAGCTCTGTAACCACGGAAACCAGCAGATCGTGCAACTCCGCAGAACCGGGGCTGGCGGCAACTGAACAGCTTCAGTATCCAGCTGTATGAATGAACTATGTGTACAATGTGACCTGTGCAAGACGCTACCAAAGCAAATATAAATGACTAATATAGTGTACACAAGTTGTCCAGTCCGCATAAATAGTAAAACGCAAGATTATCAACGTGTGCTCTGACGATATTGTAGTGTAATAAATGCAATAAATGTATGCTATAAGTGTAATAAAAGTGTGATGGATGTCTTTAATAAGAAGCTGGACAGTACATACCCACAATTCCTGTGCTGTAGCCCTGCCTCTGAAGGGTCTTGGCAAAGGTTATCTCACTTTGTGGGAGACCTCCAGACCCCCCCAGAAACAAAAGGATCGGTGCCCTCCCTCTGCTACCAAGCCCTGGAAAACACACACACACACACACACACACACACACACACACACACACACACACACACACACACACACACACACACACACACACACACACACACACACACACGTGCACACACACACACACACACAGACAGACACAGACACACAGACACACAAACACACACACACGCACACGCACACGCAGACACAGACAGAGTCCGCCATTTGAAGATGAGGATACAGGTGACCCCTAAGCCTCTAGGCCATCCTTTTGCGTGATTACATCCTCTAAGAGAGTGTGTATAACTCTAGTCCTGGAGGGCTGCAGTGTCTGCAGGTATTTGTGCTTCCATTTCAATCAGCAGCCAAGAAGTGTGGCCTCCTTAGCCAATCATCAGCTTAAAAGCATCACTGCTGAAATGCACCAAAAACCAGCAGGCACTGCAGCCCTCCAGGCCTGGATTCAAACACGTGCACTTCAGAAGGGGTTCACACTCTGAGGGTCAGGATAGTGTAAATAATACAGTTTCCATTGACATTCACAGCAGCCAAACTAAACACTGCACGAATAGCAAGCAACGCACTAGTTACTGATCCACGTTATACACGTTTTAGTTACATGTTTTGATACAAGTCAGCCTGCATTTTAAGAAGAGGTATTAAAGTGGGTAGTGGACACAGAATTTGGGGATATTAGGACTATGTGACAAGGGGAAAGGGAATGGCGGGACGTACCTGACCGCAGGGCGTAGCGGCCGGTCATGAAAGCCGCTCTGCTGGGGGTGCAGACAGCGGCAGCAGCGATGTGCTGAGTCAGCTTCACCCCCTCCTGTGCCAGCCGGTCAATGTTGGGGGTTCTGGAGATAGAGGGGGAGGCAGTCACAGTCAAGCCACGAGCACTGACTGAGAACTTTGGCCTCATAAACGCAAACCGGAAGCCAGGAGAGTTTAGCTACCTTAAACTGCATTGTTTATGTTAAACTGATGGTTGTGGACGATCACGGCCAGCAGGGTAATGATTGCCTGCTTGAAATTGCTTCCCGTCTTAGTACACTGTATGAAGGGCAACTGCGTGACACAATCGCTGCTGTCATCTGTCAGCTTAAGCTTTTGGACAGTGGCTACAATCATGCTTTGGCCTTGTAACCGAAAGGTTGCAGGTTAGATTCCCAGGTAGGACACTGCCGTTGTACCCTTGAGCAAAGTACTTGGCCCGAATCGCTTCAGTATATATCCAGCTGTTTAAATTGATAATATGCAAAAAAAAAAATGGATAAGAGCGTCTGCTTAAATGCCTGTAATGTAATGCTTCAAATAAAGCAAAGTATAGATTATGTAGTTTGGAACATTTCCTCCTTCTGTTGACACTGAATATAAAAGCTTGTTTAAAAAGCTAAGGAAGGAAGTGGAATCATGCTAGTCTTCTTAAAGTTATGCCTATAAAAGTGCACTATGCAAGATTTTTAGCTTTGCTGTGGTCCTCTGTTTACAATCAAAGAAGTCTCCTCCTCTGTCCTCAACCCCGCCCACTGAAGGTACCCAACTACAGCCAGGTAGCTACCTAACGTAGCTAGCTGGATAGCTAGAGGTAACGTTACTTACAGGTCCAACAGAAAACACACCAACTCCGCATTGCTTTTCCTGTCTTTACTAGACTACAGCCGTCGCCATCGAAAAACAGCAATTCATAGGTCGACTCTGCTCTTTGACCCGCACCCTATCAGCTTGCTTTTTGGCTTAACTTGCGCTTCTTCACCTCCGCCATTGCAGTAGCTAGCGTACGCTACGCTGAAACCTGATCCCACCCCGCAGGCTCTGTAGCCACACCCAACCCTCCCCACACAGAAAAGAGTGTCATGCCCAGAAACGTCTTGAACACATCGTAATAGATAGATATAATAGATAGACAGGCAGAGGAGCAAATGTGTGCAAAGAGATGCAATGCATCATAGATATGACTGAGCATGATTATTTTATAATATTTTCAAGGTAAAATATCTTGTATAATGCACCTTTAAACAGTGTTTACATGCTAAACCTCATGATGAACACGTCTTCTGGTTTATGACTGCAACCTTGAACAAGTAAAGCACTTCAAGCTAATTTGCAGCAAACCTTTGGCATTGTTGCCACATGATTGCAGCAAGCTAATATCTCCACATGCAAATTAGCTTTGCGGGAACTTCCATTCACTTCTGGCAAAAGATTTGGTTCACCACTACTGGCAAACTCTGACAAACCTCTGGCAACACTTTGTGGAAAACAGTTTAGTTTGCGGCAAATGCGTTAAATATTATCTGCAAGTTTGTGGCAAACTATCCAGTTTTGTAAGGGATACAAGACTCAAATGAAAATACGCATTGTGCGCCAAGAGGTAAAACCGCCTTTTCCTAACAAGGACATAAAAAGAGAATTGTAAAAGTCTCCTGAAATGTTCTTGTGTGTTGATTTGGCCTGTAAATAATGGGAAGTGGTGTCTCAAAATGGTTATGTCTGCAGGATATTCAGGTTACAAAAGGTATTTGGTCTGAGCATTAGCTTGCTTTGCCTGGCGTAGCATTAGCTGGCTTTGCCCAGCATACATGTGTGTCATGATCACCATTTGCTCTGTTCCATAATAAATCTGTTTGGAACCTGTATGTGGTCATTTCTCACAAGTTAAAATTCCTACATTAATGAATCGTATAAATATCAGGTTGTGCATGGATTGATACAAGACTGAACCCCGGCCAAGGCTACAGCTAATTCACCTCCACAGCATGTTCATGAAACCACGCTTGAGACGACTTACCTTATGGTGTCGTTACCATAGCAGCCAACGTCCCCGATGCCCAGATCGTCGACCATCATGAGGATAAAGTTGGGCCTGATGTCATGTCCGGCCTCCGCAGCCTCCACAGCTTCCTCTCCCAGACTGACCACCAGTAGCACTGCCAGCACAAAGGACCTGAAAGCACAATGGGGACTGGGTTTGTCACCAGGGTTTTTTTCGCTTTCAAATGCAACGTGGGACCGGCAGGTGTACCTTTAAGCAAGATTCTTAAGCTAATACCCAGCTGCATTAAAGGTCAAAATGGCTTGTGTGTAAAACAAGATCCATGTACACTGAGCGAATAAAATCTTGTACTTTTGAAAACCCAACAATAAATGCGTAAAGTTCAGATACTCCTGGCTGAACACATTGGCAACAAGGACAATGGAATTATAAACTGCAAAAATGTGGTCCCACAGTAAAGCTACACAGAGCACATTTTGACTCTGTCAATCTGGCATCCACAGGACTGTGACTTGCCCTTATAGGCTACGGTTACAGTTGTGGAAGTTTCAGTAATTATAAAAATTTATATATATTACCTGTATAACCTCTATAACCTGTGGCCTTGCTTTTGGCCTAGTTTGCGTGCTGCCAGGAGCTGGAAACTTTGTGCAGGATAATTGACTGAGAGTGTGAACTAAGGGAACTGCTTGGAAGCCCATAATAAAACTCTTCTCCCGCCCGTGTCTGATGGTGTCTCTGGAACCAGGGCCGTGAGGCCTTGGGTCAGGGGGGGGGTGGCTGAGGAAGCTGAGGATGGTAACGAGATGATATGTTTCCCGACTTCAATGCGACTTCTAACATCCGATTTCGCTAGGCTGCATTAAGTGACAGGTCTGGACGTGCGCAAATCAGATCTTGTTCACATTGGGATCGGATCTGCCAGACCACTTGGCGAGGTGGCCTGGCGCACTTTGAGATCGGAATTGCTTGTAGTCCGGATGTAATCGGACCTCTAAAAACGCATTCACCGGAAAACTGTCAATAATCACGGCCATGTTTTACTCAAGTTCTCTCACCCCCAGGCTTCTGTACACTTTGCGAATGGAGTAGAGGACATCAAACACCTCATGCACCACATACGTCCCACTGATGCTTTGCTCACCCCCAAACTAATGAGCAACGGCACAGTAGCGTGACCCTGTGGCAAACCACCACAGAGCAAGAGCCACTCGTTTGTGCACAGATATGGGGAGATGCATGCAGTACCGCGGTTCTAGACGCCGCAGTTACAGACAACGCATGCACAACAAAGGAATCTCTGCCCCTCTCAAAATGGCGACGGAAGAGACAGTGGGCTCCATCTCGACGACCTTAGCACACGGTCTAAAACACATGGCGCAAGTGCATTTAGGGCGTGTCCAACTCCCCTTTTGCTAGTTGCGAGTGCGCAAAGTAAGGCGCAAGGTTCAAATGAACTTAGCCTCTTCGTTAATTATAGGTGCGTCTCGGGCGTAACGTGCAATAATCAATCACAGCGCTATCTCCCATTCCCTTTAAAAGCCACCTGCATTTGCACCTTGGCGGATTGGTAATATAATGGCGAATTATATTACTGCATTATATTGCTGCAAAAAGAGCAATTTACAGCTGGGGAAACCTGCTTGGGTGCAAGGTTAAAGTGTGCGAGCAAGGATATATGATCAATATTAGGATCAATATTATTCGGACTAACCATTATGACGTGTCTTCATATACAGAATAATAATCTTAAACATTAGGGTTTAACACCGGCACAGGTTCCCGGTAATTCCCGACCAAACTATTTCCTATTAAATATATGTGGTTTAATTTTGTTAAAAGCGCGCCTGCAACATTGAGAATAAGCTACCAGAACTTGGCTTCCGTCTCACCTTGGAAAACGCCAAAATAGCCTGGTTGTTTAATGAACTTTGTTTGATTATACAATGAAGCATTGTCAAACATCAATTCCACGGGGCTCTTCTCACAGCAGACAGATCACAGGCAATGAATTTCGGCTAGCGATGTTCTGACGTTCATATTGCGTGCGTTCTAATATTGATTAATAACAAATATTGCGTTCTTTTGCCTTAATGATGACAGCGCCCTCTGCTGGCTCAAGATAGCAATGCGCCAAAAATTATCCTGGGATTCCTGGCCACAGCTCATCTTAAGACCAACCCGCCCAGTTCACTTGCTATGGGTGCAAATTAATTTGCGATTTAAACAAAGTGAGCACTGGACGTTAAAATGACCCTTGCGCCGATCTGAAACAAGGAAAGACACTTGCGTTTGGGTTACCGCCGCTTAGCGCCGGGTGTAAGATAGGGCCCAGAAAGTACTAATTGTGGAATGAATGCAACAATTCTATGAACATCATTTGTTATGGAGTGTAATGTTGTGATTTAGGCTAGTAAATGCTTTTGAAACTATAACATGCCTAAATTGTAAAATCTATTATCACAGCGACGTCTTGCTTAGTCAGTTAGTTAGCGCTCCTACATTTTTAGCATGCTGACGCAATGGACTAACTTAGCTTGTAGGTAGTTTTGCACGTTGTCATGTAATGTCAAGTCTCTCTGCCTATTACAATGTTTGATCAAATCCACTGAAGCCAGACCTATGCACTGAATCGACCAGTGTCATCGCTGCCCTGTTCCGTTACATCTGGAAATAAAAGTTCCATATCAGCAATGAGTGGATTTTCCTTTGTTTCCTTGTTTCATGAGAAGATTCTAAGAAATCACAACTTGGCCAACTGTATTTGCAAGATTTATTTATGGAAAAGCTACATTCTGTGTAATAATCAGAACATAAGATCACATGTCCACGTGATATAAATTATTTTAAAAAAATTAAAAAACTGTTCACGCACTGAATTACATACTGTACCTTTGAGACGGCAAAGGGTTCCATGATCCAAGTGTAAACATTCGGACGCCCTGTGAGACACAAGAACGAATAAAAAATCTAGACCGTAATCGTAATACTATACATTTACAAACCATGGACAGTGAATCTCTGTATTAACAATGCAATGTGTGCAGTAGGTCATTCTCTGGAACTCACCTGAAGAAGAGTTATCTTATTAGTCATTAGTCATTTTAGTCATTTTTTTAAAACTAACTGTACTTCTTGAAACGTGTGCTCCCGAATATACTCAGCGAAACCCCGGAAGTAAGTGTGTTATCCGGCTGTTTGAAGTATACTGCAATTAGAAACGTTTTTGTGTACTCTACGACTTTTTTGCCCTATCTACTCACCAAGGCTACTCAACAGTGTGGAAGAAGTGCTCTACTCACCAAGGCTACTCAACAGTGTGGAAGAAGTGCTCTACTCACCAAGGCTACTCAACAGTGTGGAAGAAGTGCTGATTCGGACACGGCCTCAGTCCCCGCACCTGTTCTTACCACTATTTAGTTCCTGCTCACACTTCTCTCGTCGCCAGATTGTTTTCTCTGTTTTCTGTTTGAGATTACCCCGGCCTTTAACCCTGTTTGATTCCTGTTTGTTGTTTGCTAACCTGTCTTGTTTGTTATTTTATTTAGCCTGTCCAGCCTGTTTCCCGCCTGCCCTAGCCTCCAGCCCAGTTTATTTTTCCCAGCCCTGGTTCCAGCCTTCCCTTGTTTTTGTCCTTTCTCCTGCCTACCACCCTGTGTGGTTAAATAAATAACTCCCGTGTGGAGTTCAACTTTCATCTGTCTCTGAGTTATGCATTTGGGTCCTGCACACTGACCTAACAAACCCCACTCCAAACTTTCTATGACAACCAATATAAACCTATTGAAAAAAAGTGGAAAATTGCATTTCTCCACACAATTAGAAGGTCTCAAACTTTTGATTTGTGGGTATGACAGAACAAGTCTTCATCTACCTCTGACACAAGGTGGGTGGAATATTGCTGTAGCCTTTTCAAATAATCCCAATCCAAACTTTCTATGTCAACTAATGCAAACTTACTGAAAAAAGTGAAAATGTGGATTTGAATTTCTCCCCAAGATGAGAAGGTCTCAAAAGTTTGAAAGCTTATGACAGAAAAAGTCCTTGTCTCACACTGAGTTGGGTAGAATTTTACTGTAGCATTTTCAAATAATACCAATTCAAAGTTTTAATGTAAACCAATGTAAACCTATTGAAAAAAAAATAGAACATTTGGATTGAAATTTCTCCCCAAGTTTAGACGGTCTAAAACTCTGACAGTGGGGTACACCTACAGGTTTTCATCTACCGCTGAACCGAGTTCGGTGGAATATTATTGTAGCGTTTTCAAATAATCCCAATCCAAATTTTCATTTTCAACTAATGCAAACCTATTTAAAAAGTGAAAATTTGGACTGGAATTTCTCCTGAAGATCAGAAGATCTCAAAAGTTTGAGACTTGCTTATGATAGAACCTCCTCTATCACTGACCCGAGTTGGGTAGAATTTCACTGTAGCTTTTTCAAATAATACCAATTCAAACTTTCTATGTAAACCAATGTAATCCTATTAAAAAAAAAGTGATAATTTGGTTTGGAATTTCTCCCCAAGATTAGAAGGTCTTCAACTTTTGTTTATGAACAGGTTCTTGTCTACAAGTGACCCGAGGTGGGCCACTGCCTTACTTAGCAATAGTCTATACTATACTTTAAGCAATACTATATACAAATGGAGCATCGAGCATTAGCAAGGTTTAAACTTGACAACATAACAACCCATACAATCAGCCTACCTCCCACTCTATGGCTGACACAGAATTTCTAAAACAAGTTAGGTAAATTCGCCACCAGCTCATCATATCTAAATTTACTTATTTAATTTTACCTGAAAAGAACTGCAAAGGGATGACAGACCCTGGTAAGTCAAGTCTATGTGGCCTACCCCTCAAGGATAACAAGGCAAATTAGGGGGCAAAGTTCGAAGAGTCAATGCAGTTTGTTTATGCATGCATTTTTATAAAAGAGTATTATGGCTATATGCTTATGGCTGCAATCACTCAGCAATCATTAGCTATTAATAAATTAGTGTTAGACAGTGGTCAGATTAATGCGATGTACCACTACAGGCAGAAGACGAATTGTGTGGAAAAACTGCATTTCGGGACATACAAATCGAATCCTAAAACAAGAATCACAGAAATCCCAGTATGTGTAGGCCATAGATTGTTAGGAATTAATGCCTGCAACGTTTCCATTAGTAGTGCAGTTGCAATGTGTTCTTCATACGACAGCAAGATTTGCTGAGGGAAAAGTGCTGATGGTTCCTATTCATCACGAGTCTCAGGGTGCAATCTGTATGAAAGCACATATTATTTAAAAAAACTAGCAAAATATTTTGTTGGATTTCTCACGCAGACGTTTTCGTCAACAGGGTTGTTATTGCTCTTTGACAGAACAAGTATAGCCTGGATAATTAGGCTATCTGAAATGAAACCGCTATAGCCTATCAAAGTTTTAGACACGAAGCTACGAATCGTTTTCTTTATCAATATAATCTGTTAAAACATCTTCAGAAATATGTTGCATGGTTTAAAGAGAACTTGATTTTCATGCACAAGTATTTTAAATTGTCTAGTTACCGTTTTATCATTGTACTGCTAACGGTCTTACCTTCATGCGGTCCAGTATGTGACGGAGCTATGTACTAGTATTGTACTTTGATAGACACATACCTTCGTGTGTGGGGTTGCCAGAAAACGGGCCGTTCACACAGCGGACAGTAGACGGCAGGGACGGCACAGACATTTCCGTCGCGGTAACGCATTGTTTATATCCGTTGCCATATTTACAGTACGCGCTAAACAGATTACCAAAGAGCGCCTTTGCAAAAATGGACCGCGACCGAAAGTGTATTTATACATTGTGTGTGTATGTATGTGTCATAATGTCAGCCAGTTTAGGTAGCTTCGCTAGCTAGTTAGTTAAACCCAGGTTACACCTCAAATCATATAGCCCACAGAAAAGCTTCTGAAAATACAGCTATGGATGGATCACTTGGGGGTATCTCCTGGGTTATTTTTCCATATAGTTCAATAGGAAAAGGAATCAGGAGAAACAACCCTTATTTCCGGGGTTTTGTTGAGGGAATTCAGGCAAATCTCTGATTCAGGAGGACACTCACAAAGATTTTAGATATATGACAAGATACGCAACTGGTGCTTTTCCCAAGGGGCCAAGACTGGGCTTTCGTTTTGAAGCTCACTTCCTGGTTGGGCTGGGAGCGGGAATTGTGCCGTTGCTCACTAGCGCCACTGCGATTGGCTCCAGTATAGGTCTTTCACCATGTAAGTCAATGGCAGCAATGTGGTCAAAATACTCAGTCAGTAAATTTTTCCCACAAAAAAATGTAATTGCATAGGTGCCTTTCCTTCATCTAATGTCTCTGCATGTGCTGATTTTTTTAAATATTGTGTAGTTTGGACAGGGTATTAACATTGTTTCAGGACCAATCAGAGGGACAGGTTGAGTCCTCTTCGGCTCCACGGAACAGACGCAGTTTGTACAAACCGGCGGCGAAAAATGCATCCGGAGCTTCAATTCGGTTTTTACGAGGCCGTGAGAGGGCAGTGGGTGACGTCACAGTGACTTTGTCCATATTTTTATACAGTCTATGGTTGTAAGTAGTAGTACTGGGTCCTGACAGTCTATGCATATATAATCTAAAAAGAAAAGGGAGACATTTGATTTTGTCCGATGAAATTCGAAAAATGCCAAAATCTGGGCGTGATAAGGTAATAATATAGAGCCTGTGCTCCAGGTAGGCCTATCAAACCACGCCCCAGCAATTCTTTTTTCACTAGTAGCCAAAAGCCCATTCTGCTCTGGACAGTACAGCTTTGTTCCACTGGCTTTTGATATAATTTCTTTATTTATTTTCAACCATATGTGATTCTCTCCCTTTTTCACAAGTTGTATATAGTTTTCAAGTTCTGATTTAAACCAAATTAACATCCCCCCGGACTCTCCCCTGGGTAACGCCTTTTAATTTTGTAGAAGGAACCACTAATTCCCTGTAGTTTGGGGGACAACCAGTGGGCATGTCTCCTCTGCACCATGTCTTCTGTAAAATGAGGACATCAACATCTCCCATTTCTTTTATGAATTCTTGGTTTTTTGCTCTTTAAACCAAACACAGAAGAGCTCAAACCCTGAATATTCCATGAAGAGATGCTAAAATATTTAATTCTTATAAACTATTTCTAAGGTTTTCTTTTCTTTTTTCTTTTTGTTTTTGTTTGCCATTCCAAATGAGAACGTATTAAAAAACCCATTGCAACTATTTGTAGTTATAATATTATCTAATATATTATAATTGATTATAATATTAACATTGATTTTGAACCTTATTGTGAAAAGAAAGCATGAACATTTGTACATTTTATTATTATTATTATGGGTTTTGTACCACAGTGGTATAGCACTGCACTGGGGCTCTGTGTTTCTTACCACTGTCTTTGCACCATGAGCTGTGAGCAGATAAGGCTCAGCATCTGTTGGATGTCCCTGAGCTGGTTTGTGGCTGGGCCTGCTGCTCCACTGACCACCTGAGCGTAGCTGGGTGCTCCTTGCTGAGGTCACTGCTGGGGTGGTGCTGCAGGGCTGGAGGGGCAGTGCTGGTCCCGGTCCGGCTGTGTCCTGGCCCGGTGGAAAATATCCAGGGAATTCCTGTTGGCCTGGTTGTGGTGGATAGCCTGGGTGAGGGTGCTGAGGTCTGGGCTGGGGGGTCCTGCTCGGTGCTGTGTGTCCTGGGGCTGGGGCGTGTCTCCCTGGCGGTGCTGTGTGTCCTGGTGCTGGGGCGTGTCTCCCTGGCGGTGCTGTGTGTCCTGGTGCTGGGGCGTGTCTCCCTGGCGGTGCTGTGTGTCCTGGTGCTGGGGCGAGTCTTGCTGGTCTCAGAGGACTGGGGGCGTGTCTGTATGTCCTGTAGCTGAAGGTGGTGTCGCGGTTGAGAGCAACATCCTTCAGTGTTTTGGCAGAGGTGTTTTGGCAAAGGCAGGAACGAGTATGATCAGGCTAATAACGAGTTGTAGTCTGGAGGCAGGACCAGAGAAGCCTTTAGCCATAGAGTAATGTGGGGTGGCATCCTTTCCTTACTGTCATCTGTCAACAGCTGTGACCCCATCTTCCTGGGCTGGCTCTTGATAGGTGGGTAGGATTGTTTTCCCTCTCATGAGTGGGTGGGTTCTCAAACTCTGTCTTAATAGCTATGCAGCTAAAGATTACTCCTGGCGGGGGCACTTGTCTAACCCCCCCCGTCCCCCCCCGCATCTCAAAAGTTGCGGTCATCTGGACTCCCTCACTGCTGCTGGCCGGCTTCCTCTCCGTCGCCATCGGTGCCTGGTTCTCCACCATCATTGCCGCCACATCTGGACTGTCATCTAGCTGCTGCTAATTCTATTAACATGGACATTGGCTGTTTTGACCATGCTGGTCATTTAGACTTAGACCCTGAGTCTGAGGTTTCTTCCTAGTTACACCAGGAAGTTTTTCCTTGCCTTTTGCTTGCTCTTGTGGGGGTTTAGGCTGTGTTTTTCTGTGAAGCGTATTGTGACAACTAGTTGTGAAATGCGCTATATAAATAAATATTGATTTTATTTTATGTGACTTTGTTACCCTTTAATGAGCATGCATTACAAAATCTGGACTTTTAAACAAATACAAAATATGAAATTTCAAATGGTTGAGATTTAAAAATTAATGACAAATTTATTAATGCAAAGGTAATTCAGGTAACTCTATATGAATACATGGATGGGTGTCACAAGACACAAGACAGGGGAAAGGTAAAGTTAAAAGTTAAAAACGACCACCCTGCAGCTCTCTAGATTCAAAGTTGGGGACCCCTGCTCTAGTGCAAAGAATAATTTGTACCATAATGGTGTTATCTGCCTTCATTGTTAATCCCTGAAAAATAAAAGCAAAATCACAAACAGTTCTTGCTTCTTCTTACTATTATTATTATTATTGTCATAAAAAATATAATAAATCCCCCATAAAAGGGGGATTATTTTTAAGACTGGTAACACTTGAAGAACCGCCTACGTAATTAAAATGCGCCGTAACATAACCTACAGCACAACTACATTCATTAAACTGGTTTACAGGGACTGTATCCTGATTGTATGTAGGCTATTTCAGAAACGTATGAAATAAGTCAAGTCAAGTCATGAAATGAAATAAGATTAGATCTATTGTATTCAAGCTCCGTAAGTCATCTA
Organism: Synaphobranchus kaupii; assembly: GCA_029718625.1. NCBI lineage: Eukaryota > Metazoa > Chordata > Actinopteri > Anguilliformes > Synaphobranchidae > Synaphobranchus > Synaphobranchus kaupii. The sequence continues at coordinate 62,554,761 of CM056384.1, read as the reverse complement.
GCTTGATCAGACTTTCTAATGTTGGTTTTCACGCAATCATCCTAAAAAGCCTATTGCCTATGGTTTACCTATGGTACTGGTTACATGTCCACATGCTGAATGAACACGCAGGGGATATTTACACAGAGCAGACTGTCTGATCAGACCATTCTGTCCATTGCACAAGAGTGATACAACCCGTTGTGCAACTTCCCTTGTTTTCAGTTTCAGTGTGTGTGCGTTCCACACAGTCAGCTACTCCAGGAATGTGTCCAGTTTTTTCCTGATGTTGTCGAAGGCGTCCTTCCCCAGGTAGTCGGCACGTCCCTCCTCCCATCGACGTTTGTGGTCCAGGTCATCTACCTCTGGTCTCAGGTGGGCGGCCAGCTCAGCTACGGAGGCAGGCTGTTTTCAGCATGTCAAGAACACATGCCGGAGTTTAGATGTGCATCAGCATGTAATAATAATTATTCATCATTGAAACAACAATTAAAATTTATTTCATAAGGATAACATTCATAAAGAATATCCCATGGCAATTCTGATACCATGACAATACAGTCCTGATTCCAAATTAATTTGCCTCGTCCCTGCGGGTGCACTACTGGCTGCACACCAGGAGAGGGCAGAGTTAGCAGGTTTGTGTAACAGACTTTCTGCAGCATTTTCTCCAATATTGATAATAATGTATATCCATAAAAATCAACCGTGAGGTAATATCAGCGTACTTATTGTTGGTTTACACCTGGTTTCACTTGAAATGTATTCCAGGCTTGATGTTGCGTAACCACAACCCACAACCCATTTTATTTTGCATCATGTCTCCATAAACCACACGCTTCTGGGGAAATGGAGCCACCTGTAGATCACTTATAATCAGGACCGTCATTTTGTTAAGGGTGGCTAATGTCTGCATGTAATTTTTATAGATTTTTTAAATGACAATTTTGCATATTTTCTTTTACAAATGAAGATTCATGGAATGGTGTTCAGCTGTTGTAATCAAAAGGCTGTGGTACTAAAAATAATTATTTGAAAAAAAAAAGATTGAACACTGCCAAAGGCTATTTTCATTAAACCTTAAGTTTAACCTTAATTTTTTGAAGTTTAATCATCGTATTAACATATTGTCAACACTGGTAAATAAAATTAATAAATATGTGCCAACAGCCATGAGTAATACTACAGCCTACATTTGCAAGTAATCATTTTTAAATGACTAATCTATATGGTGAAAGATTGAATATTATGCTATGAGTCATGTGCAGCAGAACAATATTCAACATGGGGCAGAATCATCATCTTGTTGACAGAGGACTAAATTAAAGGCTATACATGAGGACCTAATTACAACGTACCAGGTCCAAAACCAGCTCCTCGGATTGGCTGCCTTCCAAGACTCCTGCTCCCAGGTCTTCCTCACTTGGAGGTGCGTCCTGGGGGTGTGACCATTCAGAAGCCACACCTTCATCTCCCGGAGGTGTGTCCTGGGGGTGTATCCATTCAGAAGCCACACCTTCATCTCCCGGAGGTGTGTCCTGGGGGTGTATCCATTCAGAAGCCACACCTTCATCTCCCGGAGGTGTGTCCTGGGGGTGTGACCATTCAGAAGCCACACCTTCATCTCCCGGAGGTGTGTCATGGGGGTGTATCCATTCAGAAGCCACACCTTCATCTCCCGGAGGTGTGTCCTGGGGGTGTGTCCATTCAGAAGCCACACCTTCATCTCCCGGAGGTGTGTCCTGAGGGTGTGTCCATTCAGAAGCCACACCTCCATCTCCCGGGGGTGTGTCCTGGGGGTGTGTCCATACAGAAGCCACACCTTCATCTCCTGGAGATGTGTCAGCTCGGTGTGTCCCCTGCAGTCACAGTTACGCGATGACTGTTTATAAAAATGTTTGTCTACTATAGCGCTATTATTATCTCCTAGAGAATTTAAATTACACAAGAAATATTTCAATGCTGTTACTCGTCATTTTACACACTGATGGCTTCTGTGCATGAAAAAAACGCTACATATTGCTTTTTCGTTTCTATCAGTGACATAAGTGCTGTGCTTTAAATGGTTGGTAAAATAGCTTGTTTGAATGCTAGTGTCTGGTTTCAGCTTATTCCCTGCGTACAGTAGGGTATGTGAAAATGCTTGCTGGCAGTTTCCCACACTTTTGTTTCCAGGGTGAATTGAAACCCATCGGCAGATCTGTGGGTGAAAGCTCCCCATAAACCGTAAGCACACTCTATGAGAAGGTATGCTGTTCGTTACCCAGTACACCTCTGAATGCTTATCCAACAAGTTTCACCACTTTCTTTGTTGTATGGGGCACCTGTGCATGATTAATCCAGAGGCCTCCACTGCATCATTGACCTCCTTGGAAACAGAATATGCACGACGGTAAACAGCCGCCAGATATCATTGAAATTTTCCATGAAAAATAAAAGCGTAGTCAAAGATTTCCCACGTTTCAGTGCATTACAATATGCACTTACATTTTATGTACCATCCTGAGACTACGTTCACTGGGGTATATAAACACTTTGAAAAGAAAAGGAAGCATTAGTGACTAACCATTTCCTTTGGCGCTGCGGGCGTAGAAGCCTTCCCTGTGTGCGGGAACGAATCCTGTTTGTGCGTCACCTCAACGCTTCCTGCCTGATACAGAAAAAACGCGAGTGTTTGACTCTACTTTTGAAAGGGTTCCAGAGGCAGCCTGTAGCTCTGGTGAGGGTCCAAGACTCTGGACTCCCACAGACGTCAGACAACATGCATTTCATAGGAATGATGGTCACACAAATGTACTATGGCCGACTGGTGAGAGTATGTTCGGTATACTGATATGTTATTTGTTAGCAAGCACATTAATCTGGTAGTCTACTTTTGTCCGTTGCTGTGTACAATATAAATACAAAAGTAGACTCTTATACATAGTTCCCTCTTTGAAGAATAAGAATAAGAATAAAGAATAAGAAGAAGAAGAGTCCTACAACTTATGGTGAACATTTTGTGCCAACAATCAATTCTGTTTGCAGATATTTTTATGATCATCATTATGATATATTTTTTAATGATTTTAACTCAAGAGGTACTTTTGTATTTCAGTGTATAGTAATACTACTCTTACTACTCATAATAATATGTTTTATCACGTATGTCTTATTATCATAAGATAAACTAACGTGTTTTCTGACCTTTTGATGCTGTGCCTCTGGGTCTTCCCAGGTGTAAGTCTGTGTAAAAGATGGAGCTACAGGCTGCCAGTACTCTGTCCACCACTGCTTCATAAAGGGGTACAGGTGCCGATGAAACGTGGACCCGTCTCCCAGGTAAACCTCCTCCTTCTGACGGTCATACTTGCAGTGCCAGGGCTTGATTGCGCCCAGGAAGTGAACGATTTTAGCCTCTGGCCCATACCTGCCCACCGCACAGTACATTGCAGAGGTGAAAGGTCACATACAGACAGCATTGCAAATTTCCCACGACTGAAACTAACACCTTGATGATTTACACTTCCACAAACCGTTTTTGACTTGACTGCTATACTATGAAATGTATACATTCTGTCTGACAGGCAAATCTCAGCAAGCCATCCATCCTGGTGAAATGGCTGCTGAGGACGTTGTAGACTGCACAGGAAAAAGCAAGAGACGGGGAAGCTCACTGCTGGAAAGCTGGCAAGTAAGTGTAGACTGCGCTGGTGCTGAGGTTGTAAATGAACGGTAAGTGCTTGCTGATGTCTTCTGTGGCCCAGCCACTGAAGAAGGAATTTAAGAGTCCCTGGTCTCCGCCTACAAGCCAAGAACACGCATGGTCAGGACAGTCTTAAACAGATGCAGGCCTGGGTTTTCTTATAGCTGCCTGGTGCTTTTCTGCAACGAGTCCTGGTGCTTTGTTTTTTGTTTGTATATAAACCCTCTTTACTTGTAGTTGTTAGCCCCATGTAATTAATAGTAGTAATTAATAATACTATAGAGCATCAGTGGACCTGTCATTTCCACAGGTAATGATGGAACTGAATGAGAAGCTTTGAGAGAAGTGCTACAAAAGCCTCTACCAGGTTTTGTCATATTGTGTGATATCTTTGGAGAGCTGTGTTTAATGAATCCACAAAAGAGACCGTTTTCATCTCACAGGCCCCAGGCTTATAGGGGCACACTGCGCTGAATAATGAACAGGGTATGAAAAGGAAAATGTCTTTTCATTGCCAGCAGTACTGACAGTATAGGCCAGGTGTGGTTTTGTACTGTGGATCAGGCGGTGGCTGGAGTGTCAGACTGGTCCTGCGATTGTGGAACTGGAACTAGAACTAGAACTAGAACTAGAACTAGAACTTCACGTCCCAAGGGTAGAGGCTTTTTAACATGTCAGTTAATAGGGCTGAGTTTCTACTGAAGCGATTCGGATTAAGCACCTCGCTTAACGGTGCAAAGTCAGTGCTCTGCCTGTGGCCTAAACCCACAAGCGCTGAGTTACAAGCCCTGTTTATTAACTGGTGCACTACGTTGCTTCCCAACTGGCGATCGTACCGGCGACCAGTTTACTGACCATCGAAACTGCCACGCTCCCTGGCCCACTGCAGAAGCTGGTTGTGAGTCTGTAGAGACGGCCGGAAGACGAAGACGCCGGAGTTGAAGCAGTCGGGCCAGCCGGGGTCAGGGGCTGCGGAGAACTCCTGGCGGTCAAAGAGCTCGTCCACGTTACACAGCACCTGTGGACAGAGGCAACTCATACTGCCCTCACAAAGTCCAGCTCTCTGTAGAGCTCGTCCACGTTACACAGCACCTGTGGACAGAGGCAACTCATACTGCCCTCACAAAGTCCAGCTCTCTGTAGAGCTCGTCCACGTTACACAGCACCTGTGGACAGAGGCGACTCATACTGCCCTCACAAAGTCCAGCTCTCTGTAGAGCTCGTCCACGTTACACAGCATCTGTGGACAGAGGCGACTCATACTGCCCTCACAAAGTCCAGCTCTCTGTTCAGGAGCAACCTCAATGATCATGTGATTCCAAATAAATCCTCCACTGAGTGATTCTTTAGTCATTCTTACCCACAGCAATCAGGCATTCGGTAGATATTTTTGACTATAGCCTATAGGTGAGCTGGTTTTAATATATTATGTATTTAACAACTAATTTATTAATCTTATGGAATGCATACTTTGTTTTAAACTACTACAAACTAGCTGCTATTTATATTATGTTATGTGTAACTACATGTTTTTAAATGTGGTGTCTAGAATCATATATGTTTTATAAAGTTTCTGACTTGGGATGAATTAATGCTATGCTATTCTATTCTATTCTATTATAGTTCTGAGTTCCTTTCTTGTCCCTGTTCCTGCTGAATTGAATATGACATGATAAAACACCTCCTAAAATTGTGTTTTTATCAGTATTGGCTGTTATTTTAAGTTATGAAGCAGTCTACCTGGGAGCGTTGTTCCATTCAGCCAGCCAGTGTAAAGGTTTACTGCCTATCTCTCTCTAAATCACTGAATTTTGTGCAAATAAACTGAAATCCAGGCTAGCAATTTTTCTGTTGACAAACTGATAAACCACATTACCTGTAAGCATGGTATAATGCATGTATGTTATAGTACAAGTCTATATGTTATGTTATGTTAACACATGATATGTGTACAGTGCAGTAATTCTGTTGCACTGCAAGTTTCAAGCATTGCAGAAAATGCAAATGCACTTCTGGAAAGCAAAACATTTCTTCAGAGAAAAGTCTTTAACCTGAACTACTGCAGTTAAATATCCATTTGTTTGGATACAATATGAATGGGTGCTGTGCAAGTAACCCTAAAAAATCTATTTGTCACAGACAATGATAAACTGCCTTCGTAGTGAACACTTCGTAGTGAACATGCACTCTTTGACATGACTGTCATTGACCTACAACCTCTAGAACCTATGGATCCTATTTGCCTGAAGATGGTCAGCAAACACACTGATGTTTCAATCAAAGGGAAAGAAAATGCCCAGAGAGTGCTGGCCATTTTCTATTCTTATTGAATGCTCCCTGAGCCACAGCACCCGTAAGCATATTTTTAAGTCTTTTGTGAGTAGAGCACGTCTTTTCTTACTGTTTCAATCAAAGGGCCTTTTATAAACGTCATTTCTGTCCCCAAAGCACATCTAAGAAGCCTATATCTAACTGATGAAATGCAGGACGAGTGTTTGCATACGGGACTCACGAGCACGTCGGCATCCAGGAACACACACTTGCTGTACTCCGTGAGGGCCCAGCAATGCAGCTTGGTGAGGGTGACGCCCAGCTCAGGACGGCCCATCATGATAAGGCGCGCCCAGTCTGAGCTGTCCAGCACTTCCACCTCTTTCACCTGGTGGAACACGCGAGCCAGGGCCGCCCTGGGGGGGGAGAAAGGGGTGACCACTCCTCCAGCGTTAGGGGGGGGGGGCGTCCAGGGCATGCAGTAGATCCTGGGGTTACACAGTTCAATCCATATTCAGCCCATCCAAGGTGGGAAGTCTACTGCTCAGTGATGGCCTAATTCATTGATCTATACAGCAAAAAATGATGCTGAATGAGAGATTTTGCGTGTTTGGAATGGTTATGCTGTAAAAAAACGGTGATTGGCGGGAATGTTGGCGTTTTCATGGTATTTTTTTTAGTGTAGGGTATAAGCTACCGTTAGACTGAACGAGCTGGGGGTTTATTACAAACAGTTTCACTGGTGTTTTTGTACACGCAAACCTTTAGTAAATCCATCCCTAAGTGTATCATGTATAAACTGAAATATGTACGTTAATTTAATCTATCAAATTTAAAATATGTTAACAGTGTTACGTGGGTTGTGCTTTGGATATCAGTCAGGCATACCGACATGCACGTGTACATGATCTGGAAAGTGTGTAGAAACATACAGGTAACGGTAACAGGCTGTTCAAACACAGACTGTTTTGACCTGTGTGCAGAAGTGATGTAAATGTTTGACATTGCAGATACCGCCTTAATTCGTGTCCTTGTGTATGTTACTCAGTGACCAATTACATGGTGATTACCACCAGGGCCAGTCACTCACTCACATAATGGGCTAAGGCAGATGCATCTTAAACAAGCGTTAACATTATGGCAAGAAGTTGTTGGCCTGAAGTCAGTCAGCATTTCTTCTAACTCACAATGAGTTCAGCAATAACTAACAAACTAACCCTCTAAACTGTAACGGAAATAAGATACCTGCATTTACTGTGAGTTAAAGCTAAGGGCAGATTTTGAACGAATCCAGGCCTGTGGTTCCCAAGCTGCAGCCTGAGAGAGCAGGGTTTACCCTCACCGTGCACCCTGGGAAACGTGCGACGTGACCATCACCACAGTCTGCCGGGACGTCCCATGCCTGCGCAAGCACTTCCCTACGACTAGCGCCCCCTGGCTGTACGCGTCGTTAGTGGCCAGAGTGACAAAGGCCTGGTCCGTTACTGACAGAACAGGAGCAAAGAGGGGAGGGGGGGGTGAAACATGGTGACCTAGAATTCCCTTCAGCCATTTTGGCTCCAGTTTGCTATGACCCGGACATAAGAAAAAGGTCAAAACTAGGCTTGTGTCCATTGTGAACACAAAATGAATAGGTTTTCAGTGTTTTAGTGTGTATATTGGCTGCGTCATTAATCTAATTGATGCTGCTGACAAAACCAGCATCAAAAATAACAATGGAAACCACCAATAGGTCCCGACTGCCTCTAATGAACAGCCCTTTTGACCTCCTGTTTTACCAAAAAATATTAAAACATAGTGACAGAAACTTTTTTTCCCTGTGTGTCTTGCCTCTTTCTTGTTCCCCAGACAGACACGATTAGTGAGCTCTCTTAGGACACAGTGTTCCACATAACTGAGATGATGAATGAGTTGAGCATATTTTTTCACTATAACCTTGTCTGTTCCATCAGCTTAAAAGCTTTTTGCCCATTTGAAAATATTCATATCAGAAAAAGGGCAAAGGTGAGTCTAACACGCGACAGAGTGAGATGTAATATATCAAACAATGTGCTTGCAGGATTTGTACACTGGGCTTGTGTGCTAAGGGATATTACATTGTGGTATAACATAAGTCATTTTGTGGAGCCTGCCCCATTGTATTTGCATAGCGTGAATACTAGCAACATCAGCTGCCCCTGCTGACGATTGACAGCATCAGCGTACCTCACGGTTGCCAGGTTCGCAATTCACTCCCATTCATTTTTGGGACCTTGCTGAAATGAATAGTCTTAAAGCACAAACTAACAACGGAGGATAATAGATAGAGCACTAAAGTCAAAAGGTATTAGTCATTTCTGAATCTGTTGTGTTTGAGTTCTCGTTCGACTAATATAGAATATACTATAGAATAGCTAGCTAACAAGTTATACGCCCACAGGTAATCTCACCAAGAAGTACAGTAGTTGTGTAGGCCTACGTCGTAACAAAAATAAATATATGGCTTGTACTTCTAAGCAGTAGCCTGAAAATAGTTGAAAATAGTCTGAAAATAGTTCCTCTATTTATAGTTAACCTAAACCTGAAAACAGCTGACAAAAAGAGATCTTTGATTAAGAAAAAAAACATAACATGAATGTATTATCCCCCATAGTTAGTTTGCTTTAAAAGTATACATTTCGATGGGGTCCCAAAAATGAATGGGAGTGAATTGGGAGCCTCACTGCGATCAACAGTGAGCATGGGCAGCTGATGTTACTAGTATTTACGCTACAAAAAATACGTAAAATTGGGTAGGCTCCACAAAATTATTTAAAAAAAGTTATACCACAATGTAATATCCCGTTAATAAAGTTGACCAATTTACCACATAACACAGAGGCTGTTATATTATTATGAAATAATGGCACTTGGGATTGCAAACCTTATAAAACCACATGAATAAGCCATAAACCAAAGACAAAACAAGGAAGTTTACCAGGCCTTCTTAGTCATTTCCTCCACACACACTCTAATAATAAAAACTGTCTGCCTCCAGGATGAGTGTCTTACATGTTCCTTATAATCCATCCCAGGATAACCAAGTAATCAACCAGTAAATCCCGCACTGCTGTAAAACTGATTCATAGACACATCATATGCTGAATCAGCTTTTATAAAAAAAATTATAATTAGTTATATAACCAGTTAAATATGGTGTGTGCAAATTCACTGTGGTTGTCATGGGATGCATGTATTAAAGTGTGTGTGTGTGTCAGTGGATTACAGGTTAATTTGTATTTGCCAACATTTTTCATTATTAGCAGAAAACCCACTAAATCAATGAAATGTCAAATTCTATCTTCTCTGTCTTTTAGAATACAACCCTGATCGACCTACTCCGTAATGTAACTTGACATTAATGCTTAATGCTTCGAGAAGAGAGTAATACCAGAAATAAGGGTCTCACTAATACTTCTGGAACAATCCATTGAAATCTTTTGGCTTTCATAATTAGCATTGCTGACTGCAGTTAAATCGAGTAGACTGAACACATGCAATATCAGATATGACTGAATACATTACTAAATATTAAATTAGGAATAAAAAAATATTTTACAGAAGAAATGTAAATGACCCATTTACAATCAGTTACAAAATAATTAATACTCACCTGGCATGCTATCAAACCGTGAGATCAGACTAATCTTTTTATACAAAAAAATAGCCACCTGACATAAAACAGGTGCAGAGGTTACAGTTTTTCCAGGGACATAATGTCCACGTTATAATTTGTAGCACATGAAAACATGACGTAAAAAAAAACAAAAAAAAAAAACTTGTGAATCAGTTTGGAATTCCAAGAACTACGCTTGTCCTTGTCCCTCAGACAAAACCCGATCTCTTTATAGCGTTGATAGTTTGTTATTTTAACACAGAAATCTACAACATACATGCAGATTTATGGTGCGCAAAACACGACAGTGCATATTTGGCATAGCGAATGCGTAACTGTAGAGTTTTCAGATGTTCTGCAGTCTTAAATATATATTTTTAGGCCTCTTTAGGGTTGAAAATTGCCCTTGTGGTCGTCATTGTAATGTGTCCTGAAGCAGGCTGGAAAACAGTGAATGTTTCTGTGTGTTTTCATCGGTTGCCCAAGACCAAGTCCACCCCACTTGCTGTTCTGTGAATGGTCATCCAACTCGACTGGGCTGGGCACGTGTCACACTGCCTCCACCCAATGTTGGAAAACCAAAAAATCACTCAAAACAAATTCAGCACTGTTTCCATTTGATTTGACACCACAACTTCTAATTAATTCAATGTATATTGATCAATTTATTTACATTAAAGGTTATTTTAGTAGATAGCATGGTGATGAGCCATTTAATTTTTACTGATTAAAAGAGACAGAGAGAGAAATGCCTGTTTGAAAAGGCAAATTTATTTGGGACAAAACTGACAAAAGATTTGACAGTACAAAACTACATTCTTAACTGAAGCTACACAATTCCACAAGGCAGTAAATTAAGGGTTTGAATGAAGTGTAGGGTAATAACACATCCTGACAGAAAATTAAGAATTAAGGCCTTTAACAGGAAAATAAGTCATAGAGGTTCTTTTAGCTAAGCCTAGATTTGGTTAGCACGCTTTTGGCTTTTGCTGTAACAGGGAAGAAAATCAAACATTCAATATTTTCCAATCATGACCGAAAATGACAGGGCTTCTTAAAGCCAAGCTTTCTTTGGATCTCTTTCTTTGAATTTTTCAATGTCATACAAAACAAGTATGCACAGAAGCCAATGCTTTTATACACGTCCCTAAGCAGTATTTACAGAACGAAACATGAAAATAAAAAGAGCACAGTATTACAAGTCACATATCTCCCACCCAGGCCACAAACAAGTTCCCAAACTTTAGGGAAATGGGTCTATTGATTAGCAACACACAGAACTAAGCGATCAACAAGATAAACTAACTACACACAAATTACTAACCCCCCCACTCCCTCCGACTATTTCCACATCAAAGTGTATTTTCTAAAAGCGTATGAGCCCGAGGCTCTCGAAATAAAACTAATCCTTCAAATGCAGACACAGTTAAATCTTGAGTCCAGCATGTCGAAGCCATACATTCAGAATGCTCTGTTCAATCTCTTCTCTTTACAGGCTTCTGGGACACTGCCTTTGAGAATGCTGCTTTGTACATAGGGCTGATCTAATTGATTATTTTTTTTAGATTCAGGTTCAGCACTCTCACATCTCCCTTTCTCACTGGTGCTTTCAATTATTTTCTTCAGAATAGGATGTTCAACGCATTAGGATGTTCAATGCATTTGGAAATGCATTGAAAACTTCAGGCAGTAATTGGCTCATAAACCAGCCTGCACGTGTGGTGCGTATGAGCTACGTAAATAGCAGGCTGGTTTTAACAAGTCACGGGTATTTCCCAATGTTAAAAGACAGGTAAGGCACTTTAGAGGGTCAATTAAAACAATGTAAAAGGGCTTGTAAAAAAATAAAATAATAAATTGCACTTTGAGATTTGACCACAGTGCATGTGTGAGACTAATCAAACTCCAAATTTGAACATCCACATTTTCACAATGCACAACGCTCATTAAAACAACACACTAAAATCTGCCAAACTTTAACAAAAAAAAAAAAAAAAAAGAATTCTCAATTTAATTCAACGGCACGTTTCCGTGTGACATGAACCGCCACCTCGGTGACTAAAATCGACACTGCTCCAACTTCGAGGTCTCAGGTAGCCTTCACTTGCAGATCTGGGGTGGGGTGGAACGTGGAGCGGATCGTTTCAGTGTTCTCCACTAGAGGGAGTTAGGATGAATTGAGCAGGTTGCTCATAACTGTAATTAGAGGAAGGCAACGAAATCATGGTCAGGTTTTACGACCCAGAAACAAGTTGATTAAAGGACGCTGTGGGGGATGACTCACTTCCCCCATGCTAGGCAGACACAGGAAGAGCACATGCTGTTGGGTTGGCAAAAGGCATACAAAGGGCAGAGGTTTGAGGAAGTGGGAGGATGGTTTACCTTGCGGATCACTTTGGACACCGCTCTCCTTGTTGGCACTCTCTGGATCCCCTGTGTGAGAGAGAGAGATTAAGACGGACGTTTAGAAACGCGAGTCTAAACTGCAGCGTCTCCCAAAAGTGCCTCACACAGATCAGCAGCGGGAGGACGGACACAGAGGGACACCTCTTTTACGCGGGAACCGTAAGTGCAAAACGCTACTCACCGCCCTGGATTTTGAAGCACAGCTTCTTCTTCTGGTAGGCGATGAAACTGGTCACGGCGCCGACGATGGCAGCACCCACGCCGGCTATAATGCCAGCGATCTGTCCTCCTCCGGCCTCTGAGATCCAAAGGGAAAGGGTGTGGTCATACAACGCTTCCTCTGGAAAATTTCCCAACCAGTAAAACAGCCACCCCCCCCCCCCCTCCCCCGCAAACGACAACTGTGGCCAGCTTTCCACAAGGGCCTGCTGTTTGCAACTTCCACTTAAACTAAGCAAAAGCAAAGAAAGCTTATCCCACAAGGGGGCGCCATACATCCACATTTTTATGAACCAGAGCATTCCCTCTAAGGTCCTGCGAAAACACATTTGCGTTCTTTTGCAAGTGAGCAAAACAAGACGTCCGTGGAGATTACATTTGAGAAAAGCTACACCCTCTGCGCAGGTCATGTGTTTTGTACTCATAATGACGAACCACCCACAGCATCCAAGTACTGGAATGAGGCGTGGAGGTAAGGTTACATACACAAGTCCCAAAACACTAGGCGTGCGGGGTGTGCGTAGGTCAGCCCGCCCCAACCTACGCATAACGCAGCTCTGTGCAGCGGGCGGCACACAGTCCCCTACAGAGGCAAAGGCCGTGTAAGCACAGCCATTGAAAGGCTTCTTTCGGTGAGGGATCTTATGATGCCTACATGGCAAAAAAAAAATTTTAAAAAAAAAATAAAATAAAAAAAAGACTCGTGCTTTAAAAAAAAAAAAAAAGAGAAAAAAATCTTGTGAAACGAAACACCTGTAGCAATGCAGTTGCAGATTAAAGTGTAAGGCCATTTCTCAAAATCCGTTTTTTTTGTTTTTTTTGGGTGTGGGAGTGAGGGTTGTACACATTGCAGGCCGCTCTCAACACTGGCAATACAGTGAAGGACATCCTATGTTCTAATCAAGGTCAAGTCTTTTTTTTTTTAAAACCCAGAGCACAGTGCTGTGCAGAGGCTAAAGGCATTAACTTGGAATCCAGGGACACGCCCTAAGTGAGTTAGCATGAGAGAATGCAGGCAATGCTAGGCCTGTCGTACCAGACAGGCGAATGCCCGGCTGTGTTGTGCCGCAGAGCAGGGGTGATGCATATTAAAACCGCCGAGGGTGAAATGTCGGGCTCGAGTGTGAAAAAAAATTCTTCAGTGAGCTGCGGCACATTTGCCCTGGGACTAAGAATAATAGCTTGTGACAAAGTGTTCCTAGCCCTCGGGGCATCGCAGAATTCTCATGCATTTAGTTCCCCCTGAGCTCTACCTCTGGAACAAACAGGTTTAGACTAGCCAGCAGATGATTGTGGTAGCAGATAGCACAGGCCCAAAAAACTTTGAGAAGAAATGTTTTTGCGCAGAACGACGATGCACATGGGGCGCTGACGGTGTTCTACGCCGACTGCAACCCCCCCCCAAAGCCAACATCAGCTGTAGTAAACTTAGCCCTCGCTACCGTGACGCCAGGAGACAACAAAATGCAAAGGCGATACCCCAGAGCAATGAACACATTGCAAGCAAACGTTTCCTAATCAGGGTCAGCCATCGGTCCCTTCTCGAAGCCAGATATCTCCAGTCACACGTGTTCTGGACAGCCTCCAAGATACCAATCTCAACATGTCGGTGGTATCGACGCCACGGGCCGCTCTCGTGCAGACATAGTTATCCAGACCCGTTTTTCACACTGAACCAGCCCTTTAATGGGTTTTTCCCCCCCGCTACTTCACCACCAGCACCAATGGGAGTAAGCTTTGCTCACGGGTCAAGCTGGGCTCACGCTTGTAAGACAGTTAGCCATCCATGACAGCAAAGTATACTGCTGTGAAATGCCCATATCTCAGGAGTCCAGTGTGGGGTATTCAATCATTGCATTGTGGTGTAAAAATGACTGGAAAAATGTGCATGTAACAGTTGAACACAAACTTAAGAGAGAATCTATCTCGCACACAAATTCATTTCAAGAAAGCCTTAGATGGGCTTGCTGGGTAGCTTACTCAGTAAAATGCTTGTCCATTGTCACTACAAAGTTATTGTATGAGCCTTGCGCATGTTTTCTTGGTCATGCCGACTTAACAGTCAAATGCAAATTCACGGAGAAATGCCGGAGAGTCCACCTGGCCCGTAGCCTTAGACCCCAAACGGTCACATCAAAACAGATGTCAAGACATGCCTAAATTTCTATTTTGGCAACAGAGATCACCATGCCTGACAGGTGGTAAAATACACTGGTCAGATTCTCAGAATGTGGGTTGTATAAGAGTAAATTATGTGACACATTTTCTTCTTGCTGTTGAACTAATTGCCCTCATTCTGACAGTTTCTGTTCCCCACGGAACCTTATCCCTGGACAGCTAGCATAGCTTTGATGACTCAACTATGAAAACGAGAACACCAAAGATACGTCTGCTCTTTTTGAGGCAGGCATGAATCACCACCTTCATTTGGACACCCTCCTTCAATGGGATGATGTGATTCATTAGAAAAATATGGGTTACATTTCGAAATTAAGGTGGTTCATTGCGCTAAATTCCAGCTATTGCTAGGCTTATGGCCAGGGTGGCCAGATTGTTTTGGAGATATGAAAAATTCATAGAGCATTTCCAAGTGAAAAAATAAAACTGTTACACCCACAATGCTGTTAGGCCTCATCCATGCCACACCCTTGCCTCTAGCCTACTGGACGGTTGGGGTTTTGATGTGGTGCTTAGCTACATCTAAATACAGCTCCCAGCATGGAGTGAGGGCACAACACTTTGGCACCTGTCTTTCCAAAAACATCAGTGCACAGTGTGGAGCAATGTAATCATATGACTAATATCTTTGAAACCCACACCCATAATAGAAATCTCGTCAAGGAAAAATTGAAACCATGACAGCGCTGTGTTGATGACGGCGTAGATAGGCACATTGAATAGACCATCACTCAATGACCCTCTATTTAAAATGCCCACCCTTGCATGATTATATTATATAGTTATAGTAGTATATTGTTTATATCTTTATTTACTCACAGTGGGAAAACTAGGTATTGTTTAATAACCTTGTATAGAGAGAAGCCATTTAAAAGGATTTCATATATATTTGTATTTAGTCATTTAGCACACTTTTAGCCAGAGAAACTTAACGTTCACGTAAAAAGGTTTGGGAAGCAACAGTAATGATATCGAGTAATTTATGCCATAACCGATCATATAAATTTACATATGAAGGAAATAGTCATTATACATTTTCAACATGTAATGTTTTAGTTTCAAAAGATTAATTGAAACACATAACTGCTCATTCTTTCCTATTCTGCCTGTACAGCACAATAAAGGGCTGTTTTCCTTCCCCAGCTTATGTTGTGTACGGTTGTTTAAGTGTCTCTGCGGCCAAGCCCAGCTTGCTTTTCTCCTGCTCCAATTTCTCTGGCTGGCTCTTCAGCTTTTGGAGCCCCGCCCCCCTTAAAGGATTTCTTTCGGCGGTGCATTCGCTGCGACTTAGTAAAATCAGCACGCCATTGTTCATTCCAAGTGCTGTGCCTCTTTCTCATATCAATTTGGTTTCTTATTCAGTATCAGTGAACTCTCCATCTTCTTGTTTGATTTTTAAGTTTGCTAGTAGATTAAAAGTAGCCGAATTTGAAACCGGAAGTTTGTAAAGTTTAGCAACAAGGTCTTGCTTTTTGTTGTTGGAAACGGTATGAAATCAGGTCAAGGTTGGTTGGGCGGGCAATCTGACTTTGCATGAGCATGCCAGTCTGTGATAATGAACCCCTGAAGCCTGGACCGTCTCATTCACACATGCACTTCAACCCACATTTCCCCCATGTTCTAAAGGGGAAGGTGTTTCCACTGTACTTTTTAGCTGTAGGTCAGCCATACACACAACCACCCGGGGGCTTTTCCATAGCAAACTAACCGAAGCAGACAAAATGCTGGCAAAACCCTGATGCTACAGTATGCAGAATACAACCACAATCATTTACAGTAATCATTTTTGTTGAGGTTTCTGAAAAATAGAACTGACGGCACATGTATCAGGGTCTTAAATTGGCCTACACATTATAGACACTCCTCAACCGGCCCTAAAAATAAAAAACGAAGTTGCACATACTACTAAGCTTGTCACTGAAGAGAACAAGTCACTACCAGGTTTAGCACAAGATACAAGGCAAGAGGCCTGAATAACCAGCACAAAGGAGGTTAGGTCTTTCATCAAAGAGCAATAAAAGGTATGCTATGTTAAGAATGCACGGAAGGTAGAGCTAACTGTTACGACAGAATTGATGCGGGGCAGGCGAAGGAACTCTTGGTATGAAACCTTCTTATTCTGGACACAGTTGGTTCAAAATTGCAGGTAATGGGTAACGCAAGACAGCGCTACATTCAACAACAAAATTTAGCAGGAATGCAGCTTGGAGCATACGAAAAAGAAAAACTCTATTTTGTCTAACTACCATGTGCACAGCCCTTAACTTCACGACCATTTTAAGCAGGTTTTATGGTATTTCCATTTTGTACTTCAAACATACCGTTCACAAAAAAATTTAAAAAACCTTCCATGTTATTTTCAGGCATTTTCCTTTATGTTTTGACCGTGCTTACAACCAGTAAACAAGCATAGCCATATTTGGTTCGGTGTAGAAAGTTGTTTTTTCTCTTTTCACAAGCTACAATCCATTTTCTTTGTAGACAGCCCCGCTACTTACACAACTTGTATGCATGCATCTCACTTCTCTTCTCAGATAATGTACGTTTAAAATGCATTAAAAAAACGCTTTTGTGGAGATGATGCCATGCTGCCCTAAACATTGTTGCTTAGCGCTTACATAACATCGAATCTGGGTTATTTTAACCGACTCCCTCTCCGTTCTCAAGCTATCTTGGCAGTAGACAGGTGCAGGACCACATCCAACACTACGTCTGTGAACAACATGCGTTTCCTCACAACGCGTTTCCTGATCCCTCATTCAGAGACAAAGGAGGGGAAGGAGATGGTACGAAAAGCAGCACACACTCCTCTCTGCAAGAGACCACTGTACTCAAACAGACAAATGTAATATCCTGGAGCTCAAAATGTATTCTTTAAGCAAATATGGAAGTCATTTTGCATGTTAGGGCACCGTTGACTAAGGGATTGTTCTCACAGTAACTCCAAATATGCAATAATCATTTTAGTACTGGTTTCGGAACATGACACATGCCTAACTAATGTCTGTAACAGTTGCCTGCTTCAAAGAAACCCGAGCATAAATATGCAACTGATGTCTCCGCATCTTAAAATAAGTATTGTCCCGAACTCGAGGTATATATAGTCAATCCACCTCCCTAAAACCGTGTCCACTATTCACCGAAAACAGCTGTGGCATTCGTGTTTCTCCCCAAGTACACATAAAATTAATGTATAGTCAATATTTCACCTCTTAGATCATGCATTAAAATTTGATCATTTGTTTATCTTAAAATGTTCATTTTAACAATGTCCATTTCGTCATTAGTTTTTAGTTGGCTCATGGGAATAACACCCGGCGAAGTGCATTACTCTTTTACATTTTCAGTTTTGACATTTCCATACATGGATTTTAAAGCTTGCCATCAATTGTGCTTTTTTTAATAAAAACAAATGTATCTAAATGACACTAGGAGACGTCATCTACTCTCATGTAACTCAATGTTTCAATTTCAAATTCTTTTTTTTTTTTCCTGTGGCCATTATCTCTACCCTTCAGTCATTGGGCGGTGAGATTACAACTGCTGTAGCCGAAAGATTAAGGATCAGTTGGACACTGGTATTTTGTGCCTTGTAATGTTCCTGAGTTTACAGGAGTAGTGACTTTTGCTTAAAGTAGGCTTATGGGTAAAAGAAGAGGGCAGGAACTGGCATGTCCAAAATGAGTAGTGTGGGGCAGAAAGTCCCAGTGGAGATGCAAGCGTTTGAGATTCTCCCTGCCATTTGTGTTTGTCTACAAGAAGCGGCTGAAAGGGGGGAAAAAAAGCTTCTAAGAATCACGAAAGGAAATGCCAATTTGGGGTCGAGAGTTGTGACGTGAAGATACGGGCCGACAGAAGAAATGTTAATATATGCAAAACACAAACCAAACAAACATACGTAGGAGGTGCTATCGAATCCAATTGCTGTGTGCTTTGTGTTTAACATAGTGCCAAAAATGCATTTACCTTGATACCCACAAATAAGGAGCATTGCATCTTAAGTGTGCATACTGCCACCACCGCTTTCATCTCTGCGCCAGTCACTGTTTTACATTCTACCCTTAGAGCGTTACTACAGAAGAGTTTGCGCTGATTGGAGGATAGACACATCTCTAACTGATGTGTCATTGGCATGGTGTTGTGAAGCACTAATGCAGGGCTGGCTGACTTTAACCCGCCCTGCTCCCGATGGGACAAGGCCAATTGAGCCCCACCTGAAATTGTGAGTGCCAAAATTTAAGCCAGAATTACGCTGTTTCTTACTCAACCTCATATGGTCATCTTCACAATCAAACAAACATAACGTTATGCAGGGTTTTTTTTAAAAACAAACAAAAAAAAAAAACAATGAAAAATATATATTTTCATGCACTACACATTTCATGCCTTCAATACCAATGACTGACAAACTTACACAACATTGTAGGTACTGAAAAATTAAACAACTATTTTAAATGATTTGCCAGTCAAGGATAGATCACATTGTGATCATATTGAACTGGGACCTCAGCCCAGTTACCACAGATTTGCAGAGAAACAACGTGAGAGAGGAGAGACTAAAACATCAATCAGACAACACTGAAAGAGAAGTTATATAATCAGTAAAAAATTATGTAATCATTAATTACCTTTGGGTTCATCTGCCGCTTCCCCTGAAAACAGAAAACATGGATAAAGCAACAAATATAAAGCAGTCAACGCAAGCTTCCCCAAATTAATACACAAGACTGAAATAATGTTATAATAATATAAAAGGGCTGGAGACTCATTGACAATACAGTGCATTTTGTTATGCTAACTTAGGCTAACTTGAGGCGTTAAAGAAAGCAATTGAGACAAAGCAGATAGGAGCAAGTGCAGTAAATACCATTTGATGCGGGGTCGGCGGCGCGCGCTGGAATGAAAACAAAGGCGGACAAAAGCATGTGAGTTTCACTCAAGAGCGAAATGTCCACGTCCACAGTTCACCGTACCTGCTCATGCGCACGATTCGCCATCGCACATTCGCATGCTAGCACTCTGCAAAAAGGTGAATCCAGCTGGCTTTCTTCTGGGGGAAAACTTGTTTCTAAAATGTTAACCTTGAAAAAGCCAGAACTCAAATGAGACGAGCTTCGCATTGAAGTCTGTTAGAACTTGTCTTGACATGACTGACTAAAGTAACTCCAGTTTGATTTGTTGCATCTTTTCTGAGATGTGCTAAGCAGAACTGGATTTGACTGTCTTGCCATAGACATAACCATACATTTCCATTGCCCCGCCCCCCCCAAAAAAAGAGAAAAAAGATTCATACCAATTAATTTGAGACAGAGGAGGATACTACCCATTTACATTAAGCCTTGGTTTCCCAGCTTAAAAGCTTAAAAGCATTGTGAGAAATTAATAATGAAGACCAAAAAGCTATTTAACTGTCCATTAATCATTTTAATCCACTGTCCTTGTATTTTTGTGTGAAGATGAAGGAATACATTTGGCTGCACGTTGTGCAGTCCTAGCTTTTAATGACCAGTTAAATTTACTACTGGACAACTCACGTGATTGGCTCATTTAGAGAAAGGGGGTTAGAGGGCCAAGATGTTAGTAAATTGCGAAGTAAAACACCGCGCTCCTACCTTTGCCACTATCATCAGGTTTGTAGTCACCATGACCCATCAAGTCTGAGTCGCTAAAACCTCCTTTTAGGGAACATGCACAGAAAAGCCTCAAAACACATAAATGACACAATGAACATGGCAACAACAGGAAGACTTGTAACTCTCACAGCGACACGTTAACACTGCTACGGCCGAACGGCACCAACCATCACTTGGTCTTACCTTTTGCATCATCTTTGGGCTTCTCTGTCGGCTTGTCTGTTTTTAGAGGGGTGAAAATAGGGACAGTGAAGATGTGGGGATGAATGAACAGTGGGCTGCCAGGTAACTAACAATGCTAATGCAATATGCTAATTGCAGGATATTAGCAGGACTGTACAGTAGACCTGAGCTTTAAACAACTAGATAGACAGAACTGCATTAGAATTGGAAAAACTACTCCTCATCTGTGAAATGATATTTCAGCTGTGTTGTCCACATCTTATCATTACAAGAGTGCCTCCTCTGGAGGATTGGGCTCCTACAGTCTGTCTGGTCATTAGGTGTGCTCCTACCGTCGGCCTGGTCATTAGGTGTGCTCCTACAGTCAGCCTGGTCATTCGGTGTGCTCCTACAGTCTGCCTGGTCATTAGGTGTGCTCCTACAGTCTGCCTGGTCATTAGGTGTGTGCCTACAGTCTGCCTGGTCATTAGGTGTGCTCCTACAGTCAGCCTGGTCATTCGGTGTGCTCCTACAGTCTGCCTGGTCATTCGATGTGCGCCTACAGTCTGCCTGGTCATTAGGTGTGCTCCTACAGTCTGCCTGGTCATTCGGTGTGCTCCTACAGTCTGCCTGGTCATTCGATGTGCGCCTACAGTCTGCCTGGTCATTCGGTGTGCGCCTACAGTCAGCCTGGTCATTCGGTGTGCGCCTACAGTCTGCCTGGTCATTCGGTGTGCTCCTACAGTCAGCCTGGTCATTCGGTGTGCTCCTACAGTCTGCCTGGTCATTCGGTGTGCGCCTACAGTCTGCCTGGTCATTAGGTGTGCTCCTACAGTCAGCCTGGTCATTAGATGTGCTCCTACAGTCAGCCTGGTCATTCAGTGTGCACCTACAGTCTGCCTGGTCATTAGGTGTGCTCCTACAGTCAGCCTGGTCATTCGGTGTGCTCCTTCAGAGCAATGACTAGTGGTGAACAGGGAACGAAAAGAAGCAGGCTGGCAGAACATGCTTCAGAGAAAAGCATAAACTCTCATAATTCTGCATTGCTGCAATGACACAGGCTTGAGAGTACAATTAGACATTTAAAACTGGGCAAAAAGAAAAATGGGAGATATATAAATATAAGTTATAAATGGTTATAATAATAGACTTTTAGGAGTCATTATTAAAGAAATAAATAGTGACCACGACATTTAAGAAACCCCAGAGTGAGTATACAAGAATATTAAATCATCCAAGAAAAGCGTTAGCTGAACACACTTTGCGTTCATAAATTGTGAGTTAGTGCGAGTATTAGTAATGTGCTTTCAATGTCAACGCCGAAAATTTTATTTCATAATTAAATTTAATCTGGAAACAACCAAATGGAAAAGGGTGTGGCTTGAATTTCAGCAGAGATAAATAGTGGACTACTTGTTTGTGTGCGTGTGTGTGTGTGTGTGTGTGTGTGTGTGTGTGTGTGTGTGTAATAAACACTGACTGCATAAATTATTGATATTTCAGAGAGCAAATCCACAAGTGAACCTTGATTGTGTAAGTGCACTTGTATAAATACAGTAGATAATATGTTGAATCAAGGAGAGCATGTAATGAAACATGCAAGATTTAATTCAGAAAGAAGACCCGATCCAGCCCAAAAGGATCCAGTACGGATCCCTTTAGAGAGTTACCTGGGGAAAGGGCATCCAAAAGATCAAAGCCATCTGGGGGAAAAGTTCAGTGATACTTTAGCGTTACATTTTGAAAGGGGACAAAGTGTATTCAGTGGGCTGTTAATTCTTAATTCCTTAATTATTTTACCTCCTGCAGGGTCGGCGGGGACCGGTGGGGGTGGCGCTGGGTCTTCCTCAGGTTTTTCAGGTGCTGTTGTTGGGTCTGAGGCAAAAATATTTGACTGGATCATTATTAAACACTACACTTTATATGCACTACCATTCAAATGTTCAGAATCACTAAGGAATTATTTTTGCTTTTGAAAGAAATCGATACTTTTATTCCCCATGGTGGCATTAAATTGATCAAAAAGCACAGTCACGACATTAATAATGTTACAAATTGCTATTACTATTTGAAATAACTGTCGTTTAATTCAATATTTACACATGATTGCAAAGCCCGTTTCAGCAGCCATTACTCCACTGTACTAACAACACACTGTGTCATCTCATCCTTAAGTAATCAGCATAATGTGCTAATTTGGTACCAGTGAAATCATTCCCATTATATTAAGCGCAGCTGAAAAGCTGTCATTGCTGCACATGGAGGATTCTTTGATGAACAGAAAGTTTGAAGGATAGAACGTTTATTTGAAATGGAAATAGTGGTTTGTAACATTATCAATGTCTTGATTGTATTTTTTGATCCATTTAATACTACCTACATGAACGTGAGCCCTGGGAAACAATAAATCCAATAATACAAACTAGATGGCAATGTTTCAGAATTAGCATATTTGCAATGAATAGGCAATTGTAGGCTCTCTCAATGTAGTTACAGTATACGAGGTGAATTGCTGCACTATTCTTCATTCAAGCACAGCAGTATTCTGGAATTAGACAAATCCATTAAACCGTGTTTTAATGATAGGCTGCACTCACACAAAAGTTGCCACTTTGGCAGGCTGCCGAAAACAATTAGAAATTATGACTAACATTTCAATAATGCCATCAGGTATGTATATATCTGTAGATAACTATGTATGTATGTGTGTGTGTATGTGTTCCACATTACACAAACCACCTTGCAACACTCCAGACAAATGTGACTTTTATGAAATCCATTTACGACTATTGTCCATCACATGCAAACCAATTCTGGAATCAACACATACACACCGGTTATTCATATTCATAATAAATCATATAAGCAAATATCTGCGGCTGCAGCGAGGTCCAGTTCATCTAAAATGAATGCAGACCATTAGGGTGTGGACAATGAACGGTTCTGTGCATGTCAAAGCTTCACAAAGCCTACCACCTGTATGACTTTAGGAACATGAGAAGGCTTTCAAATGCCCGAGCACAGGGCATCTCTCAGCCACAATCAGTCACAACTAACCCACTTTGAGAGAACATGCATCTGGATTAATTTACAGGTCAAACTTTAATGTGGATTTTACAACACTCATTGTACAGTATGTAAAATATACTGCTACTTGGTACGACAATAAATATTTTTTTTGAAATATGCACGTACACACATACACGTAAAACATAATTTGAAATTCAATCTGGAAATTTGAAATGCATTCCAATTCATTTGAAATTCAATCTGGAAATTCTTGAAAGGAAAAGGTTGTGGCTCAGACTTGATCAACAGGACATATTACACCTTCACTGCAGAGATGAATAGTGGTGTTTACTTGTGTCAGCAGCTTTCTATACTTGCACATAGAAAAAATATTTGGTTTCCTAAAAATATAATAAAAGTGGACATGGAAAAAACGGTTTGTGAGCTAAATTCCGGAGAGGTTAAAAGTGACCCACGGCATTCAAAACATCTCGGAAGAATCCCTTGAGTGAGAACACAGACGCAAGGCATTCTGGGACTTTCCCGACAGAGATGCCTCTTGGAAATGGTTTGCCAAAAGGAATTTTGGATGTTAGTTATTTCAGTGGTGTTTACCAAACATGTATAACCTTGAGTTTTGGAAATAAGGGTGCTGCATAAAGTCAATATTGCAGCGTACAGAATACGTATACACAATCCGAGTGCACACTTTCTTTTTCAGGTTCATATCTGCAGTATAATGTGACACATAATATAAAAGTGGCATGCTTAGATGCATTTACATACGTGTCTACTTTGCTTTTTGCTACTTTTTCTTTTTTTAATCCAGACCATTTTTACCCCAGTCCTGGATTAAACTGGACATCAGTTCAGCGCTGTGCCATCTGCTGAGATGAATCCACTGCTCTGATGCTTGATGCCAGTGACTCTTTTCCACACTAAAAGATCCCACGGGACTCCAGAAGGGTTATTAGTGAAGAGGGGGAGATCTCTCTTACAACTGGGAGCCTGAAGAGTCCTGGCCTGTCACGGAGACAAACTAATTTAGTGGTAACTCGAGGAACCCTGGCCGATTGAAACCCCACCCACCCCTGGCAGGGTGAGGCCAATTGTGTTCCTGCAGACTCCCGTTGGTGATAAAATAGACCAGGCACAAAGCTGACACCAGTAGGCCCGTGCTGAGCTCATGGTGAGAGTTTTTACTGACTGAGCGACTCAAAAGGGCCAAACTAGGCTTGTGGTGATAGCCTTTAGTGACTGAGCTACTCAAAAGGGCAAAACCTGCACCTGTCTTGGGATTGAGCCACTCTATTGGGTCCAATAAGGAAACACCACTTCTTCATTTAAATACTGAGACATGCATGAGACAAGGCATGCACCTGCAGCGGGGACCTCGGGTTCGGCTGGTACTTCGGGAACTGGATCAGCCGCTACCGGTTCATCTGGTACAGCTGGTGGCGCTGTTGTAGCGTCTGAGCGAGAAATAAGCATAATCCATTAATTTGTTCATACTTATTACACTGAAGCTCAGTCAACAGTTTAAACTCCCACAGACACAGGCATTGGCAGATTACAGAAACATGGTACAATGTATCATTCTCATATATAGTGTCAAATTGTTTGAGTAAATATTATTCCAGGAACAGTCTTTATACTTCCCATTATCATAAATGACAAATCGATAAAAAAGCTGATAGAACAGATTGCGGTTGTCGTGTTATTTTTCCCTAAATGCAACAGCTCATTTGTTATTAGAAAAATATAAAATATACAAATCACAAGTAAACATTATCAACAAATGAACATATTGTGGAATTGGCAAATATATACATATTGGTGTTGAAGCATCTTAAACAATATGGTGTTATGTATGCTCGGTTATGGTTGTGCAGCCTCTGGAAATGTAAATGGCCAGTAACCATGGTTTTATATCTATGAGCCAATCATCAGCTATCTGGCTTCTGAGACCCGATTATGACATCACAGTGGGTTAGAAAGTACGACACTTTGCCATTGGTTCCTATTATAGCTGCACCCAGGTAAGATGGCTGCCAAATTGTTCCATTTCAGAATTCCAAATTACTCTTACATTACATAATATGTCATATCTATGGTTCTATATCTATGGTGCTGCCTCTGGAAATGTAATCTGTAATAATATACATAAATAATGTAATCTGTAATAAAATGCATAAATAACAGCATGAAAGGAAAACCAATGTGAAAGCCGGAGTCCTGTCCAGATTCTCACAAAAATGTCTGTCTACATCCAGCCACTTAATCACCTCGTACATCGGTGAACCCTATGCATTCCCTACCCACTCTGATTATACAGGCCATCACTGCAATTGAATAACAGATCTTCATTGATCCTCCTAGTTATATAATGTTTGCATAAAAATTGTAAAAAGTATAATTATTTTCGGAATAATTTGAAATCACAGCTCTTAACAATCACAGTACTATAAGTATGGTGGTAAATGTATTTTATAAACAGCTAGAACAATTGTGCAGGACGCCGTAAAAAGTGTTCAAGCATAACATGAAAATTAACAAAAATAACTGGATCTGTAATTTTTATAGGGTGTAAACATGTCCTAGAAATACTGGTATTCATAAATCAGTGCCCTGGTGTTCCTGGAGTGCTTACCAAGTACATAATAATACACATTAAATATACACACTTTCTACTTTCCATTCCATGTCTGACAAACACTTAACTTCCCACCGTTCATACCATGAACATGTATAGTACAAAATGACCTTTCTTAAACATGCAAGCAAGCAGAGACGGACCAGGGCTCACCTTCTACAGCGTCCTCGAGATTCAGATCTGTGCAGAAAATAAATGCCGATTAGCGTGTTGCATTTCATTCAGAAATTCAAAGAGTGCAAACCACTGAACAGATCAACTTTTACATTCAAGTGCACATGTCAGCCAAACCATCAGCACAACTGCTAGTTTTATAAATAGCAACATGTAAACAGACACCCCCTCATGCTCTACAACCCAAATGCACAGACTTTTCGTTACGATGAAGCCGGACACGCAAGTCGATATTAGTTGTGCCTGCATTACTGTATATATATTCCGGAATCTGTCACGCATCCATTTGACTGGGTTTTCTCTGGACTGGGACTGTCAAATAATGTGCTGCAGGGAAGTATCTAGAATGAACCCATAGGGCTTCCTGGGTTGTGCCGAGGTGCAGTGAAGCGTCTCAAGGTCTGGAGCCAAATCCTAACCAAGGCCCGGACTCATAGTGCATACCTGACCATAGCCTAGCCAAGGTGGGCTTTCAGTTGGCAGGTATTTATTCATGTGAAAATATTTTTTGACATCAATGTCCATGTTGGCCACTTTAAAATTTTTGGAAAAGCATGCATTGCACAGATTGCCTCGAAGCAATGCCTTGTGCGTTCAGTTGGCATCGTAAAATGGCGTAATGTCAAACTGATTTCTGAACAGGGAACTGCTTTGCATGACATCCCATGAAAGGGGGTGTGACCTGATTTAAATGACATCAATATTTGCAAGATGTCTTTTACAGATAGGCAAGCTGCTTTGTGTGATAGCACCATCGGGAGTATTCATGTTTCCATCACAAACATATTTTTCTAAGTGCGTAAACTCACAAGTCATCCTGATGTAACAACGTATACACCCTCTTTTCAAATTGTTCACCCCACCTTCTCATCCAAATTTTGCTCTTTGAAAAACCAGTCATTCTTGGAAGAATTGTGGACTACTAATTTAGCGAATAGTGACAAACAAATGTCAGTGTCCAGCACAGAACATAGTCTTTTACAGACTGGCCACAGTTTAAGTCTAAAGCACATCAACTTCATGCACAATTTGGTTCAGGAATACAGTAATACCTGAAGGCATGAATGTTCTAAACTGAGACCATGTATGTGACTAACCTTAGGTAGAGATGCCGGTGGTGGGGGGTCGTAGCATAAAAAAACATAATGGAGAATCCTGAACGCATAGATAGTAGTCTCACAGATTTAACACTTATGTCAGCTAGTTGAAATGAAAACAGGCAGCTACCTGGTGTCTGCAGTAATTCACTGGGGATCACTGCCAGTAGAAGAGATGTCCCGCAACATTCTATTTTTCCACTTTATTAATAGAACTCAAAGGGGCAATCCTATCCCTCATTTTAAAACCATCCATATGTTCATTTCTATCCATACATCTTCAGTGACATTTTTAGTCACCATTAGACAGTGACGCTCAAAATGGAGGATATCCAAAGCGAAGTGATCCTCATGGCTTGGTGCTGTCCGCCCAGAACAGCGACCGAGCTTGGCATGAGTCACCCTCATGGCAGAAACCCGAGACTGCTCTGTGAACAATACGCACCGCACCTCTGCCCTGGGGGTGAAGTATTAAAGAGGACACATGGAAAAGAAAGAGCAGGCTAAACTGGTATCCACTGATCGTGTGGAATATGAACACAGTAATTAGGTCTTTGAGAATCGCAGGGTTTCGTTGGTTTTGCTTTTCAGTTTGACTGACTGAATTTATTCCCGATTTTGGATTTCTTTGTGTAATGTTCAAAGTACTAATTCAGTATTGTTCCATTTAGACAAAATATACCGACCATGTAATCGTGAAAACAACTTTGAAATCATGAAAACCGATCAATTTGTTGATTGACTCATTCGCTAATCATGTGGCATGCAAACTGGCATCGACAGAGATGCCAACGAAATCTTCAACAAAACATGTACGTCAGGATGATTATGGGCAGTCTGACAACATTTTCTGAATGAAGAAACGCTAATTAATAGTTGAGCAATTAAACACGGTCTTAAATGTTTGTAATGAATTTTGTTAAAAACAGACATTTTATCTGTCACAAAACTGTTTTTTTTCTCCAGTCAAAATGGCACTGTAGGTATTGGGGAATGCCAGGGCCTGTGAAACTACAGGGTCATTAAGCTTTTGCCGTGGAAAAAAATGAAGTGAGTGTGTAGCTCTTGGCTCAAAACACAGGAAAAGGAATGAAAGTTTTAGCAGTTCTTTTTTTATTATTATTATTTTACCTCTATATATAACCAGATAGAAAAATCTTTTAGCACAGGGAAATTATATTCCACATCTTGTTGAATAATACAGTCAGAAATACAATAAAAAAACCATCTCAATTTATTAAAATTAATATATGAGGTCAGCATAAAAAAGTAGCTATATAGACAGGTAAACTGACATGGCTGTTGTCACTGCAGGAGAATCTTCCTTGTTTAGACGAGCTGTGAATTGCCAGCTAACAATTTATGCCATGTAACAATGGGTTTGTCAGTATACCAACTATCATTGTTTTGATTGAGTTCCTGAGCAACTGAAAACAAAGACAGTGCATTATCCAATTCTGAACAAAAACACCTGTTCAATTTTGCTCGTTTCCACGTGTCCCAGCACAATTTTGGACATTTTCCGTCCGAACAGCCCCTAACACCATCGCTGTCAAGGCATCCCTCCAAAAGCAATCCTTGCCACCCATAAAAAGGCCTGGATACCACTGGCATAGTCTTCCTGTTTGTAATCTACAGCATTGACCAAATCTCTCACATGTGCTACCACGTGAGACAAGCATCGATTTATTATGGAAAGTTCCAGCAGTATGCGTTCTGAACGCTTACAGTGGTCACCGATATGCTTGACAACTCAGTCACACCTCTTGCCCTCTGTCTAAGATGTGCGGCCGCTTTTTTTGTGAAGGAATTATCCAATGAAAACTCCAAACCCAGCCACTTTCATTGTAATTAAAAATAACATGATGTATTTTTTTAAGCTAGACTGTGATAGGGTCAGAAATTACGTGGTCCTTCCATCTGGATTCTATGTCATTCTGTCAAAACAGAATACACACAAACTAACAGTACATCAACAGCCCACGAGCTTCTCTATGGACTGTTAATTATTGGAGTGTTTTTTTTTCTTTTTCTTGAACTGCTCACATGATGATGAATGCCTCAGTTGTTTCCATCCTAAATAAAAACGTTTAACGGTTAATAAATATATATGGCCAGCTTTTTGAAAGGAGGCACATCACACATCAGTGCTGCAAAGTCAATTTGCCCACGTGAAAGTGGGTCGCATGCCTGTGGTCGACTCTGCCCAGCCCGGGAGCTCTGCAAGAGGAAGCCAAAAACACAGTCACGCTATGAGCTGAACTGGAAGTGATCTTGGTTTACCACAGAAAATGGCATCGGCTTATAAAGAAGCACCAAAGTTCTCCTTGCAGAAAACGTGGCAATTACCTGTCTACAGTATGATTTTAGAGTAAAGGTACATTACTCATCACCTGCATGTTCCACCCTTTAGAATTTTAAATTCAGGGGCTGATTTGCCAGCAGCATGTTTTGATATGCCGTTCCCTTGAGCAAGAGAAACATATTATTCAAAAATATTTCATGAATATTCGTTGGACATATTTCTTTGCACATGAACTTGTGCTTTCAAAGCTAAGGTGTTGTGATCAGACAGCAGACTGGACAAGTGAGTCCAGTGGGTGTGTTGCTATGGGGAAGAGATCCCTGGTTAGTTATGAGTATGACTAACATCCTCAGAACCCTGTTGCGTCCGCAGAACGACTGTTGTCCCCACCGGTTTTCATGGAAATGAGGCTTGCCCTCATCTCATGACTGTGCATTGCTTTCCCTGTGAGACACTACCCAGCAAGCACGAGGTTTCATTTTTAGCAATGGATGATAGTCATTCATTTTAAATTAAGAGCACAAAAGGTAACGTGCCTTAATAGTCCCTTAAAAAGAAACACCACTATTGGTGCCATAGTAGTTTACATTATGGCAAAGTTTTAAATTCACATCCTGTCTTAGACCCATTTGTTTTTAAAATGATTAGGCATTATGGATTATATTATATATGATGAGCAACTGAAATAATTCAATTAGGCCATGTGGCTTTACTGAACTGTAGCTATTATTAAACCAAGAGACTCAGAAAACACAACTTCCATTACATTACTTAAAATTACTTCCACAATGTAGCTATGACACATGGACACAGAAGACAGCCAGGCTTGCATAAACTTGCAGTTGCTTGGAGCCCACACCCAAAACAAAACGTGCAACCACTAGAGCTAACCACCACATAAGATTTCCTTGTAACAGAGCCGATATTGAATGGGTTGTTACTTGCAAAGAGCAATTATACCGACAAGTGTACAGAGATGGAGAAACTCCCTGGGAAAGTGGTTTTATCAGTTAAATTGGGATTTGATTCAAATAATTTGTATTGAACTTGTATTGTATTGCATAGCTTTATTCTCTGAGAAAATGCCTATATCCAGCATAATAGAAAGAAGAACTAATTAGTGAAATCAGCTGACTGAGTTCATGGAAGGAAGAAACACAAGGTACCATAGGACTAACTTTCTGACCCCTGGACTTTCCACCTCTGCCACAGAACACCCCTCGGGCCTTACACTAAATTTTGAACACCGTCCAGTCTGCGGAAAGCAGCTCAATTTACGGCAAATGGTTTCCCTTTCTACAGAGAGCGTAATTCTAGTAAACAAACCACTTTATGGGTTAAGGGAGAGTCACTGTGTACACATAAAGCCCCTATCTCTGTTCCCACTTTATCTTTATGAACCTGGTGTCCTTCAGACGCACTTTTCCTGCAAATTAGTTCTCGATGTAGGCCTAAATCGTTTACTTTAGATCGTACAAACTAGTGAGCAGAGGGCGGGCGTGACGTCAACCCAATTAGCCTACATGAGAGGAGCACACCTAGGAGCCGCATATTGCGTACTGTGCGTACTGCGTAGGGAAAAATCCATGTAAATCTACTCAACACAGGCACGCACGTTCACGCGGTCGGGAAACAAGCTGCGCGATTTCTGCTGCTCCAGACCTCGGCTCAGCCGCTCTCACGCCGGGGTGAGTCACAGACATCAGCGCTTTCATAACTCCGATGTGTTTCCCCTGAAGGGTGGAGCCAGCACGGGGGCCTGGAACGAGTTAGCCTACTCTAATTGCCCCCACCCCCCAGCCCCCAGCCTCTCGTGTATCATTCTTTCCAGGCAACTTTCGGACGCTGGAAATGCTGCCCTTCGCCAGGCCCAAAACGAGACTTAACCGAGGCGGACTGCACAAGCGTGAATCCCATTCCCTCCACAGAAACCTTAAACATGGGAACATGTGCACCCACAGAGCTGATGGTAGTTTACCGTAATTTAAGAGGTCTTCAGGGCCACATTATGAATCTGGACAAAAACGCGAAGAACATGTCCACCCCAAGTTCATTATCGGTCACGGGAACACCAGTTAGCCCACACACACAAAAGCATGTAGTGTAATATTGTGCATATTACACCCACATTTCATTGACTGCCTACTGATTATTATTTTGTAACACATAGGCTACTAAAACGGCGTAAACGAGTCATTCTACTTAAACATAATTATGCCCAGGAGTACAAGAAAAAACAACATTGCAATTTATACAATGCATTCAGAACTATATAACTATAAACTATACCTTGCGTTTCTAAAAAATAAAAAAAAGTGACTGGGTTAATTTCAAGTGTTTTCACAAAATGCTTTTGATGGAAATCCTACAATTGTGTTTGCTTTGCTTTTTGTGTTCCTAGTTATTCTGAAGAACTGAAGGATTGGCTGGAGAACTTTGCCCAGTGTTTATTTTACGAGCCCCCCACAAGTTGTTGGTATTGAACATTGATATCCCTTTACGCTGACGAATGAATTGAATCGAAAGGACCATATTAGTAAATGCAGTTGCTGCTATTTGCTGGCCTTTCTATAGGCTTCCCGGCAAGTTATGTGACATGAAAGTTGGCCGCGATGAAAATAACCCAGGAATTTAGATTAACGAGCGGGTCGACTGTAAATAGAAGATGGGGTCAAAACTGGCGTTTAACGTGGCGTGGCACCGAGAAACCCAGGTGTCATTCGCGTTTCTTCAAGCTTAGCTGAATTTCTTCCAAATAAGTACATGGGCAGGTCGACAACATACCGACAAACTTACGTAATATTTTTTAGCACATACTATAGACAAATATTTAATTGTTTTGGGTCAATTAGTTATGTCAAGCATATAAGTAAATCAAACAAGACATTCGTTCCTAGTCGTAGCCACTGGATCAAACAGCTTACCTTCGGCATTTGCTCCAATTGCTAGACTAGCAAGTAAGAAAATCCACAAGTATGACATCATCGCGGTAGACTAACAGTAAAGCACTAGGGAGATGATTATCTCTGGTCCGGCGGATTTGGATATCTATCGAAACAGATATAAGTGTTTAGAAATCCTTGTCAGTGAAGCACGCTGTCCACACTTTCACGCAAACTTTTCTTTAAACAAAGAAAATGTATACTTACATGGGTGTGCCTGTGTCTACTCCGCAACACCGCCCCAAATTATGACTGACTCATAGTTGAACGAATCGCACTTTAGGTACGCAATTCTGAGGTCGGAGACGCGCACGTATTGGTTATAACGGTTGCGAGGTATTGTAGGTGCGCCCACGACGTGCTCTGGTAAGAGAACCAATAAGTGTTACTGGGCATACATTTTCAAAAACGAATAGTTACGGGAGGAAATAAACAAATTTTTTAAAGCAAAACTGCAACTAGGATACGCATAAATGCACCGGGCTTTGTTTAAGTTATAATCCAGATATCTGCATTTATTGTTCTGTACCTGAGAAAATTGAGAATGCTTTAAGTGTAAAGGAATGCTTTAAGTGTAAAGGAAATACCCCCTAATAGTACTATTTTAATTAAAATCCAACAAAAATAAATCTTCATTAAGTGCAATTTTTAAAGTTAATTTCAATCTTAAGAATTGTACTGTGGCCTCTCATGGTTTGGGTATAAAAATGTGGTAACGGTAACATACATGTAAATTCAATGTGTCATGCATCACCAAGCAAGGGCAAACCGCACAGCGAAGAAACCATACAAATAAACAAATTAAAGATGCCACTTTCCACCATTGGTTTAGTTACAAAACCATTGGAGCAGTGATGAGCCTTTCTGGTAGGGGACGCAAGTGCAGCTTGCGCCCACACAAAGTGAGGCAGGACCACTGTTGGAGATCCAAAAAATGTATTGCATTTTAGGGACACAGTCTCCAAAACGACCACCAATGTTGCCTCCATGCCCATAAGCCTTTTTAAATGGTTGCATGAGCCTTTTTTTTGGATAATCAACAAAAAAAATAAGCACCTGGAGTTGGCTAAATGACATTGGGACATTGATTGGAACCAGGTATTGTGGGCAGATGAGCTTTTTGCCTATACACACCTGCAGTTGGGTGCAATGGCCACCTCAGTCTCTAGACTAGAATTGATTGAAAGTTTGTCAGTTGAATTGAAGAGCAAAGTCCACAAGCATGGACTGAAGAATCTTGACCGATCTTGTATGGAGGAATGGTCAAAGAGTCCCCAAGTATGTCCACCAATCTCATTCAACTTTACAGAAGAAATTTCTCTTTTGTCATCCTTGCAAAGGCAGGGGTCACAAAGTACTGAAAACTAGGGTGTGAATATTTGTGACGCTTATTTTTTGAGGAAATACATTTCTAATTTGAGAAGTATTTTTTTGGGTCATTCCATTCAAGTGTTATTAAAGTAGAACATTTCTACATGTTCTCCATGAAAATTTAAATATAGCTCAGCACTTGTATTATTTCATAGTATTTATTTTTTTGTTCACAAAAAGTGTGAATCACCTAGTGGATGTTTTAAGGTACAGTGCGTGTGTGTGTGTCTAGGGTTCATCATGCTGGTGGGTACTCCACAGTGGTGGTCCGCCACTGGTTTAAATCACACGTTCCTTCCTTCTCTGTAAAGGGCTTTGATACAGTGAAAGGCAGTGGCACTATATCGAACAAATTATTTACTTACAGAATAATGTAACTTAGTCAAAACCTAGCAGCAATCTATTTGATAATCTTTATTCTTTCTGTGATCTTCCCCTCTGACTGTCTCTGACTGTGATTGTTTTGGAAGTGAATGCATTAACTTCATGGGCTGATTTTTTTCATGATGCTGTATTAAAATAAATAAGATAATAAAATAAATAAATTAAACTGAAATTCCCATGCTGGGGTATGAATTATCCACCCCACATTGAATAGTGTCTGTTTCTTAAGACTAGGGTGCACCATGATGTGTAGTACCTTAGAGGAGGCTTCTACCTCAACAAAATAAGGTGGTATAGCATCCCGCTTCACCAATGTTAAAAATTAGTTAATGGTGAATTTCACTCTAACACTTGAAAGTCCAAATATAGTATTAATAATAATAAACAAGCCATATTGGAACTCACGTTCTGGACTGAAAATAAGCAGAATATAGCGATAATCGTACGGTCACTCTAGACTGTGGGCAAACGTCAAGCTACAGAGGGCTGAGGTATTTGTTCTTGTTCTTTGAACATAAAACTCCAGGGTAAATAAAACATTTTTTTTAAAAAGGGTTGAGAGGGATTAAAACAAACCTTCCAAATAATTCAAAATACAAATGCTTTTCTTTTCTAGGTTGATCCATAAATGCCTTTAGTCTGACATACAAATAGCTGTGCTAAGACAGCCATGGTTACTTCATGAATTCATAGATTTCGAGCGCTGAATGTGGGGGTGACTGAGAACAATGCCTTGTGTTTTTGCTTTGCAACCTTATTTGCCTGTTTCGCTGTTTTACCTAACGCGTGTTAACCGACTTAAAAATATAAATTTATGGTGAGCCTCCAACACTTTCAACGACACTATTCAAAAACCAAATGAATTTGTATACTCACCCAGATACTGCATGTACAACCTTTTCCGTCTACTGTATAATGTCCGTTTACTGTATAATGTCCCACGTGCAACAGCACATCTTTGTTAGGGTTGCACTGGATATGTGTGTGCAGTCGGGTTATAGTGTAGTGCATAATTATTCTGTTTACTAGTGCATTTATGAGGCGAGTCAGCAGGGAAGCGGCTTTCAGGGCAGTGCTGTTCACTGAACTGCGTGTTTTACGCTCCATCCCAAATTTGTGGGTTAATTGGTTTGTGACGCACAAACCAAGGCCATACACATGGCCTTAAAACCCATCAATAGGGGGTTTGTCTCTTCAATAGCTAAAATCTCGAACGCAGCATGAATGTCCTGTACGCTACCTCTGGACCTGGCTTAGGAAATTATTAAAACCTATTGTACGGTACAAGAAAAATAGAAAAAAAGAAAAAAATATATGAATATAACAATGTGAAACATGGTAAAATAATGTCAATAAAGTTAAATGGTCTTGCATACAGAACACTTGAGTCAGCACCTTGTTGCAAAGCAACACGTGAGATACAAGCTTGCTGCTTATGTAATTGCAAAGATTACCTGACCCCTAACTCGAGTCAGTTTTTACAATAGTGCGTGACAGCACAATGCACCTACTTGCAGAATGGCATGCATTTACCACTGTGTGTTAACGTTAGTTGCCAAAATACGGATCCTGGAGGTAACATTATTACTGTAGCACAAACAACCATCCAGCAGGAGGCTACATCAGCTAATTGTCAAGAGACAGCCCTTATTCAATTCAGACAATACTTCTACACATTAGCACCTTCCCATGTGGCAGTATAGGTATAGAGCAATAGTCCTTTATTTAATTATTAATTTACTTTGCCATTACAAAGCACTTGTAAGATGCAACTCAGTAGTGGGTTTTTGTACAATTGCAGCAATGTTGTAGAGTGCAAGAAGTAGGCAGTCAGTTTTGAGCTTAAAAAAGAGGGCACATAAAAAAAAGGCACATTCAATCTAACCACAATGTGCTTTGTCCCCATCTTTGAGCAAGGAAATGAGTGTTGTTTTCAATACACCAATTGAGTCTGGGTCTGAAAAAAAAAAAACAGAATCCTCAGCTGTAATGTGAGAATAGCTATCAGAGAATGTGAAAGTATGCATTCATTTGTTGCTTTTACCTTTTTGTGTAGGCCGCAACCAGATGATAGAACCACATAATGAACCCGAAAGCAGGGGCCCTAATATATAATATGGGCCCCTTTATAATCATCAAAGCTATTTCCCTGAAGGGAGAAAACTCACCTGAACCACCACCAATGCGTACCCTGGGCGATGCCTAACATTCACAGCCATACTTTACCAGAATGCTCACCACACACAGGCATATACGATGTGGGTCTACGCTATATTACTCATCAACGCCTAGAAAGAAGTGGTTCACATTTCATAAAAACTGGTTTTTCGCGCCATCTAGTGAATGTGTAAGGTACTGTGCACGCGCTTGGTGTGCTCGCAAGGTCATCAGCGCTGTACAAATCTATGCATGTCTTTCCGTTGGATCCAAATTCGAGTTAAATCAACTTTGACACTTTGTACGGTCACAGTTGCAACGTTTCTTAGTCTGACCTCATATACTGCATTACAGAAAAAAAGTGGATTGCCAATTTAGAAGAGACTATAGGTTATAATACTCAGTTTAGGTTATAGTTTTTACATATTTACTTCTAAAAGTAACGTGTTTTGTTTTGTTCTTACAAACAATGTAAGAACAAAACGACAATGTGCTGTGAATGTCGAGTGTGAATTGATTAGCCAACTAAAACGGATTACGACATGATATTATTATTGATGTTTATGGTGATATGATGAATTAATAAATACATTCAGTAAACTTGTAAAATACATTTTGCCGAAATAGTTCAGGCCCAACCTTATTTTATAGACTACATAAAATGAACCGCTGTACGGGAATCTCAAGCCACATGTCAACATACCGGCTCCAGCAGAGTGTAGCCTATACACCTCAGGTACCTTTGAGAAATCCGTCACGTGAATAAAGCGGTAGGGAGAATACTAATCAACCTGTTTCACACCATAAACACGCTGCTGCGTTCTGCAACCAAGCTGAGCAACAGTGTACGCAACTTTGTGATACATCTGACTTTCAAACAAGGATTTCGGCACCTGCTCAGCGCTTTAGCTACCGAGCATACCTTTGCATCCAAAAAAAAACTTGGCTGTATTTGCTACCCATGTGAGACAATGGAAAAAGAATATTCGCAGGGAGAGAAAAAAAGCGAAAAGAGTGAACGCGAATCTTGTGTGTGATGTAGCCTATTACTGAATGGGCGAACAGAGATCTGTGGAATGTGATTCTCATGTGGTTTTCGAGGAACCACGGTGTCTCTCCCTAAGTCCTCAACTTGGCACGAACCAATGCAGATATCAAAGGATCGTTCCTGTGCCGTTGGAGACGGACCGTGTCCATCATTGCGCTAAGTGCAGTTTAGAGTGCTCCTCTCCTCCAGCACGCGGGTGACATGCAGTCTTTCATATCTCCGGTTACCAAGGCTATTTTAGTAGCTTTGTTTATTTTTGCTATCTTGCTCATTCTCTATGTGATTTTATGGTATATATGTCGAGACGTGGATTGTGATCACGGAATCTGATTTTGGGAAGCTTGACGCGGATCAGAGGGTTTCAGTAGAATATCCTGACATTGGCTATAACGGATCGGCCAGGGTGACCGTGGTGAGTTCACCGGCATTTTTGCTCTGTCTTATCAATCGCCAGTAGGGTCTAACCCACATGGAAACATTTGCTCAAAAACAAAAATAAGACATACATTTTTAACACCTGAATCGAATAGCCAACGACAGACTGCACGCAGTAGATTGCATGCTAATGATTGTTGACATGTTGTATTCCCCCAAGTGCTTAAAACGAAATTGTAAGATACCTATCTGTTTGTATGATATCAATACAGGCAGCATTGAATAGAAAAGACAATTCAGTTGTCAGCTATTGACTACAACAGTTCCTTAGGGATATATAGCCTATATTCATTGATATCAACTGTTTTTCAGTCACCTATCAAAAATGCACCATCAACTGTCATCAGCAGAGCATAAAGGTGAATGAGACAAAATGTCATTCTTAATGCAAACAAACAGTTAAATAGGAAAATGACTCATAAGCACGGTGACTCGCTTAAGATAAAACTGGAATTGTGAAATTAAATATCGTGACAAATTCAGATGTATTTCATGAAAAGCAACATACATTCCAAACATTGGACTGAGTAACTGAAAATTATACTGTCACGTTTAAGATGTATTGGTTCAAAAACGCAAGAGTAGACTATCTACACCATAGCCTACTTAACATTTTTTATTTTTTTTAAATCTTGTGAGCAGTTAGTAACTGGGTAGTCTGACAGCGTCAACGTTGTTATACAAGTGCGTGCATTTCTTCAGTTTACCTGAAGCAGATCAAAGAAAGTCAATTAGACACTGGGGAACTACGGTGACAAGCCAGTGCACATTTCCAGTGTTGGATTCGCGCTTCGTTTTGTGTGTTTGGAAGAGAGTAGGGTACGCTTTATTTTCACTGCAGGGCGGCTATAAATGTATTGGCAAGTAGGCTGCATTTAGACCCAAGGGTAGCTTCTAAACAAATGCATTCAATTGCTATTAGGATGATTTATTTTACAATGTGTCTTTATTATGTTTGTCTGTTTGTAGCTACAACATTTTCAGTTGGTTTTGAATAGGAGGCTATCCTTTTTTAATCTGTGTTGACTATGCAATGAATCACACCGTTACATTTTACACAGCCTTTTGCGCTTCAGTTGAGTGAGGTATACCTATTCAGTATAACTGAATAAAAACACCCTTATTATTTAACCATGTGTAGCCTATATAAACCCAAATTGTTTCGCGCTATTATCAGTCATTTTGTGAATCGTAGAATAAATGGTAGTCTACTGTATCAACTCCAATAGTAGTAAGCTATAGCTTACGTGCGGAACATTCAGAAGGCCCTGCAACCTGTTCCAAGCGCAATCTCGTTCAAATGGTTAAATCCATATTCAGAAAGTGCTATGGATCCTTGCTAACCTGTAGGATTGAATTGTCCTTCATACCATATATTTTTCATCTAGCCCTTATTGAATCCAATGCGGTGACAAAATAAAAACTGGTTTTGAAGGACAAATTAAGGACGAAATGCCGGAATAACACATTTACTTAGATTGTATTCTAATTGTTCGAATTCGGTTGTTCTTAAAGGTAAAATATTTACATAGCTACATTAAAGGTAAAAAAATATTGTTTTAAATCACACGTTATTACTCTGTAACATTAACGGTATTGAACTTCCGCATAAGCCTTCTGAAATTAAAATATATGAAAAAAATAACGCAAATAATATAATTCTAACAGAAACTTTATCTTTGCAAGCCCCAGCCCTCTTGATGGAAGCATTATATGACAACATCTCATCTCTGAGTGCAGTAAAAAACCCAGCACAGACAGGTGTAAACGCAAGTGAATTTTATAGGTATACAATGGAACTGATAACATTTATCACTGGTTTTAAGTTATTTTTGCAAGGCACGGATAGTGATTAAACAAGAACTATGTTACCACACAAAGAGTAACAGCTCGGGAGAAGATCCCGTTCGAGGGGGAATTCCACCAGAGGACATATAGTCCTATATTAATTGGGATATGCTGTTGCTGTTGCAATAACAGCCGTGTCTCTGATTCTTGTGGTCCTTTTAGGAAAGCACTGTCAGGTCATGTCATATCAAAGAATGATTAGAATAAGTTGTGTGTGTATGTGTGTAAGATATGTCACAGAGTGACAGAAGACATCCACCAGATCTGAAAACGGAATGGCACTTCAGTGTCAAGCTGATGTGTGCTAAATTCAGCTCCCACATCCTGTACGGAGGCTGGAAGGGAGGAGGTGGTGTCACAAATACAAATCTTGATCAGTTGGTTTGTTGTTTTGAAGATGAATATTTATTTATTCATTCATTTATATTGGTAATGAATCCGTAGCCATAATTAACAATGTGATCTGCACACTTCCACATTTTGACTCTCTGATTAGTTTATTGTAACCCAGCTACTTTTCCATAACCATATTCATGGACTCAGTACAAAATATTATGGGCGTTTTGACTTTTAAAAAAATGACAGCTTTTTCCATTTATAATAATATCTTACAGCCAATGATGTGACTGAGGAAATGAAATCTGGTTGTGGTTCCCTCTCGATAGCCCTTTGAATGCCACAGCATACACTTAGCGGCTGCTATTTGAACGGACACAGACGGAATCCTTCAAATATTTGTCTTGGTTGTAGCTGTTGTTAAAATGTATTTATTTTCCTAATATAAGAGTAATTTATGGATGTATTTGTAATATACCAATACATAATTGTACTGTTAAAGACATTCTTTATTTGTGAGTGACATTTCATGTATAGTTCACTGGGTACCAGATCCTGGAGTTCTTAAAAAGGTACGGACACTTATGGACTATTCTGACTGTTGGCCGGCTAGGCAAATCAAAACCTAAACTATTAAAAGTGTGCTTCTACATATTTAAACACCACAATGCTTATGCTTTTAATTTGGATGAAACCTATAGTTGGAGTGATTGGTTTTTCTTCCGATGGCCAAATCCTGCCAAGCTGTTGTGTGGAAGCAGTCCTGCCGGAGATCCATGCATTACCGAGGGGGAAAAGGTCACCACGCTGTCGTTTCAAGAACAAAACTCCAGGATACCGCTGGGGCATTCTCTCCCCGGCCCTGTGCGTGATGGATTCCTTCTTTTGTCCTCCAGTGGGGTCCTTCGCCCAGAGATCTAAATAACGTATGGCTAAATTGCCATGGAGAGGAACTCGCTTATAGAGGTGCCAATATGTGATTTAACGTTTTGTTTGGGTCGGTCTCTTGTGGATACGTCTGGTGAATTACCTACCCT
The DNA here is from genome assembly GCA_029718625.1 of Synaphobranchus kaupii. Taxonomy (NCBI): domain Eukaryota; kingdom Metazoa; phylum Chordata; class Actinopteri; order Anguilliformes; family Synaphobranchidae; genus Synaphobranchus; species Synaphobranchus kaupii. The sequence goes on along the minus strand of CM056384.1, from coordinate 62,513,798 downwards.
GGTTTGATAGGAGAGCGGAGCTAAAAAGGGAGGGAGAGAGAGAGAGAGAGAGAGAGAGAGAGAGAGGGCATACAGAAAGATAGGGATACAGACAGTGAGGCAAAGATGGAGGGGAATCAAAACAAGAAAAAGAATGGCAGAGAGAGAGACTGTGCAACAAACATGAGGGTGGAAGTGAGACAGAACACACAGGCGGTCTAAGTAAGCAGAAAGAGGGCGAGACAGACAGGAAAATGAGAGAGGGAGCGAGAGAGGCAGCGCACACAGGCGCTCCTAGAAATGTAGTAGAATGACAATCAGGGAAAGTGGGGCAGGAAGTGTACCTATGGGCATTCAAAAAAGTACTTCTGTTACCACAGTTACCAAACACCTCGTTCAGGCGAGGCGCCAGGCGGGCAGGAGGCACTTCCTCCATTTCCCCTTTTCAAAATCAAAAAGATTAGTTTTTTTTTTTTTTGTCCCCCATAACATTCTGACCGTTAAGTTGAACTGTGCTGGTCCTTTCCTCTTGAAAACGTTCAGGTACACCTGTTTATAGGAGCATTACCTTAAAAGCACACAAATGGCGGAATCATGAATCATACTGGAGTCAGACGAGGAGGAAAAAGGCAGGAAATGTGCAAAAAATTTGCCTAAGACTGAGTCAGCATGGGCCTGATGTAAAGTTCCAGTTGGGTATTTTCAAATTTGATAGAGATTAACTTATCTCCATATCCATCTCCTTATATCTTTCTGTCTGCAAGCAGTGATGGACTCGGGGTGCTTACGGCAAATATGTACAATCATTTGCACATTAGACTTGTACCCCTGGCATTGGACTGCATTTCAAATGGAGATAACTCCCTGGGCAGCTTCACTGGCTTGGTCTGAGAAGGGCCTGGATAACAGCTGGTAGGCCATCATAGCTCAGGTATTTGAGGGATGCTATTTACCGAGGGCAGGGTGTGACTCTTGGCATGGGGTCTGCTGGCGTCTCTCCTCTTAAAATCCGGGACCAGCGGTGCTGGTGTGGTGGACAAAACCTGTGTGTGTGTGTATATGTCAGAATATTTACTTTAATCACCTAATTTCATTTGAGTAATCTTTGGAAGAGGTATAGCATGTCTGGTGATTGAATCAATATTGTGACTATATGGTAGCTTTGTTTTTCTAATGTTATTATTACAATTATTAAACTGTGCCATGATCTTGGCTCCATTTGTACAATCTCTATACATTTGATGTTGTGAAACGACAAATTATTGTTTGGATGGTATGCTCAGATTGCATACCAACTTTAAATACGGCATTTCTTATGTACATAATTCAATGCTTCTGGTTAAGCTTTTGGCATACCCACTAAACGGTAAATGTAAATGTATCCAAAAGTATGATAATTCTTGCAAATTATTTTAGAGCAGTGTTTTTCAACCCTGGTTCAGGGGCCCACTGTGTATGCTCCAACCGTAATAACAAGCTCTGCGCTGTATTGTAATGAGCTGCTAATTGTTCTTAATTAGACATTTTTACAGCCTATTGCAGGATGATTTACCCTCTTAAAGCCACATTATGCTAGAAGAAATAGCTATGTACGCCCTAAAACATTAATGTCCCACATTCACAACCCAGGAATCTTTTGGTCAAACCAACTTATACTTTCATTACTGTGCTGTGTGGACTGTCTATATATTAATTTCAATTGAAAGAGGTTCCATTTTTAATTGATTCAATTACAAACTGCCAGGCGAAATCAGTTGGGTCCTATTTCCTGAGAGTGTAGAAACTGGAAAGATGAAACCATCTGTGTAAAATGAATGGAGTTTGCTGACAGCCAATGCCAAGCCAAACCAGCGTTGTGTAAAAGTAACCACACCATTATGGTAGAACTGAAAATGCATTTTCAACAAACCTTAATTGATCAAGAGATTGCCTTTGACTAAAACCAGCATACGCAGTGGGTCCCTCGGGACCGAGGTTGAGAAACACTGTTTTAGAGTACATGTGCCCATAAAAAGGCAGTAAAGTAGCAAAAATGTTTTCCTCCTGCGAGCACAATGGCTCTGCAGCTCAGTGGCCTAGTTCGGATGCTCTGGCAGTGCCAATTAAGCTGAGGGGAGGGGCCAAACGGCTGTCACAGCCAATAGGAATTGAGTAATGCAAAGGGGTACTGACAGAATAAAAACCCATCAAAGAAGTGCTTGTGGTTGTTTATCTGCACAGGGAATCAAATCAATGAGTTTGGTTTTACTCCATTAGTTTAATTAATTTAGTGTGATTGAAGTTTGAATCGCAGAGAATATTGATAGCTTTGATGCAAGAGCTGAGGTGAATGAGAAGTGCTGTAAACAACCTTGTGTACAAATTAGGACATCACTTGGCAAGTGAAGCAAAAACTGTAAAAGGAGAACATTGTTTGCTCACTAGATGTTAAAGGGGAAACAAATTTGCATGAGGGCAAAAGTTAATGAAAGGCAACTGAAAGATGTCTTCTTGTTTCCCTATTTGAAAGGTACATGTGTGGTTTAATGTAACTGCCAAAATAAAGGAAGCACTTGACAAAATGGTATGATCCTGAGTTAATTAAGCAATTAACATCCCAGCATGCTGACGATTTTGTAAAAAATGCTGGCGGGCCCAGTTTCCCATTATTTTGGGTGCTATGGGTATAGAAGAAGAGATCTCAGTGATTTTGAAAAAGGGACGCGGTTTGTGCATGTTCGGCTTAATGACAAAGACTGCTGAACTTGTTGAACAATGGCTAAGGTGATGTCGGCTAAGGAACAATGGCTAAGGTGATGGCATGGAAGTCTGAGGTAAAGACATCATAAACGAGGGGAAACCGGTTGAAAGCACGTGCCTTCTGACTGAAGTGCGTGCATAATTTGAGATCCAAGACAAAACGGATGAGAAAATCTGAATCAGCTCACTACAAATATCAATCTTAAGCATGAGCTGGCTGATTCATAGAGAAAAGACTGTCTAAGTTCACAGAGAGGGACACTATGGTACGTGTTTCCTTTGGGTTGGTAGTGACCTGTATGTGTGAACTGTTGTTTGTGTATTCAGCCAGTTAGCTAATTGAGCCAGAGTAATTGATGGAAAGAAAAACCTGCATACCAGCCAAGACTCCCAAGAATGGCGCTACTCACTCCTGTTTCAATGTAATGCGTTGCAGGTGCACTTCAGTGAACTCAGTAAAATATAGCAAAGTGGTTTGGTATGAAAAAAAAATTTTTTTTTAAAGTTGCTTTCTTGGAAAGGTCTCTGATGTTGACGAGCTCAAGGACATTGAAAAATGTGACATCATCTTTGGAGGAGAGGCCATGTAAACAAATGTGTGGCTTTGGGCATCTGAATTTGGTGGAATTCAAAAGGCAAATAAAATTATCATTTAACACTGTGCCTTTCTCTAGCGGAATCACTGCGAAGCATTTTTCAAAGTGCATAATCAGAAAATCAATGGCCTTTAAATGCTGTTACATTAGTGGGCTAACCGTTAGCTTTGGCTTTGGAAAGGTTCGCTGCCAGCACCCAATCTAAAATCACAACTGATTTGCTTTACAGACACCCTCCATGCAAGGTGACTGTTTCATTTCCACACACAAAACATAAATCTGAAATGCAAATTAAATGCAATTAAAAATCATAAATTTCTTCCTGAACTGGGAGTGCAGGTAAGCTGCTAAGTGTTTGTTTCTGAGGCTGTGCTGCAGGGAAACGCTTTCCAACTGACAGAAGCCACGATCACATTTTCCCTTACATGTTTAGTCTGGTGGGGATCACAGGCATTCAGTGTATAAAATACAGAGTATAACATTAAATATGTTATTCATTTCCCTCTAAGAGTGTAAACATGCCCATGTATTCCAACATAGCATTATTGCAGCTCCCGCAACAGAAGCTGTATTTATTTATTTATTAAATTATGTATGTCTTCATACAGAGCCTTGCTACAATTCTATTATGACTCAAGAAAGCCCGACTGACTTGTGTTTGTGGTTAGCAGCCTGCTGCACTGTTATTTGTGCATGGATATTAAAAACATTTTTGTAGGATAAATCCAAGGTCATTTGCCAAGTTCCCTCACTCATTTTCATTTTCTCTTTTTAATTATTTCCCCCCACATTTCCAAGAGCCACAGAATTTAAAAGGCAACAGGGATAATAATTATCCGTCTCAATCAAATTAGTCTCCGTAAAGAGGTTTGTCAGGAAAGGTTATAGCTGATGAAAAGGCCTTTACACTGGATAGGCTATTGTTATTAGGGCACCAATCACCCTTTTCACATTGTTACTGAGAAACTCCGGATGGTTTATACTACATTCTTTCACATTGTTACTGAGAAACTCCGGAGGGTTTATACTACATTCTTTCACATTGTTACTGAGAAACGCCTGAGGGTTATACTACATTCTTTCACATTGTTACTGAGAAACTCCGGAGGGTTTATACTACATTCTTTCACATTGTTACTGAGAAACTCCGGAGGGTTTATACTACATTCTTTCACGTTGTTACTGAGAAACTCCGGAGGGTTTATACTACATTCTTTCACATTGTTACTGAGAAACTCCAGAGGGGTTATACTACATTCTTTCACATTGTTACTGAGAAACGCCTGAGGGTTATACTACATTCTTTCACATTGTTACTGAGAAACTCCGGAGGGTTATACTACATTCTTTCACATTGTTACTGAGAAACTCCGGAGGGTTATACTACATTCTTTCACATTGTTACTGAGAAACTCCTGAGGGTTATACTACATTCTTTCACATTGTTACTGAGAAACTCCGGAGGGTTTATACTACATTCTTTCACATTGTTACTGAGAAACTCCGGAGGGTTATACTACATTCTTTCACATTGTTACTGAGAAACTCCGGAGGGTTTATACTACATTCTTTCACATTGTTACTGAGAAATTCCGGAGGGTTTATACTACATTCTTTCACATTTTTATTGAGAAACCCCGGAGGGTTATACTGCCTTTTTGATTTTGGGTAGGGCTTTTTGCGTATGCTTCCTAAATCATTGCTTTTGATTTTGGTAGGGGTTTTTGCGTGTGCTTCCTAATACATTGAAATCTGTTTAACAGAACATAAGCTTCCAGCGCCATGTAATATCCAACCAATATCAGTCTGCAGCTCCATGTAAATGTCCAGCTCCATATAAAACAATCATGGCTGTGCTTATTAAATGTCAGAAATGTAATAAACTACATTACTCACAAATTACATCCACCAAGGATGTAAATAACAGAAGTTGCACTTTGTAAAAGTCAACGGTGCTTTCTACGCCTCCCTACTGTCACTGTGAGCCTGTCCCTGCTTGGCTTGATTTCTATCACAATATCCATACAATCCCTGAGCAGCATAAACTGCTTGTGCACTGAGAAAATCATGGGACAAGAAGATAAGCTTGAACATAATCTTGAAATGAGGGGAAAAACTTATTAGGAATCTTGAAAAAGGTAATCTTGACCGACATGTGAATTTGTGCTTCGACTGTCTCAGCCTGTCTCCGCCTACTACACAATTTTGAAAAATACTTTGTGGGGTGAACGAGGGAGAGGGGTGGGGGCGGAGGAGCTGAGTCCATGATCATTTGCATAAATTAA